>JAJPUD010003249.1:0-90094 GCA_023553655.1 Myrmecobius fasciatus | reverse complement strand
AAAAAAAAAAAAAAAAAAGGACCAGCATCTAGAGAGTCATTGGAACTTGGCACCTTCAGCCATGGCATCATCAAGAAAGCATGTATCCAATCAACCATGTATCAGATGGATTCAAAAAGAGGTTATCTTGAAATTCCAAGGAGATGTTTTAAGGTAATCGATATTACCTTAGGTTATTGTAAAGAGTCCTCCTAACTAGTAGGATAATGGGAATGCCTTCTTATTTTGAAAATATACCTTTTTCAACTGTATAGTTTAAGTGGTTTGCACTGTTATTCATAGACACCCAGAACAGTTGCACAGGCAAAGTGTCCCTGGTCTTTCACCAGATCACCTTGTCTGCTATTAGGAACTGGAAAGTGGTTGGAAAGCCAAGGCTTCTACACCAAACACCATTTTTGACTGTAAAAAGTAGCCCAGGATGAGTAGTCCATGGGTTCTCTTACAGATCTCTGCATTATCTTTTTCTTTCTCCCAAACCTATTCCCTTTTCTGAAATTCTCTATCTCTGAAGGAAATACTATCCTTATAGTCTCAATCTCCTTGACTCTTTTGCTCAACAAAAAATTTGCTCTTTTTTAAGTTACCATTCTTTCCTTGTCAAGTCTGATAGCTGTTCTCAGTCTTTTGCCTTCTTGACCTCTGCAGCATCTGATACTATTGACCACCTTCTCCTCCACAGATGTTAAGTTAATAATTTCCTCTCCTGAGTTGCTGAAAATAATGTGAGCGCATTTTTAAAACTTTTAAAAACTTTCACACCTGGGGGCAGCTAGGTGGCGAAGTGGATAGAGCATCAGCCCTGAAATCTGGAGGATCTGTATTCAAATCTGGCCTCAGACACTTAACACTTCCTAGCTGTGACCCTGGGCAAGTCACTTAACCCCAATTGCCTCAGCAAAAAAACAACTTTCACATCTGTGCACTTAAAAATCTTGGAAACAGAATTTCAAGGTATTTTGAAATTTCTTAAAATTAATGGTTGCACTGAGTTTTGAAGCCATTTGTTAGGAAAATAAAAGTTGAACACTTTCCAATTAGTTTGTCAGAATGACTTATTGGCATTAGGAAATAAAGGAATTTACTAGCTAGATTTCAACAAAAATCTGAGTAATTGATCGATTTTAAAATGAGCATAAATAGGGGCAGCTAGGTGGTGCAGTGGATAGAGCACCAACCCTGAAGTCAGGAGGACCTGAGTTCAAATGTGGTCTCAGACACTTAACATTCCCCTAGCTGTGTGATCCTGGGCAAGTCACTTAATCCAAATTGCCTCAGCAAAAAAGCAAAAAAAAAAAAAAGCATAAATACAGCCAACAATGCACTTAATCCATTTGGATTTAATAAATATCTTTGTGAAGTGTCTTTTCCAGCAATGGAAAGCTGTTAAAGCTTTATTAAAACAGAGTTTGAAACTATATTTATGAATTGCTATATCAAAGTGCTAAACTTCTAAAATTCAAAAACAGAACATTCAATCAATCATATTACTCTCTCCAGAATATCATTAATAGAGAAAAGGATTTTTTGTACAATTTATTTTCAAAATATAATTTCATCTTCATCTCATCCTTTTAATTTTCACTTTTTTTGTTTCACAAGTTAACAAACTTTATAGTATAACATAAATATTGGTACATATAAATGGTGTTTGCACAAAACAGTGTTACTGAAAAGGAGATATGAAAATTTAGAGTCAACTGGTCTCTACTACAGCTGAAATCTTAAAAAAAAAAGTGAAAAGAACCTCTAAGCAACTGGAGATGCTCCCTTCCCCTAGACAATTATGTGGAAAATAAGGTAATACTAAAGGTCACATTAACAACTAACAAAGTGACAGAAGAAATTGAGGGAAATATAATCCAGAATTTAGAAAAAATAATCTTTTTTTTTTTAATATGGTGCCAAATTGGCTCTACAAATTTTAATAACCCTTTGGGGATTTCTTATAATAAAATATAGGATTTATGATTTTTACTTATGTGGGTTCTTTATTCTGTTCCTCCAATTCTGACTCTCACATAGTTCCTTTGTACCCTAGTGGTGGTTGGTGTTTTTATTTTTTTTTTTTTTTTTTTTTGAGTTGCAGAGGAGCACCTCCAAAAAAAATTCATTACTTGGTAACCAGTCCTCTTGGTGATTAGTTTTTCCAAGTAGATAAGTGATTTTATAGGGTAGCTAGAATGTGGGTAGAGTGTCTGGCCTGGAGCCAGGAAAAATCATATTACTGACTTGTTGATAACAAGCTATGGAATGAGTCTCCTGACTGAAATATGGCTCTCATGTGTTGGCCTTATTAATGGAAGAGGTTAGATGTAATAATAGCTAGTATTTGTTATGTTAAGGTTTGAAAAGCACTTTATAAAAATTGTATCTTCACAACAACCCTGGGACGTAAGTGCCATTATTAGTTTCATTTTGTAGATGGGTAAACTGAGGCACAGAGGTGTTAAATGACTTGTCCCAAGTGTCCAAGGCCAAATCTGAATAGGTTTCTTCTTAACTCCTGTGCCACTCAGCTGCCCAGACAAAGTTAGTATTGAATGTTGCGTATCTCATGTGAAGAAGTCCAGGAGCTGGAGCTTAGTGTATTAGAAGCTTTTGGGTGAGGATCAGTGTAGGGAGAGTAGTATTGTCAGTAGTATTCAGCAGACTGTTTTCTAGATCTAAGGAACAAGCAGATGAGGAACAGGAGAAACTACAGATCATAATCAATATAACAGGGAAGCAGAGTTTTAGTGATAGGTGGTCTCGACTTTCCCAGGCATGTGCTAGAGCTCCCTATGCCAAAAGCCCAACTTATAAATGTATACTCTGTCCTAGTAATTTTAGCTTTCAGAAGACGGAGGAAACTATCTTGGATCTGGTTCTGAGCAACAAGGAGGCATGTGGTTGCTGAAATGGAAATAGAAGGCATCTTGGAGGCAAGTGATCACTCCATAGGGTCTGTGATAAAGAGCTATATCTTTCTTTTTTTTTTTTTAAATTATTTTTTTATTTTATTTGCATAACATATGTGTGGGTAATTCTTCAACAATAACCCTTACATAGCTTTCTGTTACAAATTTTTCCCCCCAACTCCCCACCCCTCCCCTAGATGGCAGGATATCCACTACATGTTAATTATGTTAAAATATTGGCAAATCGAATATATGTATACATATTTCCAAACTTATTGTTGTGCAAGAAAAATCTTCTCTACACAAACGATATATCAGATAAAGGAAACACAATGTAAGCAAATATCAATCAAGGAGTATGAGAATGTTATGTTGTGGTCCACATTTCACATCCCTCTCTCTGGGTGTATATGGCTTTCTTCAGTGAACAATTGGAGGTGGTTTGAAACATTTCATTGTTGAAGAGAGCCATGTCCATCAGAATTGATCGTCATATAGTACTGTTGTTGCCGTGTATAATGATCTCCTGGTTCTGCTCATTTCACTCAGCATCAGTTCATGTAAGTCTCTCCAGGCCTCTCTGAAATCATCTTGCTGGTCATTTCTTACAGAACAATAATATTCCATAATATTCATACACCATAATTTATTCAGCCATTCTCCATTTGAAGGGCATCTGTTCAATTTCCAGTTTCTAGCCACTACAAAAAGGGCTGCCACAAACATTCTTGCACATGTGGGGCCTTTTCCTTCCTTTATGATTTCTTTGGGATATAAGCCCAATAGAAATGCTGCTGGGTCAAAGGGTATGCAAAGTTTGATAACTTTTTGAGCATAGCTCCAAATTGTTCTCCAGAATGGCTGGATCCGTTCACAGCTCCACCAACAATGCATCAGTGTCCCAGCCCTCCCACATCCCCTCCAACATTCATCATTAACTTTTCCTGTCATTTTAGCCAATCTGACAGGTGTGAAGTGGTACCTCAGGGTTGTCTTGATTTGCATTTCTCTGATCAGTAGTGATTTGGAGCACCTTTTCATATGACTATAAGTAGTTTTAATTTCATCCTCTGAAAATTGTCTGTTCATATCCTTTGACCATTTATTGATTGGAGAATGGCTTGAATTTTTATAAATATGAGACAATTCTCTATATATTTTAGAGATGGGACCTTTATCAAAACCCTTAAATGTAAAGATGATTTCCCAATTTATTGCTTCCCTCCTAATCTTGTCTGCATTGATTTTGTTTGTACAAAAACTTTTTAACTTAATATAGTCAAAGTTATCTATCTGGTTTTCAATTAAGAGTTCCAGTTCTTCTTTGGACATAAATTTATTCCATCTCCATGGGTCTGAGAGGTAAACTATATTACATTCCCCTAATTTACTTATAGTATCACTCTTTATATCCAGATCATGAACCCATTTAGATCTTATCTTGGTATGTGGTAAGAGCTATATCTTTCAATCAACCAGTCTTTATTAAGCAACTGCTTTGTGCTAGTGCTGGGCATAAAAAGTTAAAATTACTTCCACTGCTACCACTGCCCACACAAGGAAATTACTTATACCATCAGAGACATGCTCATGTAAAAAATAAATGCATAGTATTTTCACAGGAGAGCACTAATATTGGTCAGGGAGGATCCAGAAAGATTTCATGTAGCAGATTCCCCTGGAGTTTTTAAAGAAATGAAGGCTTTTGAAAAGGCGAGGTAAGGAAGGCATACCTTCCAGACCTGGTGATAGGCAGTCCAAAGGCCCAGAGCTGGGAGTGTCATGAAAAATATCAAGGTGAGCAGGTAGAGGCATAATGTTGGATGTTAAAGACTACCGCAAGCCTTTCTTAATCCTTAATTCTAGTATCTTCCCTCTTATTTCCTATTTATGCTGCATATAACTCATTTGTACATATTTATCTCCCTTGAGGGTAGGGGCTATTTTTTGCATTTCTAGCATTTTGCACATTGTTTGGCACATAGGTGCCTAATAAATAATGTTTGACTAGAGAAGTTTCAGAGACAGATGGACGGTTGCATGGAAGATAAGAATTCTCTTTTGCACATGTTGAGTTTGGGTTACAGTTTGAAATTTCAGGCATTTGGAGTTGGGTGGCATTTACACAGAGCAAGAGACTAGGGCTGGATACAAAAATTGGGGAGCTATTAACATAAAGATGATAATTAAATCCATGGAAGTTGATTAGGCCAGTAAGTGAAAGAAGATGAGAAGAGAAGATGGCTGAGAATAGAGCCTTGTGGTACAGATTTAGAAGGAATCCTTAGGGAGCAATGATCTAAAAAATGCTACAGCATCATGAATATGCAAAGAAGAGAGAAAATCCCTGAGAGGGTGGTTAATAGCTTTAAGTGTTGCAGAAAGGGGGAGTTAGGAGGCACCAGTCCTGGAGTCAGGAGGACCTGAGTTGAAATTTGCCCTCAGACTCTTGACACTAGCTGTGAGATCTTAAGCAAGTCATTTAATCCCGATTGTTTCCCCCCCTTCTCTCCCCCCACCCCAAAAAAAAAGATGTTTCCAAGAGCTCATCAAGGATGAGAATTGAGAAAAGGCCATCATGACATCTGGCAACTGAGGTCATTGGTGACTTTGGAGTCAAGAATTTCAACTTCGGTATAAAGTTAGAAGCCAAACTCTGCAAATGTTGATAAGTAAGAGGAAAGGAGGTGGAAGTGAGTGGTCAGCTTTTTTTTTTAGCTTCCAGTCAAGCTGCATTTACTAAGTGCTGCTTGTTTAGTCAGTGGTGACCTACTCTTTGTAACTCCATTTGGGGTTTTCTTGGCAAAGATATTGAAGTAGTTTGTCATTGTCTTCTCCAGGTCATTTTACAAATGAGGAAACATTTGGCTCTGACACTTAGAACCTGTGTAACATTGGCCAAGTCACTTAACCCAGTTTAACTTCAGTTCCTCCTCTATAAAATGAGATGGAATCAAGGGTACATGGAAAGAAATTGGCCTTGGTGAGAAGGGTCATCTCTCCATCAGATTGTAGTTCAAGAGAATGAAAGATGATTCAGGGTTTTGAGATGGAGAAGAGGGGAACTCAAGAGTGAATTAGTTTTCTCTCCCTCCTCCCCCCCAGTACCTATGAGGCAAGATTCAGCTGTGTGAAGGTGACCATTCTTCTGTTCCTTGGATCTTTTCACTAAATTAGATCCCTCAGATCCTGTCCTGGGACTCCATTTTAAGGAAATGCCTACTGTGTCTATTTTTTTGCTCTGCTTGATTCTCTGTACTTTTCTCTACCATGCTTTCATCATTTTCCAGTTCCCCCTCCCCTCTTTAAGATTCTTTTTATGTGTTGCCTTCTGTCATTAAGATCTAAGCTTGAGGACAGGGAATCTTATTTTTTAAAATTTATATTCCTAGCACTTAGCATCATGCTTGGTTGCATAGTAAGATGCTTAATCAATGCTAGTTTTGGAATAGGAGATAGGAGAAAAGCTTGAGCAGAGAAATAATTTGGAAGAACCTGTGGTCGAGTAGGATAGACTATCAATTAGTGAAGTAAATCAATTAGGTCTTTGCTGAGAGCTCATTTGAGAGGAGGTAGCAAAACTATAGTAGACCCAAGTTGCTTCAGTTATGTGACTTCCTCAAGCTCCAACTGCACAGAAGCATGTAAATAGGAGTGGAACATTTGATAGGGTTCAAAGAAATGGCATATAGGTTCTTGTGGTCTACATCTATATGGGCTCTACAGGGAGAGTCAGCACAATAGGGGTAGAAAGCTCTCAAGCTTGGAAATTCTAAAGACAAATAATTTGAATGAAGAGGAAGAGAGCTGTCTTGTGGCTGCATAGGAAATTTTAATTTGGATTTAAAAAAGAAAATGCAAGTGGTAGATAGCTAAGGGTACATACACGCAAAAACGGTACAATCCTGTAAAAATAGTTAATAAAAACCTAAAGAGTGTGATGAGGTCTTGACAAGTTCAAGTCAACAGGCCCAAAAGAAAGACAGTTGCAGTGACTAGCAAATGGCTGAACCATCTTTGAAATGTCAGGGCAAAGTGCTACAGAACTGGGAAAGGTGAGCTTGATTTTATCATTGGCGACATTCTAGAACACCTTGAGGACAGGATGAAAGGGATGGTTTGCAGATTTAGAGGATAATAGTCTTGAAAAACCAGAATGGCTTCATCAAAAAGTTATGCCAGACTAACCTCTTTTTCCTTTTTTTTTCAAAGAAACGCAAACTGGTAGGTCAGGTGAATGCTATAGATATAGTATATTTAAGATTTCATCAATGACTAAACTAGTCATTGGATTAATGTCAACAAGAAAGTCTTATAGAGTTATGGTAACCTGTCACATCTTCCATTTTTAATTTGATCTGAATGATAATATGCCGATAGCATTTGCAGACGGTAACAAAATTATTGAACACAATGAATGGCAAAATCCAAAGCTACTGACGGGCTAGAATAATGATGGGTTAAATCTCATAAAATTCTACTCTGAAGGCATAATAGGGGAGATATGACTAGGCAGTAGTTCTTGTGAAAAACAAAGTCAAAAAACTGGTGTTTTAGTGGGTTACAAGTTTAATGCATGTTAACAATGATGAGTCAAAGAAAAATAAAAAAAGCCCAACAAGCCCACTATTATCTCAGTCTGCATTAAAAGCAGCATCGTATGCAAAATGAAGGTGGTGATCGTTCCACTGTACCCTGCCAGTCTTATAAGAATAGTATGTTCAGGTGTGAATAACTGCTGTAGAGATAATGATTGTTCAAGGCACAAATTGGACTAGACAGCCTTTGAAGTCCCTTCCAAATCAGTTCTTAAGTCATTTTGATAACAGCTCATTTTTTTTTTTTGCTAGACCCATACTTTTTCAATTTGGTAGCATCTTCCAGAATTTGTATTTAATCCTAAATCCTTGAAAATTCCTGCTAATGAAACACTATCTATTGAAGAAATCCATTGTACTCTGAAACAATTCTAATTGACAATTCTAATTGTTAGGAAATTTTTCCTTAACCTACTTCTGATAGGAATCAATTGTTCTTTGTTGAACAAAAAATGTAACCCTTCTGCCCCAGCATAGCTCATCAAAAGCACATTCAGAAAAGCTTCAATTCTGTTCAACATTCTGTTTGGTAAAGCACAGAAAGGCATAATCCAATCTAAGAATGTATTTTAATCCCAATTTTTTTAAAAAAGTTCTTTAAAGGGGTAAAGTTTGCATTTTTTCATTTATGTGAAACCCAGTCCCTCATTCCCCAAACAGGGGATAGTATTGAAACTTGGATAGTTTGAACCAGGATAGTATTTTGACACTCCCTCTTGCCACATGAGCAGTCAAATCCCAGACTGGGCCTTATAGTGAAATGAGGTTATAGCCTACATCGTTCTCCAATTTCACCAGGTTGTTGAGAAAGAGTGATCTGCAAACTTTCAAAAGCTCTTTAAATATTCCATGCTACTCTTATTTCACTAAATAAAGTTACAAGACACAAAAAGGTTACAAATAGTCTTTTAAGAAATGTTTTTCCTGTGAAAACTTTATCCCACTATCCCCACCAAGTGATTAATTTGTCAAAAAAGTCTCATCTCTAGACTCTTGCCTTTGAATAAATGAGTTCCAGGAAGTTGTATTCAAATATTGTATTTAATCAAGTTCATAATTTAGTGTTCATAGGTATCATGTAGTGACATACCAGTTGTTTCTTTGTCCATTTTTTTATACAACATGAGAGTAGTCAAACCCAGTTCTGAAGTAGATCCCATCAACTAAGGAAATTCTTCCCTCATGCTCTAGACTTGCTCCTCCACCAATGAAATGACCAGCATCTCTCTACTCACACTATCTCTTAACTTAAACTGTACATTAATAGCTACTTAGGGGCAAATTTTTAAAATCCTGTACACAAAAAGCAGCACAAATTTAGCTTTTCCAAGATAGGTAGGGAGCCTCCACAAAGTTATATCCAGCTATCTTCCCTGGGATCAGGAAGCTCTTATGACCCTGGTCCCAAAATCAAAGTGGCAGGGTGCAAGGAAAGGGCTACCCATATATCCTGGTCTGCCCATGTTGAGAAGTCAACTCTTCTCATTCTTGAACCAATTCCACCTCCACGATGTAGCCTGGGTCCCCAAGCAAAAGGCCACGAGAATCAGGCAATTTCTGCTTAGAATCTGGGAGACAGAGGGGACAAGGGGAAGAGTTGGAGGAGGGGAGGGAGCATGAGACAGAACCAATGGGGCCAAGGCCAAGCCTGGTTTTATTTCATGCCAGATTTTCTACAGTTGCAAGAAGTTCAGGTTTCAGAATTCCCGGGGACTGCTTGGCCCCTGATGCCTTGATGTCTTCCAAGACGCCCGTATCCCAAGTGAAAGTCAGAAGAGCTGAAGGCACCTGAAATGAAATCCATCCATTCACACTCAGTGTCCCCCAGTGAAGGTAGGGGATTATTGGGAAGTCTTTGTCTTGCTCTCTCCCTTCACTAGAGTATTCAATGGCACTATCATTATATGCTTCTGTGGCACTTTACAAAACACTTTCCTGCCCAATTTTTTGTTCCATTTTAAAAACTTGAGTTAAAGGGTTATAATGGGAATGTGTGTGTAAGAGCTAAGATTCACTCTCTTCAGATTTCTAATCCAGCTCTTTCACAATGCATATTTACAAACAATCTTAGAAACTGCGTAGTTGGAGAATCGGGTGTTTTTCGGCAGCTGGGAACAAATATCACTATTCTAGGAACACTCCTAAATTCTACCCACTTCAGCCTCCAGGCTACCTAAGGAATCTTGGTTATTGGTCTCAAAATACAAGTATCCTCTCCAATTGAAAGGAATGTTTTAGAGCAGTCTTGGGCTCAGACAGGAAGTTGGACATTAAAGGCAACAGCATGATGCCATGGGAAAGATCCCTGGTCACAGTTCCGGTTCTTTGCTTCATAGCTTAATAGCTGTGTGACCATGGATAAATCAATCTCTAAACTTCAATTTCCTTATCTATAAAATGGGAATGATAATACTTCCCCCCAGTCTCCCTTACAAACTTGCTGGAAGGAAAGCCTGGAGAAGCTCTTTCCCATCCAAAAGTTCTACACTCCCATGTTAGCAGAGAATGGGGTGGGTGGGGAGCTGGGCCTCGGGATTCCCTAAATCTGTACTTCTATGGTTTTATTAATTTCAAAAAATTATATTTGGAATGCACTAAGTTGCTAGCTAGTTAAAAAGGACCCTATAATATATGCAGAACTACAGAATGTTAGGGGGGATTTTTTTTTTTTTTTTTAACATGGTCCAGAGCAGGCAGGCAACTGTTCACGGCCATCCATGGGTCGTTACTAGGCCATGACTCAAGCCCAAGTTTTCAGATTCCCTATGTGCCCAGGGCACTTTGTAAATACCATTTTTTCTCCCTTCTCCCAGCAGATGTGAACTATCACTCCTGACTTACAGCTTCTGGATCAGAGGCAAATGATACAATCTTGGGGGAAGAGTCCCACTGAGGAGGAGAGCCAGGTTCCCTCAACACTTACCAGCCCACATTCGTTGAAGGCTAAGTTTTCATCCAACAGTTTATGCCCGCCTGCGGGAAGCAGTTCAAAGGGCAGCCAGTCATCCTGTAGTGCCTCCCTCACAAAGGTGTAGAGTGTAGACAGCCGCTCCCGAGCATAGAAAGTACCTGGGAAGGGTGAGGGATGGGGCAACAAAGCACAAATGTTACATTCTGCATCTCCATAGCAACATAATAGGCCAGCTGCCCTCTGCTCATCCTCCTATTCCACTCCTAGACCTGGTGTCTCTCCCGTGCTCAGGCCCAGTAGGAGCAGATGCTCCACCCCCCATCAGTCCCAGGGACACTGGGGATGACAAGGCCAGTTTACCCTGGAGGATGTGCCCATCTGGAAAGCGGACCCGTAAGAGGGTGTAGGTATACTTCCGCATTTCCCGCTGCTCTTCCTTCTCCCGCATGGCTTTGGTCCGAAGCACACTCAGCCGCTCCACAGCGTCGGCCCTGGAGAACAAAGAAGGCTCGGCCTGACCTGGTCCAACCCCACCAGGCAGGGTCTCTCCCCTCCATCTGAACCGCCTAGCCCAACCTTTGCTTCTGCTCCCGTTTGAGCTCCTCGGCTGTGAGGTTAAAAAAGTCCCCAGGTAGGTCGAACTGGGCAGCCAAAGGGGAGGGCTTGAAGACGTGTCGCTGCCGGTTCAGTTGAGCCCGCACCGGTTCCGAGGTCTGCAGGGTGACTTTGTGCTGTTCCAGCTTCTCCACTTCGGCCAGGGCCTCCTTACTCAGCACATAGTAATCCTCTGAGGTATCTGCAGAGAAACACCTGGTCTTTATGGGGGCCTCCTGAGCCCCGCCCCCCACCTCCACTCCCCCACAGGGAGCAGGGCCTGGCCCGCCACACTGATCCTTGGGATGTGCTCTCTCTCCCCACACTGGGAAGAGCCGGTGCTCACGGCCCATCCCAACCCCTTGCCTTGTTCTGGAATAGGGAGAGTCATCTTCTCAAAACCAATGGCCTCGAAAAACTCGTTGGCCCCTTCTAGGCAGTTGATCCGCTCCTACAAAAAAAGTGGGACCATGTGCCACAGCCTGGCCCCCTCCCAAAGAACTCAGGGTGGGCACATTTTCAGAACCTCTTTGCTAAGGCACTGTCCTGGGTTCAGTACCGTGGAGTATATAACACAACAAACTGCTACGTGAGACTGAGAGGGGAGGCTGCTTCGAACAACAGCACTTGGCAGGCGCTCAGAATAGAAACAGCTCGGTTTGGCTGGGGGGCAGAGCACATGGTGGGGATCTGAGGAGTCAGGCAGTCCCAAGTAGGGTGGGCTTCTGATGCCTGCCAAAGCAGCCTGCATGTTACCGAATGGATGAGTGGGAGGAGGGAGAAGAGAAAGGCCCTACAACCCATGGGGAAGTTCCTGAGCCTAAGCGGTCAGCCCCAAGTGTCTACATTGGAAGTGGGACAAGGTGGAGATGGAAGATGGTGTACAGGAAGATGGACATTACCTGAAACACTTTGTTTTGCAATTTGATTTTCCTATATTTCTCCTCTTCTGGGTGAAGATGGATATTGTCCAGATACCTATGCCAGGAGAGATGAGGCTCCTCAGATCAATGACAACTGGGCTTTCGCTTCCCTGGGGATTGGTGGGCTAAATGTGGTGGGAGACATGATCCCCCAGGCTCCAATCCCAAGCCACCTGTACTCTGCGGTGCCAGGGCAGGCGGGGTCCTTGCTGCTCTTTTCAGAGGGCAGAGGAGTGACCCAGAGTGCCAAGCTCTGTCCATCAACAGCCAGGTAGGAAGTGCATCAACTCAACATGGAAGCAAGTATGAAACATGCGAGAGAAGCTGGGTGGATTCTGAGGTTTTAGTCCCTCCTAGAGTGAATATAGGTACTCAAGGAGGCTGGTCCCGTGCTGGGACCCATCTATCATTTCTCCTGCTCCAAGACAGGGCTGAAGCCACAAGAAAATTGCCTCCTCTACTCATCACAAGCATCAGCACACAAATGCCTCTGGCTGTCTGAATCCATGGGGTCTCTTTTTGCCAGAGAACCCTGATTGCCTGGGGCTGTAGGTACCCCCACAAATGGCGCAGGGGAAAGGACTCTCGGCATACAGTCCTAAGAGCCAAATTCCAGTTCTGATTCAGGGTGACTTTCAGCAAGTCATTTTTTCTTCCCGATCCTCTGTTCTCCAGCTCAGACACAGGAGACACCACACGCTGGGTCTGGAGTCGGGAAGGACTCAAATGTGGCCTCAGACACTTACTAGCTGTGTGACCCTGGGCAAGGCACCTGGTCTCTGTCTGCCTTCGTTTCCTGAACTGTAAAATGGGGATAATAATAGGATCTCCTTCCCAGGGTTGCTGCAAGGACCAAATAAAAAAATACCTGTGAATCACTTGCACAGTGCCTAGCACATAGTAGGTGCTATATAAATGCTGTAAATTACTTTTATTATTGTTGTTGTTGCTATGAGAGATACTGGACATGGCAACTTTGAAAATGCCCCAAGGCTTTTTTCCACAAGTGTCTTACTTGGCAATGGTGTCCACCCCCAATTTCACTTTCTCTCGGTCCCTGTTGAACGTATGGATCTTCATGATGGAAGCAGCTACAGGGTCTTTTTTTGAGTGCTAGAGAAGAGACAGAGACAACAACTCCTTTCTGTGGCAGGTCCATATTTAGCGATTGCTTTACTCGTACCAGCCCAAGGGGACAAGGGGCACAAGTCTGATATGCTCCTTTTTCCAAACAAAGAAATGAGAGCTTCATGAGGATGTGACCTGCCCAGCATGTGAGAGGCTGGACTTGGGTCCAGGTCCTTCTGGCACTAAGATCAGCTCTATCCATTAGGCTACACTACTGCTCAAGCTGCTGAAATATTTATGTCATATGCTTTGAAAGAACTTGGAGCACAACAGACTTGGAAAAGAACAAATGACAAACAGGACAAAGAGCCGACGTGGCTTCATTGAGAAGGTCCTGATCCCAGGAAAAGAACAAATGACAAACAGGACAAAGAGCCGACATGGCTTCATTGAGAAGGTCCTGATCCCAGAGTTAGTCCAGAAACCTCAGCATCATTTTACAGATAAAGGTTGAGGCCCAGAGAGGGGACGGACACCACCTGATGAGGTTCCTCAGCCCACACATCACCCTATGCTCATTTCCTTTGTGGACCAGGTAGTTCAGGTAGCATGAGTGCTCTGACAACACAGTCTAGGTGTATTTTAGCAGAGCGTTTCCTGAAGCCCCCACTAGTCTTCTTGGGTAGAAGAGTTAAAGAGCTAAATGGGAATGTAGGGATCAGTGGGTTTGTGGGATGTTTCCCCAGGCCTTGCCTTTCTTTGGCCTTATGTTACTTAATGTTTTTTTTTTACCAGTAACTCGGATACAGGGTAAGATCGCATGTTCATCAAATTTACCAATGATACAAAGCCAAGAAGTATAACTAATAACTTAAATTACAATCAAGAACTGAAAAGATCTTGAAAAATTAGAACATGGACCCAAAGCTAATATATGATGAAATTTAATACGAACAAAGGTAAGTTTTATGCTTGGGTTAAAGGAAAAATCAACTTAGGACAAAGTGACAGACACACTAGATGGGGAGCTGGTGGGGTCCCCAGAGGAGGTCACATGGGGAGAAAACAGGAGAGCCAGGATCTGAATCCAGGTCCGACGACCCTCAACGTGGGGGTCTGTTGACTCCATCACATGAACAGAAGGAGACTGTTAACATCACTGTAGACAGTAGAGTGGATTCCTGTCCAGGGGAGCAAGCACTTTCCTCCCAACAACAGGAAGGACAGACCCCAAGGTGCGGTTGAGCCCAAATTAATCCTCACCTTGTTAATGGCCTCTTTGATATGGGCATCCCGCTGGTCTTTTCTCAGGGTGGCTCCAGTGAATGGGCAGGTAAAATAAACTCCAGTCACAGACAGATTAGAAGACCCCTCCTCCTTAGCTGCGAGTGCCTGGGGGGAAAATAAGAATGAGTTTGTGGACAAAGGACCCCTGCCCCTCCTGCTGGGATCTGACTCCTCGGGACTCATTAGGGTAGGTCTGCTCACTCTTCCTGGCCAAGAACTGCTCACTCTTACTGCCAAGGCCTGTCCTTCCTCTAGGAGGACTCCCTTGAGCAGACAGTAAGACCTCTCCTCCCACCAGCTGTTAACTGGCTGCACGGCCTAGCAAGGCACTCAGCTGCTGGTCCTCTGCACAATCCACTCACAAAGTGTTTTGTACCTTTATGATAACCACTCACATGTTTTATGCTGTCTGGATCCAGAAAGCTCTCCACAAACCAGAACGATGGGCTGGATAAAATTTAATAGGGGCAAATGTAATGTTCTATGCTTACTTTACAAAGTGAGGACAAGTGAAGGGTGGCTAGACAACAGTGTGAAAAAAATCTTACGGTAGTAGTAGACCAGAAAATTCACTTAAGCAGGTAGTACATGGTAGCCAAAAGCAAAACTAAAAGAATCTAGGGTTGCATGAAGACATGACCTGAAGCCTGCCCTGTTCAGTGGCATGACATGTTCACATGTAGCATTGGGCATCCTGTTCTAGGAAAATCAGAAGCACATCCACAAAAGAACGTGTGAGAAACCCCCATGAGATCTATGTGAAAATATATCTACCCTGCTGATCTCTAGCTTGGAGAAGAGACTTCAGGCTTGTCAAAAGCTCTCGTATGCAAGTGAGAAGAGGCCCATTATTGTTTAGCTCCAAAACACAAACTGAGGAGCAATAACTAGAAGCTGCAGCAAGGCAAGTGTGTGGGAGTGGACCAAGATTCACCTGGTCACCAAGAGAGCTGTCCAACAAATGAGCAAGTAGCCTCACCAAAAAGGGTGTCCCCTGTCCCTGGAAGGTAGAGGGATCTTCAGGAAGAAGCTAGATGGGCACTTATTGGTATAAGTGGTGAATAGAGAATTTTGGTTCAGGTACAAGTCAATCCAGATGGCCTCAAGGGCACTTTCCTTGCTTTTTAGATTGTATGAACAAAAAGTCTGCCCAAGGTTTACAAAGCACCTTCCTGACAAAAACCCCGTAGAGTCTGGAGTCTAAATATTTTTTTCCCTTCCTCAACAGTATTTTATTTTTTCAAATATATACTTTTCAACATTCATTTTTGTAAGACTTTGTATTCCAAATTTTTCTCTGTTCTGTCCTCCCCAAGACAGGAATCATTCTAATAGAGGTTAAACATGTATAATCCAAGTCTAAACATTTTTATCTTCTCCCTTTCACAGATGAAGAAAACAAGCCTCACAGGGGTTAATGACTTGCAGGTCAGAGAGCTGAGGAGTTCAGAGGCTCATATAAACCAAATTGTGGTTTCTCAATGCCAAGGTCAGCACTAGGTCATGCTATTATTGTCATTGTATAAAGCCCTTCTCCTATGGCTTCTTGTGATGTGAAGGGACAAACTTGGGGATGGATTTGCTTGTCATTTGAAGGAGTCTGGAGAAGTTGGTCAGAGGCCTGGGTCCAATCCACTGAGATATGTGAGGATAGGGGAAGGTAATGTGTCTCCTAGAAGCACCTCGCCTCATGCCAACCTAGGTCTTTTGCAGTATTTCCATCTCATACACAGTCTGTTGTTTCATGAGAGTATATAGATTTTGCAGATCTCAGAATGAGAAAGATCTCTGAAATCATTTTATGATGGGGAAACTGAGACTTACAAAGGCTAAGTAACCAAGTTCACAGATACTACATCTCCCCAACTAGCCTGAAAGCTGAGGGTAGGAACCACTTCTCATAAATCCATGTATAATAATCTCTCTATAGTGCCTAAAACAGTAACAATTTGGGAACAGACTGATTAATCCAAAGGAAGCCAGAAGGCTCTGCAGATGTGGCCCTTGTCAGGTTCAGGCAAAGTTCTCTTCCCCTAACTTATCATCCCGTTCTCCAACTTACATTTGCTCCAGAAGTCTCAGCATTCCCACTAACAGTGGCTTCTGCTTGTAATTCCTTCTTCACTGAAAAGCAAACCAAAAAAGGAGAGGTGTGACCAATAATGTACTTGCTTCTGGGTATGTGTCTGTCCTTGTCCCTCAGTCTCATCTACACCCCCACCATGCCTCCCTGGCACCCTGATTAGGCTGTGCTATCACAGGAACCACACATGTTCCTGGCTGTTTAATGCAAATGTCAATCACTCTTACCTCTTGGCACTGGTTAGTGCCCCACCAGACCAGCAGGGGGCAATGTGGCAGAGGGACTGGAGGGCTTGAGGCCAACATGGAACTTCATGCCCTCAGTCCCCTAAGTGCCCAGAGCTGATGGCACCCCAGCAGTACTAAAGATGTGCTTTATCCCAGCTTCGCTCTGTCTGAAACACCCCGGGCTCCTTCCTCTCTCCAAAACGTCTCCCTTTCGATCACAGACACCCCCACTGGAGCCCTCTGGGTTTCCAACCTTGCCATTCTCCTTGATTCTGTACTCTCCCTTGCCTATCTGTGCCCTTCTCTCCACTCACACAGCTACGAGCCTAGTTGAGGTCTCTCCTGTCCACCTGCCCTCCAGAGTCACCAGGATCTGATGCCAGGACATCCTCTCCTCCAACAGCTCCCAGGAGCCATCCAACTTGCCTGGCTTGGCTTTTAAAGACTGTCACAGCCTGGCCTCATCCTACCTGCTCCTCACTGTTGGCCCCACCTCTCTCCTTCTGTACCCTGAGATCCAGACATCTTATATCCTATCTCTGGGCCGCCACATGGGCTGTTTCCTATGCCTAGAATCCTCTCCGCTTCTTCAAATCTTATTTCCTTCAAGACTTGGCTCCTGACGCCTTCTCTGTGAAGTCAGTCCTGGTCCTCCCACCCTCTCTTCTTGCTGCCTTTGATACTGCACATTATCTTTGGGCATGGCTGTGGGTGTACAAGCTTGTACCCTGTTTCCCTGATAGAATGTAAGTTCCTTAAGGGCAAGGACTGCTTCTGTCTCTATATCCCTAGATCCAGACAGCGTGTTACATGCTTTATAAATGTCTACCACCACCAAGAAGAGATCCTGAGCAGATCACGGTAAGGATCAGAGGGCTCTAAGATGAAGGCAGAAAAACCCCCAGTCTTCCAGGTCCTGGGGAAGTTTGTCTTCTACCACCCCAGCCTATCCATTCTGCCCCTTTTCTCTGCCTGGCAAAGGGTCCTTTCTGGCCACTGAGCCCTCGTTCCTGCACCATATGCCACTTTACTTTTATCAATCCCCTACTACTCCATTTTCTATAAACCTCATGCCAAACCTTTGCTCTTCTCTTCCACTTCCACCCTGGAGATATACTGCCAAGGAGACCCAGGGTTTCTGACAGAAGCACTCTTCCTCCATTCTGCAAAACTTCCCTTTCTCTCTGGGAGTCTAAGATCTGCTTTCTTAATCCCCTTCTTTCTCTCCTCTAAGACCTTGCTCCAGCGGACAGCCCTTTCTCATGTACCTTTGAGCTCTCCCTTGCCATTGGTTCCTTCCCATGCACTGGTCTCCCCAGTTCTAAAAAAAAACCTGTCTAGTGATCATTTTCTCTCTTCCCCTTTACTACTAAACTTCTGGGAAAAAATTTAAAAACCGTGTGTTGTGTTGCCGGTAAGATTATCTTTTGCTCCCAGCATTCCACTGAAGCTGATCTTTTAAAGGCCAACAATAACCACCTATCTGTCAAACCAATGGCCTTTTTCCAATCTTCATCTCCTTCCCTTTTCTCTAACCCACTGACCACTCCCCTCTACAGACACTCTCTTCATGCTTAGCTTTAGTGACACCTCATGTCCTAGTCATCATTCCTGTCCTGTCTCCTTCCCATTCTCTTATCTGAGAGCTTGGGCTTCTACAAGGTTCTTTCCTTAACTTTCTCTCCAAACTCTAAGTCATCAAATTCAGGTTTCATCTCCTTGTGCCAACACAAATGACTCCCAAACCTATATAACCAGTTCTGATCAAGTCTCTCTGAGGCATCCAGAGCAGCGTATAAATATCTCTATCCAGGTGTCCCAAAGGAGCCTCAAATTCAACTTGTCCAAAACCAAGCTTGTTTCCTTCCTCTAATTCCACTGTTTTCATCAGAAATATTCCCACCCACCCTTGGTCATTTTTGATTTTTTTCTAAAACTCTTAATACCCAACTACGGTCTCTGCCTTCATATCATACCTTGCATCTGTTCTCTTATTTGCTTCTACCTCCACAGTAATAGAGGGTGACTAATTTTCTGGTAGGTTTTCTGCCTCCATCTGCCTTTTCCCCTTTAATCTCATATCCATATTGTACTCAAGTTAATCTTCCTTCTGTAGAGATTTAGTCATCTTATTCCTCTATTCAAAAACCTGGTGTCACTATTGCTTGCCAAGTTAAATTCCTTTAATAAACCTAGCTACCATTTAAATAGTACTTTAATATCTCCTTTGATACACACTCCTGGGTAGTATTCCTGTTTTACAAAGGAGGAAACTGAGGCCGGCAGGGGTTGAGTGACTTGGCGCATCCTCCTCCCAAAGGTCACACAGCTCATGTAAAAGGTCCTGTGAATCAAGGTGCAGAGCTCTGGTCCCATGACACACACCACCTCCCCTGCTCTGGCTGCCTCAGCTGACATTGTCACAACTGATACCTGCCCCATGTCTTTTTTTTTTTTTTTAATGATATGGACAAAGCAGATTTTTTTATTTATAAACCACAGTATTTGCTTTATATTGAGCATTAGTATATTTAAAGCACATTTTGTTAATAACAATTACATTAAGTACCACCTTTTTGCAAATTTCTCTGTTAAATATTGAATAGGTGACAAAGGTTAGATATGACGTAGTCTCTTCAATATGGTAACCATCTTACCAATTTATAGAGATACAACCTCAACAGAGCTATAAAACATACTATTGCAAGAATTACTTCTTTTACTACTACTATTATAACTATTAACTGAAGTATTGTTACATATGACATAAGCCAAAAAATAACATTTTTTAAATCAGACCATTAGGTTCCCGCTGTGATGTGTGTCCACAGAAATACAGCATATAAAAACAAAGGTTCATTGGAGATCATCAAAATTTTACAGATGAGGAAACAGGCCCAAGGCACTTAAATGGCTTACTAAAAAGTCACACAGATATCAGGACTAGGATTCAAACAACTCAGATCTTCTGGATGCAAATTAAATGTCCTTTCAACTGCTATATATAAAAGGATTCTTTGCTACATGAAGGAATTTATAGTGAGACTTCATTCAACAAAGTCGTATCATATACCCACTCCTACCCAGGCAAGATGATGTGGAGAGCTAGTCTGTATTGTGTGCTATATATAGGAGAGGGACATGACTCCTGACTGGTTGAGAGAAGCTGAACGCAATGATGTGCCCCTGCTATAAGCTGTCCCATGTCTTATCTGGCCTTATCTCCTATTAGTCTCTCTTCCTGGGGTTTTCCCTTTCACTGTGGGCCCCAGCCTGGGATGTCCTCTCTCAGGGCTTCAGGACTCTCCTGATCCCTCACATATGCTGCAATAACAGAGAGGAAGAGGCCAGCCAGGCCTGCAGTGTGCAAAGAATCCCTTCCTCCCCACCCTTCAGGGAGTATGGAGCTGTAAGTTAAGTGGCAATGTCCAGCCCTCACCTTGGTTCCGGATAGAATCTTGGGATGTGGGTCCCCGGGACCGTGGTTGCTTCTGCTCCAGCCTGGCCAGGGCCGCCGCTGCTGCCATTTGGGCCTCATTGGTTGGTCCTTGGCGGGACTGCTTGGTTACTTGCTGGCTCTGTCGTTCCCTGGGGACTTTTTCCCTGAACAAGAGGCAAGGAGGCAGGTGAGCTGGAGGTCAGTTCCGGGGGAACTGCAAAGTTTGTGCCTAGACGGGGACTTCAAGCTCTTCACCTCATATTCAGGGAGAGCTCTGTCCAGGGGGAAAGTGACTTGCCCAAGATCATTCTGGTTATAAGGAAACAGCAAGGCTGCAATGTGAGTCTTTGCATTCTACTCTTTGTTGTCCAGTCATTTTAGTTGTGTCCAACTCTTAGTGGCCCCTTTTGGAATAGCTTACTATTTCCTTCTACAGCTCATTTTATAGATGAGGAAACTGACATAAACAGGGTTAAGTGATTTGCCCAGGGTCACCCAACTTTGAGGCCAAATTTGAACTTGGGTCTTCCTGACTCAAAGCTCTATCCACAGTGTCACCTAGCTAGCCCCCTTGTTGCACTGTCCCTAATGGCCCCTCTACTCATCATCAAGGAGTAACACAAAGAAGAGGGAATGAAAGATGCTAAAGCTTACTAGCTAGCCCTCCCTTTCTATGCCACAACTCAAAACTAGGTGGGAGGAATTCTGAGACATTACTCTTTTGCTTTCAGCTTATTGTATCCAACTTTATAGCTACTATAAATCTCTGCTGTAGTAGGGTCCGGACTGTTTGTCTTAAGGTATTTACTTCAGTGCACAATATTCAAAGATAGTAGAAGCTGAATAGGGGCTGAACATTTACAAATGCATGCCTGAGGCAGCCAGAATGGAACTTCTTCTCCAATGCATTACCACCTTGGTTATCTTTCTCCCTACCACTATCTCTCAATTCTTCCTATCCTGCAAAACTTAGCTCTTTTGAAATCTTCCTGACCTTCCCCAGTGCAGCTACATGGTAAGAGAAAAGTCAAGTTAGCAAATACTCCTAAGCACTGAGGCTGACTTACTTCACACCAGAGTATATAGAAGACACCACAAATCTTTTGGGCCTTGTTTCTACTCTGGACAGGAACTAACTCTTACTGTGACTCCCATCTCATTCATTCAATAATGACTCAATAATCATGGTACTTTACATTTACAGTCTGGTTTACAACCACCCTGTAAGAAAAGCAGTATAGAAGTTATCACCTCTCCAACTTGACAAAAAATGAGGAAACCAAAGCTCTGGGAGAAGTGATTTGCCCATAGTTACATACAGTGTCAGAGTCAGGTCTAAAAGCCAGGTCATTCTGACTCCCAAGTACAGCCTTCTTTGCATACTGTGATGCTATGATTCCAAAAATGGGTACCATATAGCAAGCATGAGGCTGGGTGCTTGGAAAAATCTTATCAGAATTTTTTTTTTCAAATTTTCCTCACAAACCTGACACCCTTAAATGTTCTCAGCAGAACCCAGTTTATCTTCCAGCATGTCCCTCAAAAGACCTCCCCTTTTCCCACACAAACCACCTTCACTTCTCTCAGCGGTATTGCCTCTTTGCCAGGGAAGACCCACTACTCTGCCAGTCCCCCTCACAGATCTAACCCCTTCTTTCTCAAAAATGCCTTTCTTCCAGGTATCCTCTAAAGACTTGTCTTCCTGCCCTCCAAAACCACAACTACAACTATCACCACCATCAATTAAGTATCTTCTATTTGAAAGGCATAATACTAGGTATTGAAAACACAAGGACAAAATAAAAATCAGTCCCTGATCTCAAGAAACTTACATTTGACTGGCAAAAACAATATGTAAACATACAAATGTGTTTAACAAGAAGGGGGAGGAAACACTATGAAAAATTCTTCATAAAAGGAAGTACCTAAATAAAATGAGTTAGAGGTGAGGAAAAAATACATTTCTAGGTCCAATTACAGGAAAGCATTGAGACAAGTATTGGAAAGCCAAGTTTAAGAAATAACAAGGAGGCTAATTTGGATAGGTGGTAGAATATGTGAAGGGGAACAATGTGAAATGAGTCTAGAAAACTAAGCTGGAACTAAGCTAGGAAGGGCTTCAAATGCCAGCCTGAGGATTTTGTATTTTATTCTAGGTATAATAACAGGGAACCACTGAAGATTTCTGAGGAGAGTAGAATGGTCAAATCTGTCAAGAGATACTATTTTTGACAGTTTGACAGTGACTGATGGAGGAAAGACCAAATAGATTAATACTAATGTGAATAGGAAGGTGATGAATCAGAGAAATGTTGTACAAGTCAAAATGATGAGACTTGTCAACTGAATAGATGTGGGGGAAGTTGGAGAAGAGAAGGAAGAGTCAACTTTGAAATTGCAAAGAAAAAGTTCAGCAAGGTGGCACAGTGGATACAGTGCCACACTTGGGAGTCAGATGACACCTTCCTGAGTTCAAATCTGATCTCACACACTTATAAAACTGGGTGATCGTGGGCAAGTCACTTAATCCCTGTTTGTCTTAGTTTCCTTATCTTTCAAATGAACTGGAGAAGGAAATGGCAAACCAGTATCTTTGCCAAGAACTGTCAATTACAACTGAAGAACAAGTAACTAAGGAGACAATGATGCCCTTGAGAGAAACAGGGAAATTTTGAGGTGGGACAAGTATAGAGAGAAAGAAAAGGAGTTCCATCTTAAACATGTTGCGTTTGAAAGGCCAATGAAATATCCAGATATCCAGGAGTTAGCTGGTAATTCTGACTGGAGGTCAAGAAAGATGCTAAATTGGATTATATAGATTTAGGAGCCAATTGCACCAAGAGGATAATCAGACCAACAGAAGCTGATGAGATTACTAAGAGCAGAAAACGGGGCCCAAGATAGAACACTGGGCCCAAGATAGAACACTGAAAAATACTGAAGGGGATAGGAGAAAGGAATAATCAGAAGAAACTGAAGAGAATAAGTGTCACTTAGAAGAGGATTAAGAATGTGACAAAAAGTCAGAGGATTAAAACAGAAAAATTCATCAGAAGTAATTAAAAGATTATTCTTAACCATGGAGAGAGCAATTTAGGTTGAATGTTAATATTAAAAACTAGGCAATGAAGGGAGATGACTGAGTTTGGAACCAAGAGATTATAAAATAATTAAGTGAAAGTGTGTGTTGAGTATTTTTAAGAATGGAAAATCTTTCACATCTCTAGGCAGCTCTGACAAAAAGGAGAGACTCAATATGAGAGTTATTAGAAAAATGATGAATGTGACTTTTATGGAAATGTTTTTCATAACTTCATATGTGCTTTCTTAATGGGGGAGTGGGGGGAAATAAGGGAGAGAATCTATTACTCAGTTTTTAAAACAAATGTAATAAATCATTTTTAATATAACTGGTGAAAAATAAATTTTTTTTTTAAACGATGGAGGCAAGCTCTTGGAGATAGAGTAGGATTCAAGGGCACAAGTGCACCTTGAAAAACGTCATCTCTTTGTCAGAGATCACAGCAAAGGAGAGAAGGGGAACCATGTTCTGCAGTGGGTTTTGCAGTCAACTGAGGACAAGGAACAAGGGGCCTTAATTTGCACAGTAAAGTGGAAGAGCTGGAAGATGTGGAACAGGCTTATTGAGAAATACAAGAAGTTAATCAAAAGAATAATGGATGCCTCACCATGTGGGCCTAGCAGAAACGGGAATGGTAACATCCAGAAACCCATGGCCTCCCTGCTCCTAGAGGCAACAGGGGGGAGGAAGAGGGATGGCATCTACACAAGATGGCATGGAAGGAGGTTCGGGATCCTAAGGGGCAGCGGCGATTAAATAGTCTCCCACTATGGGGGATGAGGAGGTGGGGCGGCTGGTGCTTAGCCCTCGGGACTGGCCAAGGGCCAGGACCCGCCGGGAGTGTCAGGGGCGGGTCGCGGAGAGGAGGGGGCTGGACCAACACGAAGACATTTGGCGCGCGTGGAAGGTCCGACAAGTCCGTGTTTTAACCGGGGAGGCTAAGTCCTTGAACAGAAGAAGTGTCACAGTCAAGCCCATGCTTAGGGAATAATTGAGGCCACCCCCTCCCCTCGCCCGCCCCACCTCCTCCAGGATCGCTCACCCCGCCGTGTCCGTGAGTTTCTGCCCAGGCCCCGCGCTCTTGAACTTGATGTCCGCCTTGATCTCCTGAAAGAACTTTTTCATGGCGGCCGTGGGGAAGGGGAAGGGGCAGCGGCCGCGGGGAAGGGGAAGGGGCAGCGGCGGCGAGGGCTGGGACAGGCCCGGCCGGAGCAGCTCCGGCCAACAACCGGAAGGAAAATATACCACCCAGGAAGTCCCGCCTTCCCTCTCACCCACCTATCCCTCTCTCCTACCCCACCCGACCACGTGACAATCGGCCGTCCCGGCCTCTCCTTCCCTTTCGCGGCTCTATGGTTGAGGCGGGCTACCCCGGGGGAACCGGAAGCGCCTCTCGGCGCACTGGCTCCATAAGTCCCACCTCCTTCATCTCCGCTCGTCGTGCCTCTCTATGGTGCAGGAGCCGCTCTGGAATCGCTTTCCTCCTCTCGTTGATCTTCCGGTCCTGTTGCCATAGGTGATAGAAGCCAAGGGGCGGGGCAAAGCTTCCGTAAAGCCGGCGCCTGCGCCCCGGCTCTTGGGTGGGGCTCGATGGCAACCGACTACACCTTTTGCCTCCCACCAGTCTGTCCTCTGGTTTTATCTCAGAGGTATCACCGATGCTTAATGTGACTTAACACATTAAGAGCGGTGACAAGACTATGACTCTAGAGGGATGCTGGACTTAAATGAGGGTCAGGGAGACCCGGGTTCCAATCCCACTTCAGACACTTACTAGCTGTGTGATGTAGAAAGAGTCATTTAGGCTCCCTGAGCCTCAGTTTCCTCATTTGTAAAATGAAGATAGCAGTTGTACCTACCTCACAGGGTTATTGTGAAAAAAAATAAGTGGTCAGGGGATGTGAACAATTTTCAAAAGAGAAAATGCACATTATTACCAATTATATGCATCATAGTACAATGGAAAGGATGCCTTGAGGATGGTTGAGTCAGAGGACCTGTGAGGACTGTGCCTCAGTTTCCTCGTCTATAAAATGGAGAGAAAATAGCATCTACCTCACAGGTTAGTTGTGAGGACTAAATGAGATAACTTAGGGCTTTGCAAACTTTAAAGTGCTATATACATTCCATAAATTGGAATATTATTTTTATATTATGTATTTACATATAAATATATACATGTCTATAAAATTATTACAATGAGGGAGCTGGACTAGATGACCTGAAAATTCTTTTCCAGTTCTGGATCTGTTTCTATATAAAAATAAATTAATATCAATAGAAATGCAAGTTAAAGCAATTTGTGTTTCACTTCATACCCATCCAATTAGCAAAAATAATTTTTTGGTTTTGATATGGACTTGTAATTTCACTACTCTGAGGAATTCCTGATATGGAAACTTCCTTTACTGACAGTAGCTGAACAACTTCTCTGTAAACCCAAAGTCTTAAAAAATTGATAGGAGACCAGATCTAAAATTATAAAGCAATGGTCATCCAAACTATTTGGTTCTGGCTAAGAAACATAAGACATAATAGTCAATGACTATAGTAATCTAGTTGTTGATAAACCTAAGACTCCAGCTTTTAAGAAGTCACTATTTGACAAAAATTGCTGGGAAAACTGGAAAGTGGTATGGCAGAAACTAGGCACTGACCAACAGTTAACACCTATGCCAAGAGAAGATCATGATTTAGACATAAAGGGTGATACTATAAAGCAAATTAAGAGAACAAGGAATAATCTAAATCTCAGATCGGTGGAAAAGGGAGGAATTTGTGGTCAAAGAAGAACTAGAGAACATTATGAAGTTGAAAATGGATAATTCTGTTTACATTAAATTAAAAAGGTTTTGCACAAACAAAACCAACAACCAAGATTAGAAGTGAAGAAGGAAGGTAGGAAAAAAATTTTTACAACCAGTATTTCTGATAAAGGCCTCATTTCTAAGTTTTAAGAATTCAAGCCATTTCTCAATTGATAAATGGTCAAAGGATATGAACAGACAATTTTCAGATGGAGAAATTCAAGCGAAATCATGTGAAAAAAATGCTCTAAATCACTATTAATTGAAGAAATGCAAATTAAGACAATGCTGGAGTACCACTTCACAACTCTCAGATTGGCCAAGATGACAGAAAAAGAAAATGACGAATGTTGGAGGGGATGTGGGGAAAGTGGGGCACTAATACATTAATTGTTGGTGGAACTGTGAATTGATTCAACTATTCTGGAGAGCAATTTGGAATTATGCCCAAAGGGCTATCAAACTCTGCATACCTTTGATCTGGCAGTGTTTTTATAGGGCCTGTATCCCAAAGAGATCATAAAGGAGGGAAAAAAGACTTAGAAGTATGAAGATATTTGTAGTACCCTTTTGGTAGTGGCAAGGAACTGGAAACCAAATGGATGCCCATCAGTTGGGAAATGGCTGAATAAGTTATGGTATATGAATGTCATGGAATATTATTGTTCTGTAAGAAATTATGAGCAGGCTGATTTCAGAAAAGTCTGGAAAGATTTACATGAACTGATGCTGAGTGAACATTGTACACATTAACAATGTGGTGATGAACTGTGATGGACTTGGCTCTTTTCAAAAATGAGTTGACTCAAGTCAGTTCCAAAAGACTTGGGATGGAAAGGGCCGTCCACACCAGAAAGAGAACTATGGAGACTGAATGTGGATTGAAGCATAGTATTTTCACCTTTGTCTGCTTGGTTTTTTTTTTTCCCTTTTGATCTTTTTTTTTTTTTTGCACAGCATAATGAATATGGAAATATGTTTAGAAGAATTGTACATGTTTAATCCATATCAGATAGCTTGCTATCTTGCAGAGGGGGAAGTGGTAAAGAGGAGAAAAATTTGGAATATGAGGTTTTACAAAGGTGAATGTTGAAAAGTATCTTTGCATGTCTTTGGAAAAATAAAATACTATTTAAAAAAAGAAAAAGAAATGGGAAAACACTAAAAAAAAAGAAAAAAGAAAAGAAAAGAAAAATTGCTGGGGCCAGTAAGGATTTAAGTGAGTTGCCTATGCATCAGAGGCAGCACTTGAACTCTGACTGCTGAACTTTCTAACTCCCAAACTGCTATTTACCTCCTCAAGCTTACTCACAGGAAAGATTGATAATAAGACAGAAATTGTTGGTGTTAAAGAGGTTTTGAGAAAACAGACACACTAATGATGCACACTGTTGGAGCTATGAATAATTGTTCAACCATTCTGGGGGAAAAAAATTGGAATTATTCAAGGAAAGTTCATTCACTAAACATTTATTAAGTGCCAAGAATAGTATTAAATTTTGGAGATACAAAAACATGCAAAAAATAATAGTCTCTATCTTCAAGGAGCTTACAATCTAATTAGAGAGACTATACAAACAAACAAAAATTGGGGTAAATAAGACCCCAGCAAAAGACCAAGTTAGGAACCTATTGTCTAAGTGAGCCATAGGGAGTTGACAGGAAAAGACTTTTGTTGAATTTAAGTGGGTCCTACCTAGTAGAATTCCAATTGCTATTCCCTAAGGCAAGCTGGGAGAACTGATAGGAATATTTTTTTTTTTTTAATTTTTATTTTATTTGAATAACATATGTGTGGGTAATTCTTCAACAATAACCCTTACATAGTTTTCCGTTACAAATTTTTCCCCCCAACTCCCCACCCCTCCCCCTAGATGGCAGGATATCCACTACATGTTAATTATGTTAAAATATTGGCAAATCGAATATATGTATACATATTTCCAAACTTATCATTGGTGTGCAAGAAAAATCTTATCTACACGAACGATATATCAGATAAAGGAAACACAATGTAAGCAAACATCAATCAAGGAGTATGAGAATGTTATGTTGTGGTCCACATTTCGCATCCCTCTCTCTGGGTGTATATGGCTCTCTTCAGTGAACAATTGGAGGTGGTTTGAAACATTTCATTGTTGAAGAGAGCCATGTCCATTAGAATTGATCGTCATATAGTACTGTTGTTGCTGTGTATAATGATCTCCTGGTTCTGCTCATTTCACTCAGCATCAGTTCATGTAAGTCTCTCCAGGCCTCTCTGAAATCATCTTGCTGGTCATTTCTTACAGAACAATAATATTCCATAACATTCATATACCATAATTTATTCAGCCATTCTCCAATTGAAGGGCATCTATTCAATTTCCAGTTTCTAGCCACTACAAAAAGGGCTGCCACAAACATTCTTGCACATGTGGGGCCTTTTCCTTCCTTTATGATTTCTTTGGGATATAAGCCCAATAGAAATGCTGCTGGGTCAAAGGGTATGCACAGTTTGATAACTTTTTGAGCATAGCTCCAAATTGTTCTCCAGAATGGCTGTATCCGTTCACAGCTCCACCAACAATGCAACTGATAGGAATATTTCATCTTTAAATGGATATTTTGTTATCTTAAGTAAGTCTTTATTATGGTGGGCTCTGGTTGACCCTCACAGTCACTACATCCAGTCAGAAGGCCAAATTATGATACCAACCCCACAAGGTTATTTTTCTCCTATAAAAGAACCTTGTACCCCACTTCTTTGCTAACTCCTTTTTGGGTTAACCTGCCAGTTAATGGCATATAGTGTCTTTCTTCTTATATATAGCTAACTCCTTTTAGCCCAATTATCAAGCATCACAATGACTATGGCATCTTCTTCCTTAATTGTGAGTTCCACTAGGGAACTTAGAGCCTGAATCTTTCCCTTTGTTAATCAAAGTGCTCTTTGGAATGGTATAATAATAAAATCTTTCCCTCTTAATTTGAAGAGACAACTCATGACACTGGTCCAAAATCTCAATATACTTTTGAAGACCAAACCTTTGCTTCCCAACATTTGGTGGACCATACGGGGAAAGTCCTGAAATCCTAATACATTTTGGACCCCATCACAAATAAATACAAAGCAAGCTATATGTAGGATAAATAGAAAATAATTAACAGTGGGAAAGCACTAGAATTAAGACAGGTTTAGGAAAGCTTTCTGTAGAAGATGGGATTTTAATTGGGAATTAAAGGAAACCAGGAAGACCAATTATTTGGAGTGGGGAAAAAAGCATGTTTCAAGATAGGGAACAGTTAGAAAAAATCCCCAGAGGAAGAGTAATATATAAGTAGACTGGAAAACTAGGAGGGGCTTAGGTTATGAACAACTTTGAATGCCAAACAAGGCATTTTTTATTTGCTCCTGGAGACAATAGAAAATCATTGGAGTTTGAGTAGAGGAGATAGAACATAATTATATCTTCATTTTAGGAAATCACTTTAATGATGAGTCTTTGACCCAAAAGTCATGCTTTATTTAGAGCTCCAAGGACTTAACATCCCCCAAGTACCAAACTGTTCATAGCACTTTTTCATGGTAACAAAAAATAGGAAATAAAGTGGATATGTCTGGCCAGAGATTTGAAAATCTTTTGTTTTTTACCCCTATCTTGCCCTTGTAGAATGGTTGTTTTTAGGGGACAGGGACAGGATTGACTGTCCTAACCTACTTGGTTAGGTATTTGATAGCCTGAGGCTTTCTTATCTGATTTTTTTTTTTTTTTAAAGAAACTGTGCTTTAGAAACCCCAGCCAAAGGGAAAAGAAGCCAGGGAATTGGGGAGGAGAGCTCCTGTTGGGGAATAAAATGGGAATGCCCTTTGCCTTGTGTGTCTGTGTAGTTTGGGCATAATAGCATCTTGGTTCATTTAATAGAACTTGAAGTCAGGAAGACATGAATTATATCTTGCCTTAGACATTTAGTGGCTGTGTGATTCTAGCAAGTCACTTAATTGCTATATGCCTCAGTTTTCATATCTTTAAAATAGTATAATAGTTCCTATCTTACAGGGTTGTTGTAAGGACCAAATGAGATATCTGTAATGTGCTTTATAGAAGGCTACTATAATTGGGAAATGACTTGGGAAATGACATGAAAAATGATTATATCCCAAGAAATGACAATTATGAAGAATTCAAAGAAACTTGGGAAGACTTGCATGAACTGATGCTGAGTGAAGTAAAAAGTATCATTAGAACAAAATATACAAGTATGATATTGCAAGTTAAAATAATTTTAAAAGGGAACTGAACAAAGGTCAGTCTCAGAGTCCTAGAACAGAGACTATGAAATCTCTCAGTGGAGAAGTAGGGGAGAATGGGAGTAGAATTTTAAATAAATTGAAATCTTATCAGTTGGCTTTGCTTAATGATTTTCCTTTGTGGAAAAGGAATATTCAAGAACCACTGAAAAGGCAATGCTAGAAATTACTGTTAAGGAAATGAAAAATAACAATAAATGGGAAACATCACAGAAATAAAAGTAAAGGTCCTAATTTTCTAGAGAAGAATTGGCATCTGCAAACTATAAGTCAGTGAGGTGGACTTCTGGTCGTCAAAATTCTAGAATATATAAGTGCATGTGTGTGGAGGTTGGGAGAGACTTCCTTGGGAGTTCTCCTATTCAATCTGAGCATACTTCACTTTATTTAGGAGATACAGACAATTGATTAGTTTTCAGTGACTGAGGCTGCTTTCAGGATGACTGACTAACTAGGACTTAATAGTGAAGTGGTCAATATTTATTAAGCATTTACTAGCAATAAGCACTAGGGCAAAAACAATCCTAGCTCTCAAGGAGCTCACTTTCTAGTGGGGGAAAAACATATAAATAACTTGATTGTATACAAGATAGATAGAGATAGGAGGAAACCAATTTCTGAGAGGAGGGAATTATGGGAATTGAGTGAACCACACTAATTCTATTTTGTGATTCAGTTCTAGATCTAGCTCAGTTCCTTTTCTTTTCTTTTTCTTTTTTTTTGCTCAGGCAATTGGGGTTAAGTGACTTGCCCAGGGTCACACAGCTGTTACGTGTCTGAGACGAGATTTGAACTCAGGTCCTCCTGACTTCAGGGATGGTGCTCTATCCACTGCGCCACCTAGCTGCCCCCTGCTCAGTTCCTTTTCTATTCAATTACTGGTCTAGTCCAATTTCTGTCATAGAAGAAATCTTTTTTTCAATTATAGGAATTGTGAGAAATAGCTTCTCATAGCTGGGAAATTGGACCACTTGTTGCTTAGAGTGCCTTAACTGATGACCTAGGTCATGCTGATCAGAAACCCAGTCAGATCCAAAGATTGATGCGAGGAGTTTTCTCACAATTATCCATCTTAAGCAACCTTTTTGTCTTATTTGAAAACTGGCATCATACTTCAAATCATTTATTGTTTTCATGTTCCTTTGATTGAATTCAGACTTTTGTGGAGAGTGGGATACCTCTTTTTCTAATTTCAGGGAATAATACCTGTTTGCTTTCTTCCTCCCAACTGGGAAAGCCCTAATCTTTTCTTTAATTAGAATTCAGAATACCTAATTTTGTATCCTGATCTATATCCTGTTGTTTTCTTTTAATGCATAAAAATCAGTTTCCCTCTATATTCCTGGTCTAGGGCCAAACTGAAGAGTCCTGGTCTCAATTTGTTAGACAACTGGCATGCATTGCTTAATAAAAAGATATGCATGGAAACAAACCTTTGTTTCCTCAGTTTATTTTGGATTGCATCTGCCACAGAGGGAAGGCATTAACAGTTGGGAGAAATCAGGGAAGGCTTTCTACATAAGGACAACTTGAATTGAATCTTGAAGGAAGCTGGAGAGTCCAAGAAGCAGAAGTGAAGCTACAAAGTGTTCCAGGCAAAGGACTGGTGGAAAGGCAAGGGAACCAGAGATGGAATGTTGTGTTTGAGGAACTTGCAAGTAGACCAATAAGAAAGGGAGGAAGGGGCCAGACTATAAAAGAATTTTACATGTCAAACTAAGGACGCTATTTTATTCTGGTGGTTAAACGAAGCCACTGGAGTTTATTGAGAAGGGAGAGGCCAGATCTATGCTTTAGAAAAATCACTTTGACAGCTGAAGGATGGATTAGAGTCAGGGGAGATGAGGCAGAGAGACCATTTAGAAGTATATTGTAATAGATCAAGCTTGAGATGATGAAGTCCTAAACTAGTAGATAGGATGAGACCGAAGAGAAGAGAGGAAGTAGGGATAAGAGGACAATCTAATGGAGAACACTGGAGAGCTTGCTATCAAGGATGCAAGTAAAGGAGCTGGTCATGAAGTTGAATGATAGAAATGGAGGATGGTTCAGGCAGCATGGTTTAGTGATTTCCTTGAGCTCCCTTCAGCAGCATGAGAGTACTAGTGAAGGAAAAGATAAGAAGAATAAATCAGGATGAGATTTGGCTAAGTATGAACAGCAACAGAATGAGAGCAAGTCATATATAAATATTTTTTAAATTATAGCTTTTTCTTTTCAAAATATATGCAAAGATTTTCCCTTATAACACCTTGTGTTCCAAATTTTTCTCCTTCCTTTTCCCCCACCCCTTCCCCTAGACAGCAAGCAATTTAGTATATGTTAAGCACATGCAATTCTTCTATATTTATTTCCATAATTACCATGCTGCACAAGAAAAATCAGATCAAAAGGGGGAAAAATGAGACAAAAAGTAAACAAAAGAAGGGGTGAAAAACTATTTGTGAGCCACATTGTGACCCACAGTCTTCTCCTGGATGCAGGTGGCTCTCGCCATCACAAATCTATTGGAACTGGGCTGAATCACCTCATTGTTGAAAAGAGCTATGTCCATCAGAGTTGATCATCACACAATCTTGTTGCTGTGTACAATGTTCTCTTGATTCTACTCATTTCACTTAGCATCAGTTCATGTAAGTCTCTCCAGGCCTTTTTGAAATCCTGCTGATCATTTTTTATAGAACAATAATATTCCATTACATTCATATGCCAAACTTATTCAGCCATTCCCCAACTAATGAGCATCTTCTCAGTTTCCAGTTCCTTGCCACCACAAAAAAGGCTGCCACAAACATTTTTGCACATGTGGGTTCTTTTCCCTCTTTTAAGATTTCTTTGGGGGGCAGCTAGGTGGCGCAGTAGTTAGAGCACCAGCCCTGAAGTCAGGAGGACCTGACTTCAAATCTGGTCTCAGACACTTAACATTCCCTAGCTGTGTGATCCTGGGCAAGTCACTTAAACCCAATTGCCTCAGCAAAAAGAAAAAAAAAGATTTCTTTGGGATACAGATCTAGTAGAGACACTACTGGATTAAATGACATGCACAATTTGATAGCACTTTGGGCATAGTTCCAAAAGAGCAATACATAGATTTGATATTTTTATAGTAGCACAGGGCAGAAACAGGCAGTGTGATTGCCCATGAAGCTTGAGTTGTGAATTCATAGATAATGATTCAGAAGAGTATCCTTCTTGGAAAAACAGAGGACTGACTGGGATTTTATAGTTCCTAAACAGAGTCATCCTTGGAGAGAGAAAAGGATCATCTATGTGAACTCCAAAACCAGAGGAGAATGAAAAGGACACATGATTTGGGAAGTAAAAGACCTAAACCTTGCCATTCTTCACTGTTAAGCAGAGTGTATGTCTTCTGGGGTTGTTGCTGCTTAGCAGTTCTTAAAAGTGTTTCTATTCAGGAGAATCCAAGTTCTCAGAAATTCTCTTTTTTATTAAAGAGGGATTCATCAGAATATTGAGATGAATGTAAATGTTAGATATATTTCTGATGGGCTCCTATGTATCCTTTGTGTTTTACATTTTTGTAGAGTGAAATAAAGGCTGTCCTACTACTCCATAAGCATTTTACCAAGAGTAGTTTGTTTGTAGCTAAGGACTTTTTTTTTTTTAGCAACATTTAAGGAAACCTAGACGTGCAATATTTCAGCTGTATTTGGAGAATTTCCTGCGGCTAAACTCTAGGTCTACTCTAGGGGCAGGCAGGTGGGTGCAATGGGTACCAGACCTGGAATTAAGAAGATATGAATTTAAATCTGGCCTCAGACAATTACTATCTCTGTAAGTTGCCCCTCTGTAAGGGGCAAATCACCTAACTCCTATTTGCCTCAGTTGCTCATCTGTTAACTAGAGATACTGGAGACAGAAATCAAAAATCACTCCAGTATGTTTGCGAGGAAAACCTGATGGACAAGTCCATGGGGTCATAAATGAGTGAACAAAAGAAAATAGACTTTTGTAGGGGCAGTGCTCAGGATCAGATATATTATAAAGGGATGGCTAATGAACATCTAGAAAAGGAAGCAGAGATATCCAGCACGACTTCCTCAAGAACAGGCATACCAAGGATGATTTCAGAGAGGCTTGGAGAGACTTACATGAACTGATGCTAAGTGAAATGAGCAGAACAGGAGATCATTGTACATGGCAAGAACAAGATTATACAAAGATCAATTTTAATGGAAGCAGTTTTTTCCTTAATTTTTTTTTTGCATTGAATGAATGGAAATTTATTTAGCACTTATTCTGAGCCTAGTACTGTGCTAGGTTACAAAGTCCTGGGGATATATACTAAAATAAAACCTTCAACAAATGGGCATTCTGGTATTGGAAGATGACACAAATAACAGTGTGGCCAGTGTGGGGTATTTTTGCATGGGGCATCATAAATCTATATCTGAAAGCTTTAATCTTTTTTTTATGTTCCTATATTCCTATCTGCCCGATGGGCACTTTCACTTGGACATCTCCTAACATTTTTATCTCAACATATCCTAAAATAAACTTACTATCTTTCCCTTAAAACCAATTCTTCTTTCCAACTTCTGTGCCTATCTTAATGTGATGATGCTACTGCTCACCCAATTATTAGGGCTGGAGTCCCAAGAATCATCTTTTATTCCTTCCTTTCCTTCACCATCAGATCCAATCAATTATGAAGTCCTTTTGATCTTACAAATGCAATCTTATACATGGGAAACTTCTTTCTGTTATACCTGGTCCCTGTCTCTATGAGGGCTTGTCTATATATTACTCTCCAAATTATTCTCTCTATTTTTTTGGTCTCCCTCCTAATTATTGCAAGGATAAGTAAAATTATTTTACTTATCTTATGAATAAGTGTGGCAGAATAGTGAGATGGGTAGGAGTAGATCATTCAGCTTCAGAGTAAGAGATATTTTACTTTTGTAATAGGACTCAAGACATTGTTCTTACCTTTTTTGTGACTCAGCTTCTTATTCAAACTGGGGAAAATACTCAGCCACTGAAGATGAGTGTAATGGGGGAAATTTTTTTAATTAAAGCTTTTCTTTTTCCAACACATATGTATAGACAATTTTTCAACATTGACCCAAGGAAACTTTTTGTTCCAAATTTTCTCCCTCTTCTCCCCACCCCTTCCCCAGATGGCAAGCAATCCAATATATGTTAAACATGTGCAGTTATTCTATACATATTTCCACAATTAGCATGCTGCACAAGAAATAGTAGATCAAAAAGGAAAAAATGATAAAAACAAAATGCAAGCAAACAACAACAAAAAGAGTGAAAATGCTATGTTGTGATCCAAACTCAGTTCCGTCCTTTCTCTGGGTACAGAAGGCTCTCTTCATTACAAGACTATTGGAACTGGTCTGAATCACCTCATTTTTGAAGAGTGTCATGTTCATCAGAATTGATCATCATATAGTATTGTTGTTGCCGTGTATAATGATCTCCTGGTTCTGCTCATTTCACTCAGCATCAGTTCATGCAAGTCTCTCCAGGCCTCTCTGAAATCATCTTGCTGATCATTTCTTATAGAACAATAATATTCCATCACATCCATATACCATAATTTATTCAGCCATTCTTCAGCTGATGGGCATCCACTCAATTTCCAGTTTCTTGCCACTACAAAAAGGGCTGCCACAAACATTTTTACACATGTGGGTCCTGTTTCTTACTTTATGATATCTTTGAGATACAGATCTAGTAGTGATACTGCTGGATCAAAGGGTATGCACAGTTTGATAGCCTTTTGGATATAGTTCCAAATTGCTCTCCAGAATGATTGAATTGGTTCACAGCTCCACCATTAGTGTCCCAGTTTTCCCACATTCCCTCCAATATCTATCATTATCTTTTCCTGTCATCTTAGCCAATCTGAGAGATTTGTAATGTTATCTCAGAGTTGCCTTAATTTGCATTTCTCTGATCAATAGTGATTTAGAGTACTTTTTCATATGACTAAAAATGGTTTCAATTTCTTCATCTGAAAATTTTTTGACCATTTATCAGTTGGAGAATGGCTTGAATTCTTATGAATTCATATTTTAGAATGAATACATATTTTAGAAATAAGGCCTTTATCAGAATCCTTGAATATAAAAATGTTTTCCCAGTTTATTGCTTCCCTTCTAATCTTGTCTGCATAGGTTTTGTTTATACAAAAACTTTTTTACCTAATATAATCAAAATTATCTATTTTGTATTCAGTAATGTACTCCATTTCTTCTTTGGTAACAAATTCCTTCCTTTCCCACAGATCTGAGATCTAAACTATCCTTTGCTCTTCTAATTTGCTTATAATATCACTCTTTATGTCTAAATCATGAACCCATTTCCACCTTATCTTGGTATATAGTGTTAGGTGTGGGTCAGTGCCCAGTTTCTGCCATACTCATTTCCAATTTTCCAAGCAATTTTTGTCAAATAGTGAATTCTTATCCCAAAAGCTGGGGGTTTTGGATCTGTCAAACACTAGATTGCTATAGTCATTGACTATTTTATCCTGTGAACCTAATCTATTCCATTGATCAATTACTGTTTCTTAACTAGTACCAAATGGTTTTGATGACTGCTGCTTTATAATATAATTTTAGATGTGGCACAGCTAAGCCACCTTCATTTGCATTTTTTCATTAATTCCCTTGAAATTTTTGACCTTCTGTTCTTCCAGATGAATTTTGTTATTTTTTCTAGATCTGTAAAATAATTTCTTGGGAGTTTGATTAGTATGGTATTGAAGAAGTAGATTAAGTATTGTCATTTTTATTATATTCACTTGACAGTTTTTTCCAACAGTGAGATGACTGAAGCCAGTTCGAATGATCTTATCTTTTTCTTTTCTTTTCTTTTTCTTTCTTTTTTTTTTTTTTTTGCTTTTTGCTGAGGCAATTGAGATTAAGTGACTTGCCCAGGGTCACACAGCTAGGAAGTGTCTGAGATCACATTTGAACTCAGGTCCTCCTGCTTCAAGGCTGTTGCTCTATCCACTGTGCCACCTAGCTGCCTCCCAATGATCTTATGATGAAGAGAGCCATCTACACCCAGAGAGAGGACTGTGACAAGTGAGTGGATCACAATATAGCATTTTTACTCTTTTTGTTGTTGTTTGCTTGCATTTTGTTTTTTCTCATTTTTTTCCTTTTGCATCTGATTTTTTCTTGTGCAGCACAATAATTGTAGAGATCTGTATAGAAGAATAACACATGTTTAATATATATTGGATTATTTGCCATGTAGGGGAAGGGATAGAGGGAAAGGGGGACTGAATTATTGCCCCAAGACAAACAAGGAAGGGCACTGATGGGGGTCAATTTAATCTTATAGTTCTACATTGCTGTGCCCAACAAAGAAATTCATGGCATGTCAAATCCCTGAAGTTCTCCCTCTGTGAAGGTTCCTCCTCTCTTCCATCCCCTCCCCACCACATGGGTAGTCTCACCTTGCTGTGTCCAGCCAAGAAATCTTAGTCATGTCCCTGAGGTTAAATTTCCTCTCTAAATCTGTTTATGGCTTATGTCTTCTTTGCTAAACTCCCTTGGGTCAGTCTGCCAGGACACTATATTTCGATCTGTCTTTACTTTTATCCCTCCTTAGTGCCATGAAGTGTTTCTCCTTTCTTCCCCCCACCATGCTTCCTGGTGTCTCTCCTCTCAAACCCCACTATACCTTATAGTATCTGTCTCCTCCAGGTAACTAACTCTTATAGGGTGCTAAATCCCTTTTAGGATTTAGTATGTCCCCACTTCTTTTTTTTCTCTTTTTTTGTGTATGTTTTTGAAAAAAATTTTAACAATAGCTTTTTATTTTCAAAAGATAGTTTTCTTGGGACACTGATACATTGTTGGTGGAACTGTGAATGGATCCAACCATTCTGGAGAGCAATTTGGAGCTATGCTCAAAAAGTTATCAAACAGTGCATACCCTTTGACCCAGCAGTGTTTCTATTGGGCCTATATCCCAAAGAGATCTTAAAGGAAGGAAAGGGCTCCACATGTGCAAGAATGTTTGTGGCAGCCCTTTTTGTAGTGGCTAGAAACTGGAAACTGAAAGGATGCCCATCAATTGGAGAGTGGCTGAATAAATTATGGTATATGAATGTTATGGAATATTATTGTTCTGTAAGAAACGACCCCAGGATGATTTCAGAGAGGCCTGGAGAGACTTGCATGAGCTGATGCTGAGTGAAATCAGCAGAACCAGGAGATCATTATATACAGCAACAAGACTATACAATGATCAATTCTGATGGACATGGCTCTCTTCAACAACATGTTTCAAACCAGTTCCAGTTGTTCAGTGATGAAGATAGTTATATACATCCAGAGAGAGGCCTGTGGGATCTGAGTCTGGACTACAATATAGCATTTTCACACTTTCTATTGATGTTTGCTTACATTATGTTTTCCTTCTCAGGTTTTTTTTCCTGTACAGCATGATAACTGTATAAATATGTATACATATATTCGATCTGTTAAATATTTTAACATAATTAACATGTATTAGATTTCCTGCCATCTAAGGGAGTAGGAGGGAAAAATTTGTAACAGAAAGTTTTGCAAGGGTCAATGTTGAAAAATTACCTATGCATATGTTTTGCAAATAAAAAGCTTTAATTTAAAAAAAAGTTTTCAACATTTACCCTTGCAAAATCTTGTGTTCCAAATTTTTCTTCCTCCACCCTTCTTTCCCTAGACAGCAAGTAATCCAATATAGGTTAAACATGTGCAATTCTTCTAAACATATTTCCATATTTATCATAGTGCACAAGAAAAATCAGATCAAAAAGGAAAAAAAGACAAGAAAAAAAGCAAGCAAATAACAACAAAAAGGTGAAAATACTATGTTGTAATACACGTTCAGTCCCCACAATCCTTTGGATTATGCCCCAACTTTTTGGGGGTATTTCTTTTCTCCTGGCTAATAGTTCTATTAAGGAACTTGTCCTATCATTAATTATTAAAATCCCTTTCTTTTCTATGTGCTCTCTCAACTCTATTTCATATTTGCCACCTCTGGCATCTATTATATTCATTTTTTCTATAACCTCTTCTAAATAAACCTACCTTTTGCCAAAGAGAATGGCCACTATGAATTCTTCACATGATCATATTCCAACATTTCATGCCTACACAATAACTAGGTTTATCTAGGTTTAGATCTAGGTTTAGAATTGGGAAAGACCTTGGAGACCTTCTAGTCAAATCCTCTCATCTTATAGATGAGGCAGCTGAGGCCCAAAGTGTGTGATTTGTCCAAGATCACAAGGCTAAATGTCAGAATAAAAATTTGAGCCCAGATTCTCTGATTCCAATCAGTGTTCTTTCCCCTATATTAAAGAAAGATGTGTAGGAATTGGCACCCAATCCACACTTAGAAGAAAAGTAGGAATTCTCAGAAGCAGAGTTGAAGAAATGCCTTGGGGAGCATGAATCACAAAGAGGTAGGAGATAAAATGTTCTGAAGGGGGAACAGTTGAAAGGTCAGATTTGACTGGTATACAGAGTAGAGAAATAACATGAAACAAAACTAAAAAGATAGGTAAGAGGCAGATTGTTGGGAGTTTCAACAATAGGCTGAGGAGTTTATATTTTATTCTGAAGGCAAAAGGGAATCAGTGATGATTTTTGAATAAGGGAGTGACATGATCAGATCTCTATTTTAGGAATATTAGTTTGGCAGCTGTGTGTAGTATGGAGTGAAGAAGAGAGAGAAAAAGCAAGAAATCAATTAAGAGGTCATTGTGGGGCAGCAGTGGTGCCCATTCTGGAGTCAGGAGCACCTGAGTTTATGTGACCTCAGACACAGTTTACTAGTTGTGTGAACCCCGGACAAGTCATTTGCCCTGATTTCCTCAAACAAACAAAAAAAAAAAACAATTTAAAAAGGCCATTGCAATAATTTGGAATAATTGCAATAATGTGTGACTGCCTAGAAGGGGACTGATGTGATCTCATCCCTATCCTGTCAGTACACTGGTAGATCAGGCAAATACTGTGGACTTGTTTAGCTAGATTTGAGCAAATCATTTGATGATGTCTTTTGTTCTTATGAATAAGATGGAAAGATGTGATCTATATATTCAAGTGGATCAGAATTAGTCAAATAACGGGACCCAAAGGGTTGGTTAGTTGTGTGCTTTGTTCTGGAAGAGGACCAAAATGACACCACAATATTAGAATGGAGTTATTGTGTGTCTGACTGTGGCTGATCAACTAAAAATGTTCTGCCACAGGTCAGACACAAATAGTCCCTATGATCATTTGGAGTGGGCTCTAACTTTGTGCATCTCACGTTTCTTCTGAGCTAATTCAATTCTGCTTTGCTGAGAACCACTGAAAAGAAACAAGTCTGTCATAGTGGATCATCCCTTAATCTTGCTTTGCTTGTGTACAATTTTTTCCTTGTTCACTCAACATCAGATCATGTAAATTTTTTCAGGCCTTTCTAAAATCATCCTGTTTATCATTTTTTATAGAGCAATAATATTCCATTACTTCCATATACCATAATTTATTCAGCCATTCCCCAATTGATAGATTTTCCAATTTTCCAATTCTTTGCCACCACAAAAAAAGCTGCTACAAACATTTTTGCACATGTGAGTCCTTTTCTCTCTTTTATGATTATTTTGGGATATAGGCCTAGTAGAGACCCTGCTGGATCAAAGGGTATGCACAGTTTGATAGCCTTTTGGGCATACTTCCAAATTGCTCTCCAGCATGGTTGGATCAGTTCACAATTCCACCAGCAATGCGTTAGTGTTCCAGTTTTCCCATATTTGCCCCAACATTTATCATTATCTTTTCCTGTCATTTTAGCCAATCTAAGAGGCGTGAGAGCCAATTTCAGAGTTGTTTTAATTTGCATTTCTCTAATCAATAGTGATTTAGAGCATTTTTTCATATGACTATATATATATATATACATATACATATGTATATATATATGGCTTTAATTTCATCTGAAAACTGTCTATTCATATCCTTTGACCATTTATCAATTGGGGAATCACTTATATTCTTATAAATATGACTCAGTTCTTTATATATTTTATAAATAAGGACTTTATCAGAAAAGGGTGATACTGTAAGTAAATTAGGAGAGCAAGGTATAGTCTACCTATTTGATCTTTGAAAAAGGGAAGAATTTATAGCCAAAAAAGAAGTAGAGAAAATTATGATATGCAAAATAAACAACTTTGATTCCATTAAATTAAAAAGTTTTTGAACAAACAAAATCAACCTAGCCAAGACTTTTAAAGTTCTTGAGACAGTCCTTGTATGTTTTTTTGTGACCACTTTGTTTTCAGTTTTTAGTTTTTGTGTTTTGTAACAGGCATGATGCTGGTACGCTGTTCAGGTTTCACCGACACATAACAATAAGGTCATTACAAAGGTTCTGTGGTCCTTCAGTTTGGCAGTCAGTATAATATCTTCTCTCTTATACTTTCCTTTGGAGTTTCCCAAACACTGAGCTAACTCTGGCAATATGTGTATCAACATCATCATCAATGTATTTCTCCCTGGAAAGTATATTGCCAAGGTAAATGAACTTATCCACAGCATTCAAAACTCCATTTGCTATAACTGGTTCCACATATGGATGGTGTCGTGGTGGCTGATGGAACAACTGTGTTTTTTTGGTGTTAATTGTTAGGCCAAAATTAGCACAAGCAACAAAGAATTGATCCATACTTTATTGCATCTCAGCTTCGGAGGCTTCACTGAGTGCATAATCATCTGCAAACAAAAAATTATGCACCAGCACTCCCTCCATTTTAGCTTTGCCTTATAGCCTTTTCAAGTTGAAGAATTTACCATCAGTGCAGAAGCTGACTTTGATTCCATGTTGGTTCTCTTTAAAGGCATTTTACATCATGGCTGAAAACATCATGCTAAAAAGCATAGGAGCAAGCACACAACCTTGTTTCATTCCATTGGTGACTGGGAAAGCTCGAGGGCATTGTCAATTGTACAGCACCCAAGCAAGCCTGTCATCATGAAGTTGACATACTATATTTGATGTCAATTTAGAAGGTCTGCGGAGGAATGCTCCAGGGATCTGTACCTAAGTTTTCTGTGATTTAACTTTGTTATCAAAGACTTAGAAGAAGATATCGATGAGATGTTTATTCAATTTGCAGGTGACACAAAGCTGAAAGGGTGAGCTAACATACTCCATGAATGAATGAGGATACCATAAGATCTTAGGCTAAGGTAGTAGTTCTCAAACTTGTTGGTCTCAATGGCAATAGAAAGACCAATAATGATAACAAAATGACCTATAATTTTAATGATCACTTCAAAATTGTACTTCCCTTTCCTCTTTATAGAGGTGGGAGCTATGAGTATTGAATATTGTCAAATTTAATTGCTATATTGCTTAGCTTTGCTGAACTGCTTTTTTTCTTCTTTCATTCTTCTTTACAAGGTGTGGCTCTCTAGGGGGGAGAGAAGGCATATATTTGAAAACAAAAAGAATTTAGAACTCAGGATTTAAAAAAAAGATTAAAAAATCTATAGTGGGGGAGAGAAAATGAAAGTGATGTAAAAATAAAAGATAAGGGGAAAAAAAGAATATTTGAGTGACTTCCCCAAGTTCACACATCTGGTAAGGCAATCAGGGCAGAAGCTAAAAAACCATGCTCCAATTTTGGGAAATTTCTGTTAAATCTTCTATAATTCATCAAATATTCAATATATTTTTGCTGATTTTACAATAGGCATTGTAAATACTATACTTGGAAGGCAAGATAGTCTGAAGAACTCCACAGCTCACCTGTGACCTTGAACAAATCAACAACCATTTTTGTTGTTATTGTTTTTGAGTCATTCAAGTAGTGTCTGAATCTGTGTGACTCCAGTGGATTATAATATGCTAGGCCCTTCTGGCCTCCACTATCTTGAAGTCTGTTCAAACTCATGTTAATTGTTTCTATGACACTATCTATATCATCTTCTTCAATTCTTTTTTTCTTTTTGCCTTAAATCCTTCCCAACATCAGAGTTTTTTTTTTTGTTTGTTTGTTTGTTTTTTTTTTGCTTTTTGCTGAGGCAATTGGGGTTAAGTGACTTGCCCAGGGTCACACAGCTAGGAAGTGTCTGAGACCAGATTTGAACTCAGGCCCTCCTGACTTCAGGGCTGGTGCTCTATCCACTGCGCCACCTAGCTGCCCCCATCAGAGTTTTTTCTATGGAATCCTATCTTCTGATTATGTGGCCAAAAAATTTAAGTTTCAGCTTCAGTATTTGACATTCCAGTGAATAGCATGAATTAATTTTTTTTCTTTTTTTTTCTTTTTAATTTTCTTTTTCTTTTTTTAAAATTTATTTATTTATTAAAACTTTTTATTTGCAAAACATATGTATGGGTAATTCTTCAACATTAACCCTTATAAAGCTTTCTGTTACAAATTTTTCCCCCCTACTCCCCACCCTTCCCCAGATGGCAAGAAATCCACTACATGGTAATTATGTTAAAATACTTGACAAATCGAATATATGTATACATGTTTCCACACTTATCATTGTTGTGCAAGAAAAATCGTATCTACACAAAAAAAATCAGAGAAAGGAAACACAATGCAAGCAAACATCAATAGAGAGCATGAAAATGTTATGTTGTGGTCCACATTTCATATCCCTCTCTCTGGGTGTATATGTGGCTTTCTTCACTGAACAATTGGAACTGGTTTGAAACATTTCATTGTTGAAGAGAGCCATATCCATCAGAATTGATCATCATATAGTATTGTTGTTGCTGTGTATAATGATCTCCTGGTTCTGCTCATTTCACTCAGCATCAGTCCATGCAAGTCTCTTCAGGCCTCTCTGAAATCGTCCTGTTGGTCGTTTCTTACAGAACAATAATATTCCATAATATTCATATACCATAATTTGTTCAGCCATTCTTTAATTGATGGGCATCCATTAAGTTTCCAGTTTCTAGCCACTACAAAAAGGGCTGCCACAACCTGAATTAAGTTTTTCAAAATATTGATTTGATTTCTGTTCTGTGCAAGTAACTCTCAAAAGTCTTCTCCAGAACCATGAGTAGAAAGCATCAGTTATGTAGCCTTCCACTTTCCACTTTCCACTTTTATGGTTCAACTTTCAGAACTATATATTAGTAATGGAAAAGTTATAGCTTTTGACTATACAGATGTTCATGGGAAAGAGTGATGTCTGTGCTTTTTAAGTATGCTGTCTAGATCTGCATAACTTTCCTTCAAGGAGCATCTTTTAATTTCATGGTTGCATTCACCATCTGCCATGGTCTTTGGACTCTGAAACACAAAATCTGACAATTCTTCCATTTCTTCTCTCTCTTTGCCAGGAAGTGATGGGACCAGTTGTCAAGATCTATTTTTTTAAATATTAAATTTTAAGTTAGCTTTTTACACTTTTCTCTTTTGCTCCCATCAACAGGCTTCTAAAATTCCTTTTCACTTTCTGTCATTAGAGTAGTATCATCTGCATATTTAATATTGTTACAATTTCTCTTAGTAGCCTTAATTCTGACTTTTGATTCATCTAGTTTGTCATTATGTATGATGTTATCTGCATATCAGTTAAATAAATATGGTGACAGTATACAGCTTTGTTATACTTTTCCAATCTTAAACAATTCAGTTGTTTCATGTTTGATTCTTAACTGTTACAGGTTCCTCAGGAGATAAGTAAGTTGATCTGGTATTCCCATCTTTTTGAGGACTTGCTACATTTCATTGTCACCTACATAGCCAAAGACTCTAGTGTAGCCAATGAAGTAGAAGTAGATGTTTTTCTAGAACTCCTTTGCTTTTTCCATAATCCAGTGAATGTTGGCAATTTGGTCTCTAATTCCTCTGCCTCTTCGAAAACCAAACTGCTTTTCTGATAGTTCTTGGTTCACATATTGCTGAAGCCTAGATTGCAGGATCTTGAGCATACCTTTACTGGCATGTGAAATGAATGCATTTCTTTGGTAACTTGAACATTCCTTGACATTGCCCTTCTTTATGACTAGGACATAAACTGATCTTTTCCAATCCAATGGCCACTGGTATATTTACTGGTGTATTGAATGCAATATTTTAATAGCATCATGTTTTGGGGTTATAAATAGTCAGTTAGAGCTCTCACTTCCATTAGCCTTATAATTAACATTGTTTCCTAAAGCCCATTTGATTTCACTCTCCCAGGATGTCTGGAGACAATGCAGCAGCATAGTTACAGTTTTTTGATATATTCTTTTGCCTCCTCTTCTTAATCCCTTCTGCTTCTTTTAAATCCTTACCATTTTTGTCTTCTATAATATCCATTTTGCATGAAGCTTTCCCTTTGATATCTCTAAATTTCTTGTCTTTTCCATTCTATTGTTTTTTTCTTTTTTTGCATTGATTATTTAAGAAAACCTTCTTTTCTCTTCTTGGGAATATTCCATTCTGTTGAATATATCTTTCCCTTTTTCCTTTACCTTTTGCCATCCTTCCCTCCTCAGCATTTTGTAGAGTTTCACCAGACAGCCATTTTGCTTTTTTGCTTTTTTTGGGGGGGTGGGGGATGTTGTTGCTGCTGTTGCTGCCTCCTGTTGCAAACTTCAATCCACAGTTTTTAAGGTGCACTATCTACCCGATATAAGCTTTTAAATCTATTCATCATCTCAATTTCATATTTATAAAGGATGTTATTCTGTAAGAGGAACTGAGGCAAACAGAAGTAAGTAATTTGCTTAGGGTCCCACAGCCAGTAAGTGTCTGAGACCCAATTTAAAATTCCCTGAATTTCCCTGATTCCAGGTCTTCACTCTATCCCCTAGTCAACCTAGCTGCTTGGAAACTAAATATCATCTAATCCAGTTCGCTCTTTTTTCAAAGGAAAAAACTCAAGCCCAAAGAGGGAAAGCAAGTAGAAAGCAAGTAAAGCACAGATACTGTGTGACCTTGGCCAAGAAACTTGATCTTATTTGCCCCAGGTTTCCTAATCAGTAAAATGAGCTGGAAAAGGAAATGACATACTACTCCAATATCTATGGTTCTGGAAGAAATGACTGAACAACAAAGGTCCCTTCCATTTCTAACATTTTAGGTATGTATGTATTTATATTGCATTTCCCCCTTTGTACTTAAGCTAAGAACAAACTTTCAATCAAAGAATAGGAAGTAGCAACTAGTCCCCTCCCCAAGAAGTAACTAATTATTCAACTGTTGATTATGGAAAACAAAATTCAACTCCTCTACTACCAGAACGCTACTATTAAGTTTTTCCCTCCTTCAGCCTCCAGCCCTAATTTCTTTTTTTCTTTTAGGAGAACTCAATACTATCTTTGGTCTCAAATTGTTTAAGAGCAGGTTGAGGTCACATTGTCTTTATTGACATTATAACCCATGACTGGTGAGGTCTGCAGGAGGTTTTTAAGGCCCTTAGTAACTTCCTACCCTACCTTTTAAAACTCATCACCCCACTTCCAAAACTCTAAGGTCTTGCCAAACTGATCTAGATGTACTTTACAAAGGACACCTCGTCATCTGTCTTCACACCTTTGCACATACTGCCCTCCTTGTTTAGAAGTCTTTCTCTCCTCATGGCAGAAACAGAAGACAGGCCAGAAGAAAAACACAGAGAAGCAGGACAGTTTACTTGTTGAATTTATTAGATACTTAAAAGGAAAAAAACAAGCTTTGTTATAGAGATCAGCATTTCATATGCATTCCTTTTCTGTTCTACTTTGTATATGAAAATGCTTTTTGGGGATATTTGATTAAAAAAAAACCCTAAACAAACCCAATTCTGTTAAAGGGTTACTTTTTCCTCCTCTTGATTCCTTCCTTCCCCCTCCATTGCCCCAAGTAACCTTTTACTATTTTGGATATACTTTTTTCATATCCATGTTGTCTCTCACTTAGAATGCAAATTCCTTGGGCTCAGTCAGTCTTTCTTTTTCTTTCTTTCAACCCACATTGTCTAACCCAATGCCTGGCACATAGTGGGTATCTGGTATTTGTGGATTACCTAGTAAAAACTATGAGTCTAATCTTTTTTTTTAGGTTATACAAATACAATCATTTTATTTTATTTTTTTCAACAGTATTTTATTTTTCCACTTATAGTTTTCAACATTCATTTTTGTAAGATTTTGAGTTTCAAATTTTTTCTTCTTCTCTCCTTCCTCTCCAAGACAAAAAACTATCTGATATAGGTTATATAAGCATAATCATTTAAAACATATTTCCATATTAGTCATGTTGTGAAAGAAAAATCAGAACAAAAGAGAAAAACCATGAGAATGAAAAAGTAAACAAACAAAAAAGTATGCCTCTATCCATATTCAGTTTTCAATTCTCTTTCTGGATATGGATGGCATTTTCTATCCTAAGTCTATTGGAATTGTCATAGATCACTGTGTTGCCAAGAAGTGCTAAGTTTATCACAGGTAATCATCATATAATCTTGCTGTTGCTGTGTACAATGTTCTCCTGGCTCTGCTCACTTCACTTAAGCATCAGTTTATATAAGTCTCTCCAGGTCTCTCTGAAATCAGCCTGTGCATCATTTCTTATAGAACAATAATATTCCATTACTTTCATATACTACAACACTGATACATTGTTGGTGGAACTGTGAATGGATCCACAGTCATTCTGGAGAGCAATTTGGAGCTATGCTCAGAAAGCTATCAAACTGTGCATACTCTCTGACCCAGCAGTGTTTCTATTGGGCCTATATCCCAAAGAGATCTTAAAGGAAGGAAAGGGCCCCACTTGTGCAAGAATGTTTGTGGCAGCCCTTTTGGTAGTGGCTAGAAACTGGAAACTGAATGGATGCTCATCAATTGGAGAGTGGCTGAATAAATTATGGTATATGAATGTTATGGAATATTATTGTTCTGTAAGAAATGACCAGCAGGATTATTTTGGAGAAACCTGAAGAGACTTACATGAACTGAAACTAAATGAAATGAGCAGAACTAGGAGATCATTGTACACAGCACAACAATATTATATGACAATCAATCCTGATGGACGTGACTCTTTCCAATAATGAGATGACTGATGCCAGTTTCAATGATTTTTTTTTATTTGCAAAACATATGTATGGGTAACTCTTCAACATTAACCCTTACAAAGCTTTCTGTTACAAATTTTCCCCCCTACTCTCCACCCCTCCCCTAGATGGCAGGATATCCACTACATGTTAATTATGATAAAATACTTGACAAATTGAATATATGGATACATATTTCCACACTTATCTTGTTGTGCAAGAAAAATCGTATCTACCAGAAAGAAATATCAGATAAAGGAAACACAATGTAAGCAAACATCAATCAAGAATATGAGAATGTTATGTTGTGGTCCACATTTCACATCCCTCTCTCTGGGTGTATATGGCTTTCTTCAGTGAACAATTGGAAGTGGTAATTTCAATGATTTTGTGATGAAGTGAGCCATCTAGACTCAGAGAGAGGACTGGGGGAACTGAGTGTGGATCATAACATAACATTCTCATTCTTTTTATTATTGTTCATTTGCATTTTGTTTTCTTATTCATTTTCTTCCCTTTTTGACCTCGTCTTTCTTGTGCATTAAGGTAATTGTACAAATATGTTTACATATGTTGGATTTAACAAGTATGTTTAAACATGTATAACATATATTGGACTACTTGCCATCTAGAAGAGGGGGTGGGGAGGAGGGGAAAATTTGGAACACAAGGTTATGCAAAGATCAATGTTGAAAAATTATTGTGCATATGTTTTGAAAATATAAAGCTTTAATAATAAAAAAAGAAAAAAAAACATTCATATACCACATCTTATTGAGTCATTCCCCAATTGATGAGAATCCATTCATTTTATGAGTCCCTAATTTAATCTAACCAGAAGGTTCCTCTTGACTCCCATTAGTTTTCTTTTTTCCAAGGCAATATAGTTTGGAAAGGAGTGAGCAGAAATTGACTCACATCCTGATGCTTCCTGCTTTGGGTCTGTAGTGTGTAAGTAGATGGAGGAAGAACCAGTCCTTTCCAGCTATCCTCAGGTTGCTCTCTTGGACCAGAGAACCTGCCCTGGAGGACTGAACTTTTCAGATTTGGAACTTCTGCTCTGAGGCCCCCTGCTGTCCTTACTGATGAATGTCTCCTAACGAGCTCAGCCATTAGGTCCAATCACAGGAATAACTGGTAATTAGAAATGAAAAGCACTTTTAATAGTTGGGAATGGAAGACAACTTTTAGGAAAACATTTTCTCAGAATCAGACTAGACATGTTGACGAGAGGATCAAGAAACCTGACTGCAAAGCAATCCTATTTTTAAAGGATAGGGGAAAATGCTTCCTATAGCTAGGTGGTCCACTTAGTCATGCTTCTTTGTCACCTTATGCTTCAGACTTCCTCAGCTGGCTCCAGATATATCCTGCTGGCACCCCTTACCCGCTTTGTACCCCAGTGCTTAGCCCAGTACTTGATAAATGCCCTTACATTTATATATATATGTATATATACACATATATACATATATATGTATAGGCATACATGCAAACACATTTACACAATATATATATTCCATATATTCTTTCATCAGTAAATCTTAACCACTAGCCATGTACAAGAAGTCCTTATTGATACAGTGGGAGATTCAGTCAAGAGTAAGGACTTCATATTTTACACTTTAAGACTTCCTACAGTTGCTTTTCAGCTGAAAACTTCATCTCTTAACTTTACATATACAATAGGAGGCATCTGTCCCCAGCACTCATCCCCCCCAAATGCTTCAAGCTTCTCTTCATTACTCCCATTCTCTTTTTTGCTCCAATCTCACAGGGAAGAGGTGGGTCTTCTCTTTACCAAAACAAATACAAGTGCTTGTGATCACATTCCCTGCTCCTTATTATTATTATTATTATTATCCAGCAGCTTGCTCTTTCACTTCTTTCATCTTCAGTCTCTCTCTACCCACTGCCTTCTCTGATGCTTATAAACATCTAGAGAACTATAACCAAGATTTCTTTTTCTTCTTTTTTTTTTTTTTTTTGCTCAGGACAAACAGTGTGAAACAAACTTTTATAAGAATGGTAGGGAGAGGGCAACAAGAGAATTGTAGAGACAAAGATGCTCAGGTTTGTGGCTCAGAGAATTGGTAGACAGGCGCTATGTATGATTTAGAATGGGTGATGGTTGAGGAAAAGCTCAGCGACCATTCATTAGTTTTTTATTTTAACTATTTTTGCTGTGTCTGATGGATTGCAAATTCTAACAATAATCTAACTTTGAAACCCTGCAACAAAAATGCCGGGACTTTTATCCTTAGCAAACAAACAAACAAAAACCAAACAACTCTACCCCCCAAAAAAAAACCCTTGCCCTTGACCTTATTTCCTTAAACTATCATTGCATGTCTCCTCCCTTTCAAATACAAACTCCAAGAAATAACTGCCCACGCACCTTGCCTCCATTTCCTCGCTTCCCACTCACTTCTCAATCCCTAACAAGCTGGCTTCCATCCCACCATTCAAGTGAAACTGCTCTCTCCAAGGTTACCAATAATTTTAACTGTTAACTCCAAAGGTTTGTCTGTAGCTTGAGATACTGTCAATTATTCCCTCTTTTTTGACATGCCTTTCCCTCTTGGTTTCCATGACACTAAATAAACTCTCCTAGGGTCTCCTTCTTTCCAGCGTTATATTTCTTGCTTAACTTTTTTTTTTTTTTGGAGAGGCAATTGAGGTTAGGTGACTTATCCAAGATCACACAGCTAGTAAGTGTTCAGTGTCTGAATCTGGATTTGAACTCAGATCCCCCTGACTCCAAGGCAGGTGCTCTATCTATTGTGCCAAGTAGCTGTCTCTGTTCTATTTGTTTTCAACATCTTTCTTAGATTGTGTCTCCCAACACCTAACCGTGAGTGTCCATAAAGCTTTTTCTTGGGCTCTCTGTTATAGTCCTTTGAAAGCCAGATTTAGTCAGGAAGCCTTGGGTTTGAATTTATTTAAACATTTTTTAAACTTATGACCTTGAACAGGTCATTTCACTATTGAGGATTTAACTTGTGTCTATAAAATGAAAGAGGTTGGGCTTTAGGCTTCCTGTGATTTTGTCCGCTTTCTCAGAGTCACTCCCAAATCTCAAAATCTAGTCCTAATATTTCTCTTGAATTCATCACCAATTGCTTGCTGTAACACCTCTCTACCTGAAGATCCTCTAGTCATCTCAAATTTAACATATCCAAAACTAATTTTACATTTATCTCTAAACTCATTCCTCCAAACTGAGTAGTTCATTGATGTCCTTCCAGGTTTACAGTTGTGGAATCATCCTTGACTTTTCCCTTTTCTGCAACATGTTTGTGCAGTACTATTGGATCTCTCCTTTCCTTTCCACTCACATAGATTCCATCCTCAGTTCTTTATCTCCTATCCTGTATTGTTGAAAGGCCTCCTATGTAGTGTCCCTTCTACCACTCTTTCTCCTCATCCAAACCTGCCAAATTGATGTTCCTAATTGCCCAGATCCAGGACCACTATGCCAATTCCTGGATGTTTCTATTCCATGCTGCTGGCTATGTACCTTCCATTTTCTCCTCTCTGTTCCCCCTTACCCATTCAAGTACAGTAATCAACATTATCATTCTTGGAAAAGACTTGCCATTCTATTGCTCTGTGTTTCCAATCACCATTCTTTCTACATCCCTAATCAAAAACTCCCTGACCACTACCTGTATTATCGTTCCCAATTACAATTTAAGTTCTTCCAGGACAGAGACAATTTTGCTTGCTAGTACTTGTTATCTCTGCCATTTAGCACAAGGTCTCACACATAGTAAGCACTTAATACTCTTTTGTTGTATTCATTCATATTTGTGTTGTAGAACCTGTTTGTATTGTAACTGTAAAAAATCTAGTATGTGGGTTTGGTTTTTTTTTTTTTTTTTTTGATACGTATAGGGATCTATTTGTGTTTTAGAGTTTTTTTAAACTCCAAGTGGTATCTTTCCTCATTCTGGGCAATATAAATGAGTTGATATTGTTTGCTGAAGAATATAGACTTATGTGGTAATTGAATTGGCCTATCAGGAGCAGACTAAAAAGTGTGTGTCTGAAGTTTCCCAGAAGACTGCTGGAATCCAACCATTCTGGAGAGCAATCTGGAACTATGCTCAAAAAGTTATCAAACTGTGCATACCCTTTGACCCAGCAGTGTTTCTATTGGGCTTATATCCCAAAGAGATCTTAGAGGAAGGAAAGGGACCCACATGTGCAAGAATGTTTGTGGCAGCCCTTTTTGTAGTGGCTAGAAACTAGAAGCTGAATGGATGCCCATCAATTGGAGAGTGGCTGAATAAATTATGGTATATGAATGTTATGGAATATTATTGTTCTGTAAGAAACGACCAGCAGGACGATTTCAGAGAGGCCTGGAGAGACTTGCATGAACTGATACTGAGTGAAATGAGCAGAACCAGGAGATCATTATACACAGCAACAACAATACTATATGATGATCAGTTCTGATGGACATGGTTCTCTTCAACAATGAGATGTTTCAAACCAGTTCCAATTGTTCAGTGAAGAAAGCCATATACACCCAGAGAGAGGGATGTGAAATGTGGACCACAACATAACATTTTCATGTTCTCTATTGATGTTTGCTTGCATTGTGTTTCCTTTCTCAGATTTTTTTTCTTGTAGATCCAATTTGTCTTGTACAGCAAGATAACTGTAAATATATATGTATATATATTCAATTTGTCAAGTATTTTAACATAATTAACATGTAGTGGATTTCCTGCCATCTAGGGTAGGGGTGGGGACTAGGGGGGGAAATTTGTAACAGAAAACTTTGTAAGGGTCAATGTTGAAAAATTACCCATACATATGTTTTGCAAATAAAAAGTTTTAATTAAAAAAAAAGAAAGAAATACTAAGGAACACAAAAGACTCATAGGCCACATTGACAGAACAATTTTAAACAAAATTCAGTCATTTTATAACATCCATCTTACTCTCTTGGAAAGCTGATACTTAAACTTTATTAGAACATAAAGCAGTTTACAAGACTGCTCATTAAACATTTTACAATTCAGCTTGGTTCTACAAGACCCAAATAAGACATTATTCATGTATTCTGGTAAAACAGGTCAGATTTGGGTCAATCTCTTGTTGACAGTCTTCTTTAAGAATGCTTAAGTAGTTGCCAGACACTCACCAGTTTAACTCAACCGAATGAGACTCAGGACCTGCAAATCTCTCAAACTCACAAGGTCATCTCCAAGCCTAGACATCTAGACAAAGATGTTCACTCACTTAGGAAAGGAAATATAAAGGAGAAAAGGCAGCCAGAGGCCCAGGCGTAAGTTTGTCCAATTAAGTTCATTTTCCACCTGGGAGTGGTGACTAGACTGAGAAAGAATACAGTCCATCCCACTCCTGTGTAGTCTAGAGACATCACAAAACCTAATACCTGGACAGACAAAGCAAGAACACAGTCTGGAAGCCATCTCTCCTTTTAAAAGTTTATGGATTCTTCTGCTCTTCCAGATCAGCAGCCAATAAATAAGGCAATCACATCATTATTTCAAAATATCTAGATTTTTCAGTACTGAGATCATGACCAAATTCATCCCCATCAGACCCCAGAGCCGAATCATCACATCCACAGAGTTTCCAGCAGTCTTTTTTTTTAAATTTTATTTTTTTTATGTTGTGGTTCACATTTCATATCCCTCTCTCTGGGTGTATATGGCTTTCTTCACTGAACAATTGGAACTGGTTTGAGACATTTCATTGTTGAAGAGAGCCATGTCCATCAGAATTGATCATTGCATAGTCTTGTTGCTGTGTATAATGATCTCCTGGTTCAGTTTGACAACTTTTTGAGCATAGTTCCACATTGCTCTCCAGAATGGTTGGATCCGTTCACAGTTCCACCAACAATGCATCAGTGTCCCAGTTTTCCCACATCCCCTCCAACATTCGTCATTATCTTTTCCTGTCATTTTAGCCAATCTGACAGGTGTGTAGTGGTACCTCAGAGTTGTCTTAATTTGCATTTCCTTAGTATTTCTTTTGGAAATATCATACTGACTCTATACTTGATTCACATTGTACCCTGGGTACCTTTACCATCCCTTTCATTTGGGGAGACCTAGACATCAGCCATAACTTAGACTAAATATCTTTACCTCAGGACACTGGCTTATTAGATCCAAAGAGTGAGAAAAAAAAGAGCTTAGCTTGCCTTCTCATTAGAAGCCAGGGTCCTCCAAGGCTGAACCTGGTCAGAGCATTTTCCTGTGTTCAGATTAGAGGAGGTCCCTTAGGATAAGGGAATGAGTCTTCTCCAGCTCCTGTGGACCCAGTAGTGGTTTCTTTAATATAAGTCATATATATGCATACATATACACAATCTGTATTCATTATTAAGACCTTCCCCCCCCCTTTGGGATCTTTGTGTACTCTGAAAAGTTATTCTCTCTTCTATTAGCACTCCTATAATAGAATGTTTGGGGGAGAGGGAGAACCATAAGTACCTCCATAAGGCTTTTAACTTTTTTACATGTGAAAATAACCCATGGTCATTCAACTGGCACTTGGCAGACACTTTAACAAACAAAATTCCCTTGGAAGATTCATGCCTATTATCGATTGGTTAGCATCATGTAAAAGTTAATTATTTCTGGCTTTCTTTTGCTTTCATCCCCAAAATAAATGGAGGTCTCCCATGCTCACCTAAATTATAACTTCATAGGTAAGTATTCATCTGAAACTTAAACAGCCCAACAGCAACTTGTATTATAGATAAAAAGTTCCACATAATCCTTGTTATCTAACCTTGATAAATAGGGAAACATTGAAATTTTATGCTTTCATTTTCTTTGAGCTCAATGTGAAAATCTCCAGGCATTGATTTGAAAGGAGAAGCAGCAGGTAACACCCTACTCCCCACCAATTACAACTTTGGAACTCTTGAAAAAGAAGCATTACTTACCTGTGGTGGAGATGGAACTTTTCCTATACAAAAGCAAAAGGTAGAAAGCCACCTTGGGGAGGAGTTGCTACACTATCATATTACCCCTATCTAAACAAAGATTTGAAAGATGGCAGCACACTCCCTCTGTCTTTTGCCAAGTGTAAATTATAGGCACATAATTCTTGTGTCACCTTCCTTTTTTCTTCCCTAGTGCACATTCTTGGTAACCAAAGAATCAATCATTTGGAGAAGCATTTGCTATCAGATGAAGGAATAAAAATGGATTGGAAAAACTGATCAATTTTCATCCTTTAATTCAAGAGTTCTCATTTCAATTGCTGTAGTGACTGGCCCTAATTTACTATATCATCCCTTACTAAAAAAAAAAAAAAAATCCACAAATACAATCTACTGTAACTAGGATAAAATACAAATGCCTCAATTTGGCATTTAAAATCCTCCACAAGCTGGTTCCCATCAATCTTTCCATATGATGATTTTTTGTTTTTTGATTTTTTTTAATACTCTCCTTTCCATGCTCTCTGTTCTAGTCAAACTGACTTGCTATTCACTATACAAAACATTCCATTTCCTACCTCCAGGCTTTTGCATGATTGTCTTCTGTGTCTGGATTGCACATTCCTCACCTTCATCTAGCTTCCTTTAAAGCATGGCTCAGGTGTCCCCTCCCACACTAGATTTTTTCCCCCTGATTCCCCAGCTGTTAGCATTCTCTTCCCCTGAAAGTAGTTTGTATTTATATATCCGTGTATATGTTGTATCTTCCCAGTAGAATTTTTGGGTGCCTGGCACATATTACACACAATAATCTTTTGCTGAATCAATCTGAATTATTCAAAAGTCATTCAAAAACATTTAAGTGTCTGCTAATAGCTACCATTTCTATAGTTCTTTAAGGTTTGTAAAGTACTTTCTTCATAAACAAATGAAGTAGATCTATATTATTATATATTATATATATTATATTATACTATATTATATATATATTATCTTATTATTATTTTACAGATTAGGAAACTGAAGGTCATGTCATGAATATAATTTTTTGTGGGCAGCTAGGTGGCGCAGTAGATTGAGCACTACTCTTGAAGTCAGTAGGACCTGAGTTCAAATCTGCCCTCACACATGTAATACTTCCTAGCTGTGTGACTTTGGGCAAGCCACTTAACCTTAATTGCCTCAGGGGAAAAAAAGTACATAATGAAATAATCTTCTCATAGTCAGCCAGTTAATAAGTATTCAAACCAGGATTAAAAGCTAGGACTTCATGCCTAACCACTACATAATAATACTTGTTCATGTACAATATACACATTGGATACAGTGCCATGGTAAAAATATATGTTAAATCCAATAGGAGGCATATATATATATATATTTTTTTTAATTTATTTTTTTTTAATTTTATTTGCATAACATATGTGTGGGTAATTCTTCAACAATAACCCTTACATAGCTTTCCGTTACAAATTTTTCCCCCAACTCCCCACCCCTCCCCTAGATGGCAGGATATCCACTACATATTAATTATGTTAAAATATTGGTAAATCGAATATATGTATACATATTTCCAAACTTGTCATTGTTGTGCAAGAAAAATCTTGTCTACACAAACGATATATCAGATAAAGGAAACACAATGTAAGCAAACATCAATCAAGGAATATGAGAATGTTATGTTGTGGTCCACATTTCACATCCCTCTCTCTGGGTGTATATGGCTTTCTTCAGTGAACAATTGGAGGTGGTTTGAAACATTTCATTGTTGAAGAGAGCCATGTCCATCAGAATTGATCGTCATATAGTACTGTTGTTGCCATGTATAATGATCTCCTGGTTCTGCTCATTTCACTCAGCATCAGTTCATGTAAGTCTCTCCAGGCCTCTCTGAAATCATCTTGCTGATCATTTCTTACAGAACAATAATATTCCATAATATTCATATACCATAATTTATTCAGCCATTCTCCAATTGAAGGGCATCTATTCAATTTCCAGTTTCTAGCCACTACAAAAAGGGCTGCCACAAACATTCTTGCACATGTGGGGCCTTTTCCTTCCTTTATGATTTCTTTGGGATATAAGCCCAATAGAAATGCTGCTGGGTCAAAGGGTATGCACAGTTTGATAACTTTTTGAGCATAGCTCCAAATTGTTCTCCAGAATGGCTGTATCCGTTCACAGCTCCACCAACAATGCATCAGTGTCCCAGGGAGGCATATATATTTATACAATTGTCTTGCTGCACAAGAAAAATCAGATCAAAAAGTAATAAAAATGAGAAAGAAAATAAAATTCAAGCAAACCACAACAAAAAGAGTGAAAATGCTATGTTGTGATCCCACCCTCAGTCCCCACAGTTCTCTTTCTGGGAGCAGATGGCTCTCTTCATCACAAGATCATTGGAAGTGGCCTGAATCATCTCATTGTTGAAGAGAGCCATGTCCATCAGAACTGATTATCATATAGTCTTAATGTTGCCATGTATAATGATCTCCCGGTTCTGATCATTTCACTCAGCATCAGTTCATGTAGGTCCCTCCAGGCCTTTCTGAAATCATCCTGCTGGTCATTTCTTACAGAACAATAATATTGTATAACATTCATATACCATAATTTATTCAGCCATTCTCCAATTGATGGGCATCCATTCAGTTCTCAGTTTCTAGCCACTACAAAAAGGGTTGCCACAAACATTTTTGTACATGTAGATCCTTTCCATCCTTTAAGATCTCTTTGGGATATAGGCCCAGTAAAGATGAATACTTTGATGCACATTTGGTAGACCTAGGAAGTGACCCAACCACTCATTCTACATATATTGGAATATGCAAGAAAAATGATTTAATAATCCATATCTTTTAACCTAATGATGTCACTACTGGGCACATCCTATAAGGAAATCAAAGACAGAAACAAAGTTCCAATATAATAATTCAAAGATTGAAACAATATATATCAATGTATTCATAGCAACCTTCTTTAGGGTAATAGAGAACTGGAAACAAAGTGAGTACCTATCAACTGGAGAATGCTGGAAAACAAATAACCTTTATAGTATATAAAGGCAAAGCATGATTACTGTGCAGTAAGAAATGAATATGAAAACTTGGGAAACATGGAAAGATTTACATGAAATGATGCAGGGTGAATTAAGCAGAATCAAGAGAACAACACAGCATAACTAAGATCACTAAATACAGATTATATGCTGAGAAATTGAAAAATCAATGGCAAACATCAAGAACAGATGGAGTGTACTTCTTTCCTCACAGCAGAGAGGCAAAGAACTCCTAGTGTAGAATGTTAAATCATAGTATGGGATAGGTTTTTTTTTTTTGGTCATAAGACAGTTTGAAGTGATTGTGACAAGAAAAGATATGAAAATATATTTTTCTTTTAAAAAGGAAAAGATTAGGAACTATTGATGATGATTATTACAGTTTTAGATGAAACTATATATGACACAGTTTATAATGATGGCTGCTCATCCTTTTATAAATGCAGAGAATCTCAGAGCTAAAAGGAAATTTTAGAGGCCATCTAATCTTACATATACCTGAAGAAGAGATTCCTCCCACAATATCCCAGAGGCCACTCTACATAGAGATTTCCAGGAATGGATAACGAACTACTTTTTGAGGTAGCCTATTCTACTTTTGGAAAGTTTAAATGTTTAGGAAGTTTTCTTCTTCCATTGAATTTAGATCTGTCTTTCCACAAATTCTTTCCTATTGTTCCTATTTCTGCCCTCTGAGACCAAACAGAATAAACCTAAGCCCTCTTCACCAGGAGACCTTTCATATTTTCTTTTTAGGTAAAACATCCTTACTTCTTCAGCTAAGGAACTCAGAAAGCAGTGTTTCCAGATCTTTTACAATACTAGTGGTTTTCTTCTGTATTGTTGTTCAGTGGCATTTTCCATGACCCCATACAGGATTTACTTGGCAAAGACACTGTTGTAATTTACCATTTTCTTCTCCAGCTCATTTTACAAATGAGGAATTGAGGCAAAAAGGGTTGTGACTTGCCCAGGGTTACACAGCTAGTGACCGAGGCCATATTTAAACTCAGGAAAACGAATCTTCCTGATTTCAAGCAGGAACTCCATTGGCTGCATCACCTAGCTGCCACCCTGCATGCCCTATGGGGAAATAAGGGTTATATTATCTGACTCATTACCTGGCTCTTGTGAAGAAGGTAATTTGCAGAGCTATAGTAATATCATAGAAACAAAGAGTGATTTCTCTAATCCTCTTAATTCTAATTCTATTACAACTTCCATAGCCCTGCTTCATACCAACTTTGAGCTCTGTAGTTTTTTATAACCCCATATCATCTCTTTCCTTATTTCCTCTCCAGAGTTTTAGTCTGTGCCCTCTGCTTCTTAAGAACTCCAGCCCTAAGTCTAGCCCGGACTCTAATGCATTGTTGGTGGAGTTGTAATTTGGAACTATGCCCAAAGGGCAACCAAACCCTTTAACCCTTAATGTAATGGGATACTATTGTGCTATAAGAAGTGGTGAGCAAGTTGATTTCAGAAAAACTTGGAAAGACTTAAATGAACTGACACAAAGTGAAGTGAGCTGAACCGGGAGAACATTGTACACAGTAACCGCAAGATTGTTGGATGACTTAACTATTCTCGGCAACTAATGACGCTTCAAAACAAAGGACTCACAAGAAAAGATGCTATCCACTTCCAGAGAAAGAACTGATGGAGTGCTAATGCAAATTGAAGCATACTATTATCACTTTATTTTTTTTTTATGTAGTTTTTTTTTCCTTTTGGTCTGTTTTTTTCACAACATGACTAAAATTGGAAATGTTTTACATGGCTGCATATATATAATCTATATCAAACTGCTTACTGTTTTAAGGGAAGGGAGGGGAGGAAGAGTGAAAATTTGGAATTCAAATATTAAATGAATGTTAAAATCTGTCTTTATATGTAAAATAAATAAAAAAGACTATTTAAAAATACAGCTCTAACTCCCTTTTCTTCAGATCTTTGGGACCTAGAGCTTCAGACTTGGGGTCTCTACTTCAGAGCCGTGGGGGGAGTCCTCCCTCCTCTTTCTCTTCCCCCCACCTCTACCCTCCTCCTCCTCCTCATTCCTGAAGGCTCATCCCTCACTCACCCTCTCCCTCCTTTACCTTTAATAACCCCCTCACCCCAGGCTGCCCCCCACCTCCTCTCTCCCGCCCCCCAACGCCTTGGGTCACGCCCCCCTATCCCCTTCCTCTAACCAATCCCGTTAGCCCGCTCTGCTCCAGCCTCTCTCTCCATTGGCCTCGGCGCGCCTCTATCCCGCACGTGGCCCTGAGTTACAGAAACCGCAGCCCGTGGCCATGCGTGGGCGGGACATCCGGAGTGTGGCAGACCAATTGCGCTGCTCGGGCCCGGCCGCCGCTTTGGCGGAGCTGTCCGTCGCCCTGCCCCCACGCTTCCCTCCCTCCCTCCTTTCCTCCTCCCCCACCCCTCCCTCCCTCTACCCTCCCTCCCGAGTTCGCCTCCTACCTCCAGCCTCCTGCCGCCGCTGCCGCTGCCGCCGCCGCCCGTGGCCTGGGCCTTTAGGCGGCTTCTCCTCCTTCCCGCCCCGGCCCTCCCCTCCCCGCCCTGCCCGGCTGGGCCCGCCGCCCGCCATGCCGCACGCCTTCAAGCCCGGGGACCTGGTATTCGCCAAGATGAAGGGCTACCCGCACTGGCCGGCCCGGGTGAGGGGCGCGGGACCGGGGCTTGGGGGGGTGGGGCTTGGGGGTCCTGGAGGCCCGGGGGCGGCCTGGAGGCGCAAGGGGCTTGGCGGGGTCTGAGGGGTTGCGCGGGCAGAGAAGGATTTGAAGGTCCAGGGGGACCCCCGGGATGGGCGGGGCTTAGGAAACTGACCTGGACCCCGTCACTGGGGACTTAGGGGGAGTCGAGACCCCACTGGGAGGCTGTGGGAGCCCCTGGGCGGGCGTGGGTAGAGGGAGTGATAGACTCCACAGAAGATTCTGGGAAGATGGAGAAGCCCTAGAACTGGGGCACCTTGGGGATCAGAGGGCTGTGAGGAACCCCAGGGAATTCTGGGGCTGGGGGGCTGGGGGTTGGAGGGAGTCTGTGGCCGAGGGAGCTGGGACTGCTCGAAGGCTGTGTGGAGAAGGATTTGGGAGACCCCCTTGGGGCCGGTGATGCTCTGGAAGGAGCCTTGAGTGGTTCAAGCCCAGGTTCTGCTACATGTGTGACCTTGGGCAAGCCCCTCAGCCCGCTTTGGGTCTCAGTTTACTCATCCTTAAAACGAGGGCGTTGTACTACATAGCCTTGGAAGTTCCTCTGTGCTCCCAGTCATGAGTTATGAACTGGAGAAAATAGACTGAGGAATCCAGCCCCTGAGTGTAAAAGAGAAAAGAGTGAGAAATGGAAAAGTGAGAAATGAGAGAAGAATATGTGTAGAATCAAAGGATTTGAAGGAATCAGAGGTATCACATTAATTTATGGGTAAGCTTCCTTGTGGGCAGGGACTGTTTTTGCCTCTTTTTGTATCCCCAGGGCTTGGCACAGTGCCTGGCACATAGTAGGTGCTTCATAAATATTTATTGATTTGAAGTGAATTGGATTAATGAGGAAAATGGAAGTACTAGAGGGCCTGGGTTCTAAGGAGTGGGTTGCTGAGAATACTAAAGGATCTGGAGAAGAACAAGAGAATTGAATTGGCACCTTGTGGCCCATAGGAGGTAGAGTAAAAATAAATGATGAAGGAGGGCACTGAAGTAAGGGAAAGTGACATTGTAGTGGTTAGTAGGATACTACAAGGATACTGAAAATGGTTAACTGGTATCAGGAAATCTAGGGGCATCCTACAGAGTTGCTAAGGAAAGGCCTCTGTTGGATTTCAGGATATAATGAATCCCTGTCCTTTCTTCCACGTCCAAGATGGAATTAGGCAGAAGGGCAGTGCATAGTGCTTGTAATGATGGGATGGAAATTCTGACAGGAAGCATAGTAGAATATAAATTGTATTTATTAGATAATTGGAGCCAAATATTTAGCAGCATTGGGATTTATGTATTCAGTTTGGATATGGTCGAGAGACTTGGGGCTTGTAGAGATGGGCTTCTGATATAATGTGCTTTGACAGGACTGTTAAAGTTTGCTTTGAAATGGTTGTGATTGTGGAGGCTATATGGTAATGAATCTGGGAATAAAGGTGTGTCTTTGATTTGTTTTTGAACTCCCTAAAAAGTTAGAGTATCTGAGCTGGGAGGTAACATTTTTCACTGGTGTCTTGAAGGTTATGGTGTAGGGAAGAAAGCTTTGAAGGGAAGAAGATTCATGTGTGTTTTTGAAGGATGAGAGAAATTACAAAAGGGGTGATAGTATCTATAAATTCTCAAAAGGAACTACCTGTTGGTATATTAGAAAGTGTTCAGAGATTAGGGAGGTACTGACAGGGGGCTGGAAAAATATGCCAAAATTTTGGATGGGATGGATTGTTGGTTCTGGAGCTCTTGGGAGACCTGAAGGTATCTAGTTCAAGTTCTCATTTCACAGATGAGGAGTCAGAAATCCTCAGAGATTAAGTGATTTGTCCAAGGTCATAAGGGTAGAAAGTGGCAGAATAGGCTTTGAATCAGTCCAAATCATTTGTACTGTGCTGGTTTTCCTGGTATCTTAATGGATGATTAAATGAGCTAAATGAGATTTCCTTGGGGCCAATAACAGTATGAATGGAATATGACTGGAGCCAAGGAAATTGGAGGGAGTAGTTTGGTATAAGAGTGTTTAGATATAGGTCTGTGGGGCAGGAAAGATTAGAAAGTTGTTGGGTTCATTGAGGCTGTTAATATTGATGCTTGTAACCACAGAGGAATGAAAGAGGAATTTGGAGAAATAACTGTTAGCAGAAAATTTCCTCTACTTTCCTAATTCCTCTTACTTATGTCAAAAGCCCTTCTCATTCTCCTCTACACATTTCCTCTCATCCCCAAACATTTTCAGGCACCTGACTGGAAACTAAGGGGTTTTTGCCATCCTCCAGTTGGGAGTTGATTGACAGCTACTTCAGCCCATGGGCCTGCAAAGAGAGGGTGGGACTTCCTGGATGCTGAAGTCCTGTCTCCTGGAGCCCACTCCCTTCTCCATCCTTGTTAGCCACAATATCTTCAGGGGAGGGGCCTGGGTAAAAATACTTGAGGAGCCAAACCAAACTTACCCTCCTCCTCTCCCCCTCAGCATTGGCTCCAAGGAAGGTATTTGACTTTTTGCAGGTGAAATATCTGTCCTCAGGGATTCTGTTCCTAACCCCTCTCTTTGGAGAGGAGCTTATCTGGTTGGTGGAAGTCTGGCCTCTACTTTGAGCATTTAATCCTTGCTCCTTTGATATCATCCCTTTCTGTGGTATCTTTCTAACCAAGATAACCTAATTTCTTTCTTGATTATCTATCTCCTTCTAGCAATGTTCACTTTGGGGGGTGTGGAGTGATAATGCTTATAATTTCTGACCATCCCTACTTTCTTCTTGCAGATTGATGATATTGCAGATGGGGCAGTAAAACCACCCCCCAACAAGTACCCCATCTTCTTCTTTGGCACTCATGAAACGTAAGTATCCCACTTCTTCAGCCAGTGCACTTGACTCAGACCTTTCCTTGGCACCATGTTTTGGCTTCTGGACTTAGCTGCACCTGTCCCATGATTTATTTCTCCAGAGCCTTCCTGGGACCCAAGGACTTGTTCCCTTATGAAAAATACAAGGACAAGTATGGGAAACCCAATAAGAGAAAAGGTTTCAATGAAGGCCTGTGGGAGATTCAGAATAACCCCCATGCCAGTTACAGTGCTCCACCGGTAAGTACTTTTTTCAGAAACTGATTTGTAGCTCTTTTCTTTTTCTTCCTCTTCCCAAGGTGGTGCCTCAAAAAGAGGGCATCAAAGCAGATTTTTCATTTGATGATCAATTATTTCCCAGACTATACCATGAGAAACCTGAATATCCTGAGATTTTAGGCTTGTCCAGGTCAGTCTTGAGAGTCTTTTTGCATTTAATTCCGGAGAAGGGGACTGCTTGGTTGACTGAGGGAAAGGAAGCAGGATCTCCAGATCCTTAGACCTAAATTTAGGAAAGTTGCATATGTTTTGTAATTTCTTTCTTCCAAGAAGAGAAAGTGTGGTGTAATGGGGTAGGCATGGAGGAAGGAAAAATGAAGTCTGAGGTCTGTTTCTGACACTACCTCTGTGACTAAAGGTAGATTCATTCTAGGCCTTAGTTACTTATCTATAAAATATAGGCAATAGCACTTTTACTTGTTATGAGGAAAGTGCTTTTTAACATGTCAAGAGCTTAGAGAATCGAGAGCAGTTGTTCTTTTTCCCCCTCCAAAGATGTTAGACTTTGAAAGAGTCTGTGAGTGGTTATAGTTAGAAGGTCTCCAGGCCAGCAAAAAGTGGGAGTGAAGCTATCTGTTGTGTGTCAGGCAAATACATAGTAGAGTAGAAGTTAGAAAAGGTGGAGAGGGGCAGAGAAAGGAGAGGAAGGGAGTAGGTCTGGGGAAAAGTTGATTAATTCATTCATTATGAGTTTTTCTCTTTGCTTTGGAACACTGCTTTTGAAGCTTATGCAGATAAATAATAAGTGCAGGAGAGTGGCACAAACCTAAGTAGAGAGCAAAAGCCTTCGCCAGGAAAGATTTGTAGGGATCGACAACATGAATCATCCATAGGGGATGGGTGGGTCAAGGGGACTATTATGATTGAGGAAAAGCAAAGTTGTCATGGAAGGGAATGACACCTGTTAGTTCTGAGGGGAAACACAGAGATGTTTTTTTATGCTCTTGGACAAGACAATACTCTGGGATGGGGGCAACCCTCTCCCATGAATCTGCCTTCTCAAAATTCTGTGTCCATAGGTTGGTAGCAAACCTGACTCTGCCATTTATTGCCCTCATCAAGCTTTGGCAAATCTGTTCCTTTCTTTGGCCTCAGTTCCTCATCTCTACCATGTAGAGGTTGGATTAAAATTATAAAGTCCTCTCTGAGGTCTTTGATTCCAAAGGGTGATGTTTTCCTCTTCCATTTGTCTTTTGCTGGAAAAGCACATATTTGATTTGCCTTGATTGATCATGGGACAGTTTTTATCTTCTGCATCTTTTGAGATGCTTGAGAAGCCTGGCATCCATATCCTTTGCTGTAGTACCAATCTGTTTTCCTATTGCTTTGTGTGCTCTGGAATTTGGATAAACGGTTCAGAATGTGGTTGAATTTCACCAGCTCCCTTTCTGGCTGTGGCTCAATTTCTCTCTGGTTACATCCTCACTGTGATGCTTCTCAGTGAATCATCAGTACCATTTAATATTTATTGGACACCCACAGCATGCTAGGTACTACATAAAACAGACAAAATACTGGCCCTCGAGGAACTGGAATTGGGAAACACTGACCCTCGGCATGTTCTTCAAGCCCAAACCCTTTTGGCACTGAGCCATGTTCACATTCAAGTTTAAAATGAGTAGGTTTGCCACCAATAAACAGAGGGATATGATTCACTTGTAGAGTGGGGAAGGAGAGGCCGGAGCTTGAAGGATCAAAGGCTGAGGAGATCTCTTGTCAAAGCTTCCTCTCTTCCCTGCAAAGGCTGCATTATGTGGACTTGAAGGCAAGAGACCTGTGTTCACGTCCTGACTTTCTTATTTTATTAACTGCAGTACTTTGGGCAAGTTGTTTCACTTTTCAGAGTCTCAGTTTCCACATTTGAAAATTTGAGGGACATGATGTTTCTATTGCCTGCTGTACAGGATTGGAGTGAGGAAAGGACCTTATGTACTCCAGGGTACTTTATGATTGTTGTTATGATTGGAATCAGAACATTGAGTTGAAATCTCGAGGCCACTTTTTCATGTGACCATCAGAAAGTTACTCTTTTCTTTATGTCCTGTAGAATGGGAATGATAATACTTAAACTACTTAATTCATAGGGTGATGGTTGTGGGGAAAATGCTTGGTAAATAAATGCATTTGGGCAGTTTGAGCTATTATATTATTAGTACTTTGATATTATTGGGAAGCAGTCAGCCAAGGACCAAGAGATAGGAATCATGGGAAGGCAAGAGACCTTGAGGGGGAGGAAAACAAAACAAAACAATCAAAAAAGGAGGGACTATATCTAAAATAGTCATGTAAAAAGGAGTAGTTTCCCTCTGCCTCTTTATAACTGATCTGTAGCTGGAGAAGGAAGGAGCCAGTGGTATGTTCTAGCTGAGTAGCCGTAGGCAAATCACTCAACCTTCCTAAGATGACTTCTTTTGTAAAATAGCGGATAATAATAACACCTATCTCATAGAGCTCTTGTTAAGATTCAAAGAGATTCTATCTGCAAAGAAGCAGCCTGGAGTTATGGAGAGACTCCTGCACTCTGGACCCTCCTGAGTCTTGGTTACTTCATCTGTAAAATAGGTTTGGTACTTGCACTTCCGACCTCCCTGGTGGTTGTGGGGAAAGTTCTTTATAAGCTTTTAAGGCTGTAGGAAAAAAAAGTGAATTACTGCTCTGTATTTGTGGTGGGGGTTTGTTCTCTGTAGCCTTCCAGAAGGGATGTAGTTGGAGGGTAGCAGTGACTGTCCCATGGTTACGGGAGTAGCTTCCCCCCACCCCACACTCTGCCCTCTGCAGAGGGTTGGTTTGATGTATCATCTCTGTGAGTGATAGAAAGAAATGAAACATTGCCTCCTTGACCTGCTTTTCTCGTGTTCCATGTTGTATTTCCAGTTCTTTAACATAGTGCCAGGAACCAAATACCTGCTTTATTTTATAGAACTATTTTAGAGGCTTTGAGGTTCATTAGTTCTTGGCTCTTGGTTCTTCTTAGTACTGGTTATCATTTTGGGTGATCTAGTCTGGAAAGCATTTATGATATCAACAGGAGGTAATGAGATTCTGGCAGAAACAGCTTTGAGAGTCAAGGGGCCTGAGTTCTAGTCCGAAGGCTTGATTTGACTGACCTTGGCCAGTCCTTGAGCAGCTCCTTGCTTCAGTTTTCCTCTCTGAAAAACGGGGGTGTCATCCTATCTTACCTGTTTGATCACAGGGACATTGCAAAGATAAATAGTAACTCATAGTTTAATGGTATTTATAGTTTACAAAATAGTAATTAACCTTGTGAATAGTATCTTTATGTTGCAGAGGAGACCTTAGTAAAGTGCCTTGCCTAGAATCACATGATTAATAAGTGGTAGATTCAGAACTCAAAGCCAAGCTTCTCTAAGTCCAGTGCTCTTTCTGTGGTACTTCAGTGAAATTAGGTCACGTTGAAAAACCAAAAGGACATAAACTGAAAAGAAGGTAGTATTATTGCCATTGTAGGCAGATGCCCCATTCCTGCTTCTCAGGATACACCCTGGTCCTCACTTTTACTCTGTACAAGTTAACTTAATTCAGCAAATCTTCATTTAGTGCCTAACTCTGTATGAGGCATGAAATGAGGATTATTAATAACTGTTCCCTCTTTGTAACTAGGGTGTTGTAAAAAGAAAAAAAATCAATGACTTGCCAGAGCTTTCTGAAGGAAAGGTGTGATACCAACTTACAGTGACAGCGTTACTGTTCTCTCTTGGCTCGTTAGACTTTGGGCTTGACCTACTTAGAATTATCCTCTTGAATCTTGTCAAAAGTGATAGAGACAAGGTCGTGTTGTATGAGCTGGGGAACTCTGGGCCATTACAACCCAGAAGAGTGGGGACATGTGTTATCATTTCTTTCAGCTCCGTGTAAGATGAAGGTAGTCTCTGACATTGTCATTGCTTTTAATAAATGGGAATTGTTTTGTTGTTCCTGACATCAAAATGCATTGTACAGTTTTTGATTGAGCTCTTGAGAAAGACCAAGGGTTTTATAGAGGGACTATAGATAATGTATAGAGAGGTTCTATGGAGAAGGGAAAGGAGGGAGGGAGAGGGAGCAAGATACTTCTGCCAGAAGTACAATGATCCTGTCTGGGATGAGTTCTGAATCTGTGGTTCTAACCCTGGCCTTTTCCCTGAAGCCTAGTTGTTTATTTCCAACTGCCTGCTAGATGTTTTGAAAATGTCGAACTAGAAATTTTCTGCCCACCTTGATTTTCCCTGATTCCAAGCATGTGTGCCCATGTTTTTGTTTGATGTCTTAGCTTTCTGTGAGTTCTATGGGCATCTTAAGGGACAAGCTTTGCCACCTCATGGTCTGTGTTTCTGTCCTTTAGCCCGTGAGTTCTTCTGATAGTGAAGTCCTGGCTGGAAGTGATGCAGAAGATGATGCGGGGCTCATGGCTGTTGCCTCAGTGACAGCAGCCAGTGCCAGTGAGAAGATGGAAAGCGATGAAGAGTCTGACAAGGGCAGTGAACACAGTGGGATAAAGCGGAAAGCGCCACCATTGAAAGTAGGTATGGGGTGAGCTGAGCCTGGACCCCAGGCCCTTGTGGATGGAGAAGGGGTTAGTACTAAGGCAGCAGAAAAGCGAAGGGAGGGTTACTGAGGGCCAACAAGATGGTGCCACCAGGCCTAGGCAAGGCGCTCTCCCTGTCTGCATCTGCTTTCCTATTTGTCAGGTGAGGGGTTTCAATTCAGGAAAGCTCAAGTTCAGATCTTGACTCTTAACACTCAGTTATGGGAGTATGGGCAGCCACTTAAACTTGCTGAGCCTCAGCTTCTTTATCTGTAAAAAGGAATAATAATAACCTGATTGAATTAATGACAATTCTAGGTGAAACTTGGGTAAGAATTTACCTAATGAGCTTTGCAAACTGTTCAGTGCTATGTAAACCTGAATTGCTATTATTATTCCAGGACTTTATGATCCTTTTAAATGCAGTTGAGGTATTCTCTTAAAGGAATCATCATATAGAAAGGTAAAGGGAAGAATCCATGTGGAATGTAAATCTGTCTAATTTATCTGTCAGTACAGTTTTTAAAAATTTAGGCCATCTTTCAGGGATGGGACACATCTATCTAATGTCTCTCATTCATTTTTCCTGTTTCCTTTTTTTTTTTTGTTTGTTTGTTTTTTTGCTGAGGCAGTTGGGGTTAATTGACTTGCCAGGGTCACACAGCTAGGAAGTGTTAAGTGTCTGAAGCTGTATTTGAACTCAGGTCCTCCTGACTTCAGGGCTGGTGCTCTATGCACTGAGCTACCTAGCTGCCTCCGTTTCATGTTTTTTCTGTCAGAATTTTATTACTTGCATATAGTTTCCCAAGGAATCCAGGCCCCTGTTTGTTAGTCTCTTAGGAAAGGTGGCAGTTGTATGGGTTGTCTGATCTCTTCCTTCCCTCTCATACCAGATTCTCTGAAAAAGCCAGAGAAGGAGCAATTCCTGCATTCTCTGTGGTTAACAAGTTGCTTTGCATGTTTTCTGATTTGCTTCTCATAATAAGTCTGGGACTGTGTAGTGCAGATATTATTCTGCTTTAACAGATAAGGAAACTAAGGATTTAAGAAAGAAATTATGTTTTCTCTTAAATATTCTAAGTGGTAGGGCTGAATTTTGAACTCAGGACTGCCAGGTCTCTTTAAAAATAGTTTATCATCATTTCCTAGCTGTATGACCTTGGGCTAGTCACTTAACCCTAATTGCCTCAGCAAAAAAAAAAAAAAAAAAAAAAAAAAGAATTGTTTATCATGGATACATTTTGTTTTGAGATAGCAGACCCTTCCAGCAACCACCTAAGCATTCCTAATTTCTTTTTCCCAAAAACAATTAAACAAAACTTGTTGAAATGTGTACCCTGATGGGCTGTGCTGCTTGTTCAGTTAATCATGGGTCACTTTAGTACATCCTGTGTGCCAAGCCATGTGTCAGGTGCTGGGGAGAGGACAACAAAAAAGAAGAGCTTCTGTCTTTAAGGAGTCCATATTCTTTTGTGTGGGAACAGTATATAGCCATGTAAATAAATACAAATTATGTACAAAAGAAATACAGTGGAATAGGAGGAGGAGGCCTCAGCAACTTGAGATTAGAAAGGGCTTATGTGGGAGTTGCCTCTCAGGCTTATGTTAAAGCAGCCATGGCACTGGAAAGACTTGGGCTGGGAGTGAGGGCATTCCAGACTTTGGACCAGCTTGTGCTGTAGGCCATTTGGACTGGAATGTAGAATTCATGAGGGGAATAATGTGTAACCAGTCTTCAAAGGTAAACTGGAGTTGGATTATAAAGAACTTTTAAAAATTATTGATCTATTTTGTTTTTGCATCACCTACATTTTCCAGTATATACCTCCCTTCTCCCTTCCCAGAGAGCTGTCCCTCATAACAAAGAATAAAAAAGTTTAAAGAAATTAGACAATATATTGAAAACATTTCTGGTTTTTGCCTGTAGACTTTGACTTCTGCAAAGAAATAGTGGTAAAGGGCTTTAAATGCCAAACAAAGGAGTTTGTTGTATTTACTCTATAGAGTGGCAATTATTATTATTATTTTTTTAATTTGGGGTCTGTGAACTTATCTTTTAAATATGTAGGTAACTACTTCAGTATAATTTATTTCCTTTGTAATCTTACATATTTTATTCATTTAAACACATTAGCCTGAGAATGAGTCCATAGGCTTTATCAGACTGACTGCCAAAGGTTTAGAACCCCTGCCTTAGAGGCAACAGGGAGTTGCTGAGACTTTTTGACCAGTGAAGTGACATAGTCAGATTTGTATTTTTGGAAGCCCATTTTGGCATGCCTGGAGGTTGGATTGGAGAGGGGACCAATTTGAGGCAGAAAAATCAATTAGTAGCCCATTGCAATAGTCCAGGTGAGAGGTGAACTAGGATGATGTTGTGGGAATAGAATTGATGAGATTTGATGGTTGATTATCTGCATATGGTGAGGTAGAATCTAGTTTTTTATGACTGAGATTTTTTACATGAGTGACTGTAAGAATATGGGTACCTTTAACACCAATAAGTAAACTAGGAAAAAAATAGATTTTGGGGAAAATACTAGGTTCTGATCATATTGAGTTTGATATGCCTCTAGAATATCCATCCAGTTGGAAATATGGAAAAGGCAGGTAGAGATTTATATCTAGAGGGAGGCTAGATTTATATTTAGGGCTGGATATATGGATTTGGATGTGTTCTGCATAGAAATAATAAGACCCCATGAGTGACTGGAGAGAGAACTGAAAAGAGCCTACAGAGCCTTCTGATACCTCTGCACATGGATGATGCCCTAGTAGAGATGGAGAAGATGGGGAATGTTTAAGATAAGAGAGTTGTTAATTATAGTAAATACTTCAGAAAGATCAAGAATCAATCACTCAGCAAGCATTTAGGTGCCTACTTGATTTCCCATCTCACTCCCCATAAAAGTTATTCCAAACCTTCTCTTCCCTCTTTAAACCTTCCATACTTTCATACCTTGGTTTTCCCTTCTCCCAGGTCTCCCCTTCCCTTGAGGACTTTGTCTCTTATTTTACAGAGAAAATTAGGCCATTCTTTGTGAGCTTCAACTTCTGTTCTCTTCATCTCAAAACCCTTTGACTGTGCTTACCACAGTGCCTGGCACATACTAGGTGCTTAATAAATGTTTATTGACTTTTGGCATCATTTCCTAGGATTCTGACAAAGATGTGGCTCTGTTTCTTGCCTGGACCAAACCTCCTTGTGTGCTTGGTCCATCGTCATATCATCATCAACAAACATTTATTTAGTGCTTGCTGTGTGCCAGGCACTATGCTAAATTTTGGGGATACCAAGAAAGACAAAAAATAATCCCTTCCTTCAAGGAGCTTCCATTTTAATGTAGGAGTCAACGTGCAAACAACTAAGATCTTGGTGGTAATAGGGAATCACTGGAGTTTATTGAATGGTGGGGGGAAGGGTAGGAGGTGCGTGGATGAATGTTCAGATCCCATGCTTCAGGAAGATCACTTTGGCAGATGAATGGAGGATGAACTGGAATGGGAGACAATTGAGGCAGGGAGACCACCTGGCTGGTTATTGCAGTACTCCAGGCATGGGGTGATGGGGGTTTGAACCAAAGTAGTTACTTCTGGAGAGTGAAGAGAAAGGGGTGTATATGAGAGATGCTGGGAAGTGACAAGATTTAGCCACTGATTGGACATATGAGATGAGGGAGGAGTGGAGGATGACAAGACAGATGTGAGCATGGGTGATTAGAAGGATGATGGTTCTCTTAAAAGTGATTGGGAAGGGGAAGCTAGATGGCACAGTAGATAGACCACTAGCCTTGGAGTCAGGAGGACTTGAGTTTGAATCTGGCCTCAGACATGTAACATTGACTAGCTGTATGACTCTGGACAAGTCAACTCTAATTGCCTTGCTTCTCTCCCTCCTCCAATAGGGAAGTTGGGGGGTTCTTGGGGAAAAGATAGTGAAATCCATTTTGGACGTGTTGAGTTTGAGATTGAGATGTCTTCAGGACTTCTAGATTGAGATATCTAACAAGCAATTGGTCATATAAGATTGAAGATCAAGAGATAATTAGGATGGATTCGTAGATCTCATAATTATCTGCATAGAGATTGCAATTGAATCTATGGCCCTTATGAGATCAAGTGATACAATATAGAGGGGGAAAGAAGAAGGTCAGGAACGCTGTACCTTAGGAAATACTTTTGATGAGTGGCTATGACCTGGAAGAAGAATCCAGCAAAGGAAACTGAGAAGTGGTGAGACAGGTAGGAGGAAAAGCAGGAGAGAATAATGTTACAGATCCTAGAAGGAAGAGAATAGCAAGGGAAAGAAGGTGTCAGAGTTGCAGATATATCACGAAGAAGGTTTTGGCAATTAAGAGATTATTGGTGACTTTGGAGAGAGCAGTTTCATTTGAAAGATGAGATTGGAAATTAGATTGCAGAGTTGTGAAGAAAGGAAATAAGCATAGTATCTACTATGTGCCAGGTATTGTGCTAAGCAATTTGTACATATCTCATTTGATCCTCACAACCACTCACAGCACCACATAATAGTTGTTACTAATATTCCCATTTTGCATATGGAGAAACTGAGGTAGACAGAGGCTAAATGACTTGTCCAGAGTCACTGGGTAAGTATCTGAGGCTGAATTCAGGTCTTCCTGACTCTAACTTTAGCTATCCACTGTACAGCTAGTTGTTTCTCAACTAGAGAAAAGAGGAAAGGGAGTGAAAGCCTCAATTATATATGTACTTCTCAAGGGGTTTAGCTATAAAAAGGAAGATAGATATGGGATGACAACTAGCTGGGATGGATGGATCAAGTGTGGAGTTTTTGAAGAAGCAGAAGATATAAGAAGCAGTAGGGAATGAGCAAGTGGATAAGGAGAGATTGAAGAGCAGTGAGAGATTTGAGACAGGATGAAATAGCATCAGTGGGATCAGATTCCCTCCTCTCTTCAGAGTACACTTTTAGCCATCCCCTTTTTCTCTCCAGTCTTCAAACTCTATCTTCTGTTTATTTTCCTGCTACCTTCAAAGATGACCAAGTCTTCCCCATCTTAAAAAAACCAAACCAAAAAACCTCTTCCCCGGACTCTACCTACTCCTTATGCTGTTGTCTCGTAGCTCTTCCTCCCTCCTTCAGCTAAACACCTTGAAAAATCTGTCTTCATTATCTACTTCCATTTCCTCTCCTCAGCCTTTTGGTTTCTTACTTCTGACCTCATATCTTAACTGACCCTGTGCTCTGGAAAGTTTCCAGTGGTTTCTTCATTGCCAAGGTTTTTTGTTTTTTGTTTTTTGTTTTTGTTTTTTTTTTTTTAAATAATAATAGCTTTTTATTTTCAAAATACATGCAAAGATAGTTTTCAACATTTATCCTTGCAAAACTTTGTGTTCCAGATTTTTCTTCCTCCCTTCCCCTGCTCGCTCCCTAGATAGCAAGTAATCCATATATAGATTAAACATGTGCGATTTTTCTATACATATTTCCATGTTTATCATGCTGCACAAGAAAAATCAGATCAAAAAGAAAAAATGAGGGAAAAAAAACCAGACAACAAAAAAAAGGTGAAAATACTATGTTGTGATCCACATTCAGTCCTCTCTCTGGGTGCAGATGGCTCTCTCCATTACAAGTCTGTTGGAATTGTCTTGAATTACCTCATTGTTGAAAAGAACCAAGTCCATCAGAGTTGATCATCACATAATCTTGTTGTTGCTGTGTACCATATTCTCCTGGTTCTACTCACATCAGTTAGCATTAGTTTATGCAAGTCTCTCCAAGCCTTTCTGAAATCATCCTGCTGTTTTTTTCTTATAGAACAATAACGTTCCATAACATTCATATACCATAATTTGTTCAGCCATTCTCCAACTGATGGCTTCTACTCAGTTTCCATTTCCTTGTCACCATAAAAAGGGCTGCCACAAACATCCCATTGCCAAGTCTAATGTTTTCTGGGTTCTCGTTCTTTTTTTTTGTTTGTTTGTTTTTTGTTTTTGCTTTTTGCTGAGGCATTTGGGGTTAAGTGACTTGTCCAGGGTCACACAGCTAGGGAATGTTAAGTGTCTGAGACCAGATTTGAACTCAAGTCTTCCTGACTTCAGGGATGGTGCTCTATCCACTGCGCCATCTAGCTGCCCCTGAGTTCTCATTCTTTTTAACTTTTCTGCTGCATTTGATGCCATTGACCATTCTCTTCTCATGGATTTGCTTTCTTTTTTGGGTTTAAGTGATACTATTCTTTTCTGGAGCTCTTCGTTACCTGTCTCCCTGCTTTTCCTTTATCTTCTTTGCTGGTTCTAGATCACACTTCCAAACTATGAAGGTTCCCAAAAGTTCTATCCTAGGCCCTTTTCTTTCTTTCTTGTATACTCTAGCTTGATAACCTCATCAGCTACTGTGAATTGAACACAGGTAACTGTTAATTTATATGGCCAATCCTTGTTTCTTCCAAGTTTAGTCCCATATCCTATTTTGCCTGATGAATATTTCAAACTTGATATCCTAGAGACATCTCAAACCCAACATGACCAGAACTGAGTTCATTATCTTCACCCTAAACAGTTCCCTTCTTCGAAACTTTTCTACTTCTATCAAAGGCATTGGCATCTTTTAAGTCTTCCAGCTCACCTTTGACTTTTCACTCTACTCACCCATGTATCAAGCATAGATGGAGATTCTGTGTCCACAATATCTCTCACATCTAACCCTTTCCCTCCATTCACATAGCTGCCACCTTAGTTCAGCCCCTCATCACTTCTTGTCTGGATCATTGTTAAGTCTTTCACCATTCCATTCCTTCCTATACATTGCCACCAACTTTTCCTTACGTATAGCTCTGACCATCTGACTCCCATATTTATTCAACTCCCAAAGCTTCCTCTTGTCTCTAGGATAAAATATCAGTTCTCTTTAGCTTTGGCAGCTTTTCATCACCTAATCCAATCTGTCTTTCTGGCATCATTGAACTGTATTTTCCCCCCCTCACAGACTGTGATCCAACCAAACTGGCTTTTAGTCTTTTCCCCATCACTTTCCATCTCCTATCCCTGTACTTTTTCACTGACTATCATGCCTGGAATGGACTCCTCCTTATCTACCACTTCTAGATACAATTTGGGCACCATCTTTTTTTTTTTTTTTTCTTTTTCTAAGCTTTTTATTTGCAAAACATATGTATGGGTAATTTTTCAACATTGACCCTTGCAAAGCTTTCTGTTACAAATTTTTCCCTCCTACCTCCCATCCCCTCCCCTAGATGGCAGGAAGTCTAATACATGTTAACCATGTCAAAATACTTGACAAATTGAATGTGTATGCATATTTATACAGTTATCTTGTTGCACAAGAAAAATCGGATCTACAAGAAAAAAAAATATGAGAAGGGAAACACAATGCAAGCAAACATCGGGAGCATGAAAATGTTATATTGTGGTCCACATTCAGATCCTTCTCTGGGTGTATATGGCTTTCTTCATCACTGAACAATTGGAACTGGTTTGAAACATCCCATTGTTGAAGAGAGCCATGTCCATCAGAATTGATCATCGTATAGTCTTGTTGCTGTGTATAATGATCTCCTGGTTCTGCTCATTTCACTCAGCATCAGTTCATGCAAGTCTCTCCAGGCCTCTCTGAAATCGTCCTGCTGGTCGTTTCTTACAGAACAATAATATTCCGTGACATTCATATACCATAGTTTATTCAGCCATTCTCCAATTGATGGGCATCCATTAAGTTTCCAGTTTCTAGCCACTACAAAAGGGCTGTTGGGCACCATCTTTTACATAAAATGTTTCTGGTTCCCCTTTTGCTGGTGCTTTTGCTTCCAAACCATCTTGTATTAGTAACTTTGTATATATTTGTATTTGTTAATTTTATTTTTATATTGAATGTATTTATGTAGTATATGTTGTTTACTTCATGAGAATTAAGCTCCTTATAAATAGAGATGGTTTCATTCTTCTCATATCCCTAGCACCAAATACAGTGTCGGACATAGTCTGACACTTAAGAAAATGCTTGTTGATTGATTATTATATGCCAGTATGAAAGTTGGGGATACAAAGAAAATGGTTAAACAGTTCCTGTATTCAAAGAACTTGCATTCTCTTGGAGGTCACAACACTTACATATATAGATACAAATAGAGAGAAGGTGCATTTGGGAGAGAGAGGCACTGTCAGCTAGAATAGGGAATCAGAAAAAGCCTCATGGAGAAGTGGTGCTGAACTGAGTCTGGAGAGGACTCTCACACAGAGATTCATTCCTCCACAGGAAACTGGAAAGGAAGCAAATGTCCCTGATCAAAATCAGTTCCCAAGAAAGATGCAGGCTTAGGAATGGTCATTGAATTTGGCAATGAAGAACTTCATGGAAACTTTGTAGAGTAGATCATGATATGTGCTAATACTGAATAGTACTACCAGTGTCCCCTATATCTGATCCGACTATTTTGGCCTTTTTGTTACTGTCTTTAGAATTTTCTTCATAGTGATTGTATCAATTGGTATGTTGCCCTTTTGGCTTTCCTTTCCTTATTTTGCATTATCTTATGTGACTTTTTTATTTCTTCAAATTCTTCCTTTTTTCTATCGCTTAAGTCTTCTTTGTGCTACATGACAGTAGTCTCTCCAAAGGAGAGAAGTGAATTTGGGATCCCTACAGGATCATCAATATCTAAGGAGTGATAATGGCTAAGGATTTTTATCTCGAGTGATTCCAGAATCTCTTTCTAACCCCAAACAGCTTTTGGTTTATATGTTCTTAAAGGAGTGAAAGCTGGGAATCTAGTACAAGTTTTTCTTCTTCTTCTTTTTTTTTTTAAACCTTTTTCATTTTATTTTGTTCTGGTGACCCAGGCCAAGAAGTCCTTCCTCCATTTTGATGGCTTTGCATATTGGATGCCTCTTAGGTTTAGAGTGTGCTTGAATCCCTTTTCTGCTTTAAGTGGCAGACAGGGCCTTCTGGGAGTGGAGAGGTAAAGAGTAGTGGGAGAATCACAGGGGAACAGTAACCTTTTCAATCACTGATATACATATCCTTTCTCTTTTTCCAGATGCCAGCGTCTAAACGGGCACGAAAAGCCTCCAGTGATCTAGATTTGGCCAGTGCATCCCCATCAGAAGATGAAAACTCAGAAAGCTCATCAGAATCAGAAAAAAACAGTGATCAGGTGAGTGTAGGATTGGGGATTGGGGTAAGGGAGAAGGAAGAACTTAATTAATTCAGTTGGTTAGAAAAAAAACACAAGGTGTTTGGAAAGAGCAGAATCTTTTCCAATTCCATCTTATTCCATTTCCCTGGACTCAGCATATTACAGAGCATAGGTAGAAGGGAGCTTATCGATCTTCCAGGGCAGTCTCCTCTTCTCACAGAAGATAACTAAATCCCACAGGAAAATGGAATTTCCCAGAGTCCTAGGGCTGGGACTTGAACCCTAATCTCCTAACTTTCCGTTTCCTGTCTGCCCCTTATTCTGTACCTGACCACTAGACTGTGCACTTTGTTTATTAATGTTGTCATCAGCTCTTACACTTCAGGATCTTTGGTCCTAACTTGGATTCCCTAGAGCTTCTGGGACAAAGGGATTTTGTGAGATGATTGCATAGAGTGACTGAGGCCAGAATGGGTGGGGTGTTTGGCCTGGCACAGTACTCATTGTCTGCCCAATTTTCTCCTGTTGTACTCAGGATTTCACTCCGGAGAAGAAAACTGTGTCCCGGGCTCCTCGGAGGGGCCCGGTTGGAGGAAGGAAGAAGAAGGTGGTAAGCCCTCATCCCTATTCTTTGCCCCAGAGAATCCCTGACTCTAGCCTTCTAAAGTATATTGGGATGAAGAACAGAACCTCAGAGCCCTTCCAGGGTGTTTGATTTATGCAGTCAGTAATGATTGACCACCTTCAGTTGTAGAGAATGATGGTTCAGTCTTTCATTCCCTGTTGTTCAGTACATCTAGGTGGGTGTGTCCACTAGGCAGGTGAAGATGGGCAGCTGGAGCCCAGGACAGAGACATAGGCTAGGCTTAGGGATCTGCCTGCACATGGGCCTGCTGAGGGAGAGAGGGTAGAAAGCAAAGGGAAGAGGGCTGAGGGCAGAGCCTGCACGGAGGCAGCGGGGGAGTGGGGGGTTGGGGGGGAATAGGGAAGGTGAGCCCAAGAGGTGGCAGCTTCCCTCTAGCCAATTTTCATCCCTTTCAGCATTTCTGGTGTCTCTCATACACTCTTGTCAAGTTAAATGTCCTGAATTAAGAATTATGAAATTGTTGAGGTTTATTCTTTCTAGATGAGATGAATGAAAAAGCATGCAGGTTGCTATATAATAACAACATCCTGCATTTATGAGTTGCCTACTGTATTGATGTGATTAAACACAAGTAAATTCCTGGAAGGGATAAGTTAGTATTATTGAAGTGGCCAAAAAAGGTTGATGGAGGAGCATGGTTCTTTTCCAGGACAATGAAGGATATATAGGATTTAAGTGAGTTGAGAGGAGACAGACAGCCTGGTTGAGGTGAGCAACTTGTACTGGGGAACAGTGGCAGGACCAGTTAAAAGGTCATTCCGTTTGAAATGACCTCTTGGCTGTCTAGATTGACCTTTTTTTTGGTTTCCTGTACTGTCCCAGTCCTCTGCCTTCCCCAATGCTTCCTCTTCTCTCATATCCCTAGAAGGTGGATTCTGCTTCTGATTCAGACTCCAAAGCTGACTCAGAGGAAGCTCATAGTAAACCGATGGTTGTGACAAAATCCGACTCAGATTCAGACTCGGACTCGGACTCTGACATCTCTGTCAAGAAGCCTCCCCGGGGCAGAAAACCAGGTAGATCCACAGTGGGAGGAGCAGGCCCTCTTGTTCCCCCTGAAACTCTGTTGTTGTTCCCTCACCCTGCTCTGCAAGGAGCCATCTCCTGAGGCAGAGGGCAGCTCCCTCTGGCCTTTGGAGTATCTCCTGAGGTCTGAGAAAGGCAGTTAGATGGCAATCCCTCATTTCTGCCCTTCAGCTGAGAAGCCTCCCCCCAAACCTCGGGGAAGAAAGCCCAAGGTAGAACGTGTTCCCAGCAGCTCCAGCAGTGACAGGTGAGTGGTGCTGGTTCTGGGGCCTGGGTGGGGGCTCCCAGACCCTAATTGTACACTCACTTTGATCCCTTTTGTACTAGCCATAGAGGGAGGATATGGGAAATCTCAGGTCTCTCTGTCCTCTCATGTCAGCAGCAAACACACCTGAGCTTGGGGCTAGTGCGCACTCCTTTCCCTTCTCTCTCCCTAACTTTTTCCTTGTTGGCCCTCCCTCTCCACAGCGATAGTGACAGTGAAGTAGACCGCATCAGTGAGTGGAAGCGGAGGGATGAAGAGCGGCGTCGGGAGCTGGAGGAGAAGCGGAAGCGTGAGCAGGAGGAAGAGCTGCGCCGACTGCGGGAACAAGAGAAGGAGGAGAAGGAGCGGAAGAAGGAAAGGTCTGAGAGGGAGGAGTCACACCCCCACAGTGACAGCAGTGAGACTGAGCTCAAGGACGAAGAGCCCATCAAGAAGAGGGGCAAGAAAGGGCGTGGCCGAGCCCCCTCATCCTCCGAGTCAGAGCCAGAGCTGGAGAAGGAGGTGAGCGGCTCGGACCTTCCCTTCTCTGGGGAGAGAGGCCCAGAGGCAGGTGACCCGCTGCTTCCCAGTTTGCTGACTACTGTCTCCCTCTGTCTCTTCTAGGTGAAGAAGCCAGGGAAGAAGCCTCCATCTCAGTCCTTGGAGCCATCGAAGAAACCGAATCAGAAGGAGAAACGGAGTCGCCCAGAGGAGAAGCCCCGAGCCAAGTCAGCACCCCTCCAGAGTCCTTCTTTCCCCATCTCTCTTCCTCTTCCTGTGACCCTTCCTTCTGTGGGAATGATTCTGGTCCACCATCCCCTTGGTTTCTGGGTCGAGATCTCTTGTTTCTCTTGGTTGAATTGAGTTTCCCTTTCCTGGGTGCCCATCAGGGTGTGTGAGCTGTTCTCCAAAGGGAGGTTGTAGGGGAGATAGTTTTCAAAGGTGGTTGGGTTCTGGTGCATCCCACAGGTTTGGAGATCCCTACGTTTTCTTTCATAAGCTTGTCTGACAGGGTAGTTTTCATTTTGAAGATATGACATGCTGGTCTTGGAGGGCGTCTCCCACCCCATACCCCCCAGTTACTGTGACAACATGAATATTTGGAAGATTGCAGTAGTTCTATAGGACAGTAACCCAGCAAGGGCCTTAGTTGTGAGGGTAATGGTGCCCAACTCCCTCCAGGCCTGTGAAAGTGGAGCGAGCCAGGAAGAAATCAGAGGTGCTTCCAGAGAGGAGGGTTGAAAAGAAGAAAGGTAAGAAGTAGGACTTCTCAACTAGGGTACAGTAAGTTGGGAACCCTTAGTGCTTGTGGTTTAGTGGGGGAGAAGTTGCTTCCTGGTGCTGAAAAGCTTTGTGAGTAAATAGTGATGATGGCTTCATGACAGGTGTCTTTGTGTCTCTTTCATTATCACTAAAATAAAGTGGGTAAAATTACCCCTCACTCTTCCAGGCCACCCACTGTAACTTTTTTTCTCTGTCAAAGATATCCTTTATTTTATGTGGGCTTTTGTTGTGGGGGAACATAGAATCTAGTTGCTTTTAGTCCTGAAAAGATGGACAAGATACAGTTACAGAGTGACTACAACATGATGATAATGAAAATAATATTAATCATAGTATAGCAAAATCTAAGGTTTGTAAAGTTGTCTACATCTATAATTGCTTCAGTGGGGAAGGGGGGAGTGCTTAAAATTTGGATGCTGAGGATAATTGTGCATAAAAGTCATTTGGGGGTAATCAGTTGAAGAGGGAAATTCTATCTTTGATACTTTTTAGCTATACTAGGTCTGGCAAATCACCTTACCTTGCTTGATCTTCAGTTTCCTCATCTGAAAAATGGGCTTGACAGTCTATTTATATTGACTCACTTTTCTTGATTATTGTGAGCATCAAGTAAGACAGTGCATGTAAATTGCTTTGTCAGCTTTAAAGCATTAGCTTGATACCCATTCAGCAATCTTTCATTAAGTGTGCCTATTATGTACAAGATAGTTTGCAAGATTTTGTATTAGTGAACAGGATGCTTACTCTCATTGGTTCAAGTCTTCCTCTTACTTTGGGGTGGGAATGTTCTCTCTTGCTTAACAGAGCCATCTGTGGAAGAGAGACTGCAGAAGTTGCACAGTGAGATCAAGTTTGCACTGAAGGTTGACAATCCGGTAAGAACTGTGTTCTAGGCCCTCACTGCTCATTAAATCTAAACTCCAGAGATACTCCCCTATCTCTTTCAGTTTAGAGCTTATGATGATAATTCTTTTCCCCATGTGATCCTGTCTGTAGTATGTAGTATGAAGGATCCCTCAATTTTTGAAGGCTATGTGATAGTGGAGCCCAAACTGCCAGTAAATTCAGTGCTTTTCTCTTATTCTTGCCAATGTAGCAGCTACAGCTATTGATGATGTAGCAAAGAGAGATTCAGGATTTAGTCTTGGGTCAGAATGAATTAGGCCAGAGCTGGTTTGGAGCTCAGAGTTTTCAAGTGGACCATTCAGCATGGAGCCCAGGCCTCTGTTCATATTTTTCTCCCTTTTTCTATTTTTTTTTTTCATTTGTGCTTGGCTACTGTCCACTTGCCATATCTTGCATAAACTTGGGGACTGAAAAGACTAGTAGTGTCAGGGCCCTTTTAAGTGTGTCAAATAGTTTGTTATAGAAGTAGTCTATCCCTGAAATAGTAGTGCCAAGTCTCACCATGTGGTGGCACCCAAATAGCAAGTTTGGGTCATTTCCCCAAAATTCTCCCCAATCCCTCAAAGTTCTTCTCCACCAATTTGCCTATTCTTTGTGGCTGTCTGTCTTCTTTTTTTTTTTTATAAAGCTTTTTATTTACAAAACATATGAGTGATTTTTCTACATTGACCTTTGCAAAAACTTTTTTTTTCCCCAAGCTTTTCCCCTCCTTCCCACCCCCCACCCCTAGATGACAGGTAATCTAATACATGCTAAATAGGAAAAATTATATGACAAATACAATACATGTATACATATCTATACAGTTATCTTACTGCACAAGAAACATCAGATCTAGAAAGAGAAGAAGAAAAAACAACCTAAGAAGGAAAACAAAATGCATGGAAATATTCACAGAAAGCGTTAAAATGCTGTGTTGTGGTCCGTACTCAGTTCCCATAGGCCTCTCTCTGGATGTATATGACTATCTTCATTGCTGAACAACTGGTTTGAATCACATCATTGTTGAAGAGAACCATGTCCATCAAAATTGATCATCGTATAGTCTTGTTGCTGTGTATAATATTCTCCTGGTTCTGCTGATTTCACTCAGCATCAGTTCATGCAAGTCTCTCCAGGCCTCTCTGAAATCCTCCTGTTGGTCGTTTCTTACAGAACAATAATATTCCGTGACATTCATATACCATAGTTTATTCAGCCATTCTCCAATTGATGGGCATCCTTTCAATTTCCAGTTTCTTGCCACTACAAAAAGGGCTGCCACAAACATTTTTGCACATGTGGGTCCCTTTCCCTCCTCTAAGATCTCTTTGGGATATAGGCCCAGTAGAAACACTGCTGGGTCAAAGGGTATGCAGTTTGATAACTTTTTGAGCATAGTTCCAAATTGCTCTCCAGAATGGTTGAATCCGTTCACAGTTCCACCAACAATGTATCAGTGTCCCAGTTTTCCCACATCCCCTCCAACAGTTATCATTATCATTTCCTGTCATTTTAGCCAATCTGGCTGTCTGTCTTCTTGGTCAGTCAGTCAACACACATTTGTTAAAAATGCTTCTCATATTTCAGGTACTGTGCTATGTGATGGGGATATAAAGTGATGGTAGAACCGGGCTGTGTTAAGTCTGGCAGTGCTCTGCAGGGCACCCCATATTTAGATTGTTGTCATATTGGGCCTTGTAATTTGATGATAAAATAGTTATTCCTTCACTTACAGGATGTAAAAAGATGCCTCAGTGCCCTGGAGGAGTTGGGGAGTCTGCAGGTGACCTCTCAAATTCTCCAGAAGAACACAGATGTAGTGGCCACATTAAAAAAGGTACAAAAGGAACTGGTGGGGGTGGTGTGTGTGGGATGAAGGCAGGACTTCTGGCAAGATAAGCTTCATCTGAGGACTAGGCTGGATTCCATAATGTCAGTATATTCCAGCAAGAACTCTGAGGACAGTGGGTTGGGTGACTTATTGAGGGTGTTGCAATTCTATTGAGGCTGATGGAGTACAGATTTAGTTACCAGGAAGAGTGAGGCACAACTTTATGAGACTGATTGCTCCAGTAGGAGGAAACTTAAGTCTTTCACTTCTTTTTAAAAAATCAAGTATAGGATGGTGGGGTGGGATGGGGTGTGTGTGTGTGTGTGTGTGTGAGAGAGAGAGAGAGAGAGAGAGGGAGACATGGTTATAGTAACAACAAATAATATGGAAAATAGCTGGAGAGTTTTCATGGATTGACTACAAAGTTGATACAGATCAGCAAAGTTATGCAGCAGTGGAAAATGCTAATGTATTCTTAGATGGCACTTATAGAGATATAGTGTATAAGAAAAGGAATTTAGGATAAGTGCCGTCCTTTGCCCAGATCAGAGAACTTATGCCATTTGAAGGCCAGGTGCAGGAGCTGTAGGTATTTAATCTGTAAGGGATAAAACTTAGGGAGGGACTTGATCATTATTGTTAAATATTTAGAGGATTGTCATGTGGAAGATTATATTAGTTCTGTTTGACTCAGTAAGGGGAGGAAATGAGGGGGAAGAAAATGTCAACTCAGCATGGAGGAAAAATTTTTGAACAAAGTTGTCCAAAAGTAGCATGGGCTGTCTCAGGTGGCAGTGACTGCCTGGAAATCTTCATTTGGAATCTAGGTGATCATGTGGGTCTGTTTTGGTGAGAGTCAGATTTCATGGGGGACTGACTTTTGAGGTCCCTTTTAAAAAAAAAATTTTATTTTACTTTCAGTTCCAAATTCTTTCCTTCCCTTTACCCCTTCCTCATCCATTGAGAAGGCAAGAAGTACAATACCCTTTATTCATATGAAGTCATGAGAATATATTTGTGCTTTAGTCATGTTAAAAAAAGAGAGAGAAAGAAACATGCTTAAATCTGTACTCTAGTCCATCAGTTTTTATCTGGAATTAGATAGCATTTTTTCATCATGAATCCTTTGGAATTGTGGCGAGTCATTGATGTTGATCAGAGTTATTAAGCCTTTCACAGTTGATTATCTTGGCAATATTGCTGTTAACTGTGTAAAATTGTTTTTCTAGTGCTGCTGACTTCACTTTGTATCAGTTCATATAAATTTTCCCAATTTTTTCTGAAACCATCCTCTTTATCAATTCTTATAGCACGTTAGTGGTTTTGTTTTGTGCAAATAGCTCTTAATTTTATGTAATCTAAATTATGAGGTTCCTTCCTATAAACTAATTTGTTCTGTCATTATCCAGTAAGTAAACCCTGTTTTCAATCTTTTGCTACCATAAAAAGAGCCACTATAATTCTTTATTTTATTTATTTATTTATTTTGATGAGGCAATTGGGGTTAAGTGACTTGCCCAGGGTCACACAGCTAAGAACTATTAAGTGTCTGAGGCCAAATTTGAATTTAGATCCTCCTGAGTTCAAGGCCAGCATTGTATCCACTGCACCATCTAGCTGTACCAACTATAAATATTTTTGTATGTATGGGTTCTTTTCTTTTTTCTTTTTTTCTTTCTTTTTTTTTTTTTTTTTTGAGGTACATCCTCAATAGTAGTAGTATTGCTAAGTTAAAGGACACACACAGTTTTACAGTCTTTTGGACATAGTTCCAAATTGTTCTCTAGAATGACTGGATTAGTTCACAACTCTTATCAACAATGCATTATGTTCCTCCTGTTTCTCCCACATCCCTTCCAGCACTTGTCATTTTCTGTTACTTTAGCCAACCTAATGCATATGAGCTAGTATTTCAGAATTGTTTTAATTTGAATTTCTCTAATTATTAGTGATTTAGGGCATGATTTCAGAAGTTTTGATATCTTTCTCTGAAAGCTGCTTGTTCATATTTGACCATTTATCAGTTGGAGAATTGCTTTCATTCTTAAAAGTTTGCCTCAGTTCTCTATATGTTTGAGAAATAAGACTTTTACAAAAACTTACTGCAAATTCTCCCTTCAATTCCCGAGTTTCTTCTAATTTTGGCTACCTTGGTTTTGTTTTGTGCAAATATCTCTTAATTTTATGTAGTCAAAATTATGAGATCCCTTCCTATAGTGAGGTAACTATCTTAGAATGGAAATAGCTATTATAGGCATTGATCAGTTTGAGGGAAGGGAATATGGTGGACTGGAGTTTTTTTTCTCATCCTGAGGAGGGATATTTTGCACCTAGATTCGTCGTTATAAAGCCAACCAGGAAGTAATGGAGAAAGCAGCAGAAGTCTACACTAGGCTCAAATCAAGAGTCCTGGGACCAAAGGTTGAAGCAAACCAGAAAACTAACAAACCTTCCTTGGAGAAGGTCAAAGCAGAAGTGGAGAGGAGTGAAGATCAATTGGCAGGAGGGGAGGCCCCCAAGGAGAAGACAGAGGAGGAACCTAATGCTGGTAAGGGGAGAAAGGCCTGGTTTGAACCCTGTGCCCTTGAAGGCACGTGGGAGGTCAGAACTTTTAAATCCTTTTATACTATTGATGTCTGGGAGATGAGCCTTAGAAAAACAATCTTCCTTAAAACTTCAAACAGACCAGCAAAAGCTTCTGCTTTGGAGTCTTTGGGCATCTGAGGAATGTTCCTAATGAGATTCAGGGGAGCAGTGTGACTTCTCCTACACCCAACTGACCAAGCCCTTAGCTTGCCCTGGGGAAGACCGTATTCTCCCTGAGGAGGGGAGAAGTCAGTAGGATCAGGTCAGGGCCCAGAAAGCACAGAGGGAACCTCACAAACAGGACACACCTTCCCCTTCTGTTGGTTCTTAGTCTTTGTCCCTGTTCCTTAGTGTTCTTTCCTTCACCGAGGTTTTTCAGCTGTTTAAAATACATTTGTCAAGCTCTCTCTGGTAGGTACAAGAAGGACCCGTGAAGGGATGCGCTCTCATCTGCACGATCAGATTGAAGCTGGTGTTTGTAGTCAGCAGGCATAATGCCCGCAGTCCAACATGGAGTAAGTTTCTCTTGGCCCTCTCTTCTCAACTCAGATCTCTCCGCTCCAGTGAACGGTGAGTCCACAGCCCAGAAGGGGGAGAGTGGAGAGGACAAAGAACGGGAGGAAGGACAGAATATGGGAGATGGGCAGAGATGCGGCTCGTCTGAGGACCTGCACAATGAGTGAGCATTGCTGTCAGAGAGGGAAATGGAATTCCCTACAGAGGAGGAAGGAGGTGGTGCTGGGCCCCAAGTGGGTGCTAGAGTCTAGGATTGCTCTCGACCAGGTGACTGGATCAGAAGACTGGTCCTTTATGGAGCCTCTGGCTAGGCCTCTCTGTACATGGGGGACTAAGACCCTACAGGGAAGAAGGAAGTGATGTAGGCAGGCCTTTGTTAAAAGTGGATCCTAGGACAACCAGTGGCCTACTTTATTGCTGTTTCTCAAGGGTGGAAGTCTCCTTGTTTGTAGCCCTTCTGATCTCTGCTGGCTGGAGCCTATCTACTTTGTAGCAATAAATGGCCCTACACCAGGAGGGATGTGTGCGATACCCCACCCTCCTCCCCTCCCCCAAAGTGCTCACTGATCACCAGTTACTCTTCCAGCATTGTCTTTGGAGTCTAGGGTTGGCCATTGACACCTTTTCTCCCTTTTCTCCCATCTTGCTCCGTCCCAGCAACATTCAAGAGGATCCAGAACTGGACAGGCCAGGGAATGACCGGCAGGAAAGAGAGAGGGTTCGGATGGACTCGGAGTCCCTTGATGAGGAGAGCTGAGGTGCTGGGGGTGCTGCTCCTGGCCTCTGACTGGCCCTGGGTTTGAGCCCCTTCACTAAGTTACACAGTAGATGATGTATAGGTCCTGTTCCCCTCCCGTTCCTAGACTCCTGTGAAAGCCGAGAACTTTTGGGAGACGCTGTGCTCTTCAGTTGTATTTGTCCCCTTGGGTTTTTTTCCCTCACCTAATTTCTGTGATTTCAAAGCAACATGAAATGAATATAAAGGGTTTTCTAATGAAAAAAATTCATTTTTATTGGCTTGGTTTTCTAATGTTGTTGGCTGCAGTGGAGACTGAAGCTGAGAGCTTGGCCAGTTTGATGCAGGACAGGAGAAGCAACCCTGCCCCCATTAGCAGTGAACAGCAGCTTTGAACCTGCAGCGCTTCCAATCTAGAGCCAGGCAGAGGTGACTGAAGCAGGAATGGGGACAAGAGCCTGTGATCTGTTGCCTGAGACTATTGGGCTTGGATTCCCTGGCTCTGCTCACAGCTGGAAAAGTTCATCTTTACACAAAAGAAGAAAGAAAATAAAAATCTAAACTTTATGGCTCAAATGAGGCTATGGTTTGAATCTTCTCCCACTGAACAGCCCAATGGCCAGACCAGCCAAAGTCAGCCTTTGGGCAGATCTTGGGGACCAAAGCTGCATGGGACATGCAGAGCACGAACCATTGATCTTGGACTCAGCCTTGCTTTTCAGGTGGAGGTTGGCTGGACAGGTGGAGCCTCAGGCCACTATGCTTTAGTATTAAAGGGGGAGATTAGGCCTGGGGGGGGCTGCCATTGTGAGCCCTGAGGTTCTTGGAGCCAAATGCTGAGGGGACATTGGGCCCCTCCATTTAAAGACTGGAGCTGTTTCCTGTCCGCCAGGCTGGAGGTGGAGGTGCCTCTACCTGCAGAGATCTGGGGTCACGACACTTGGCAGGACGTCCGACCCGAGCCTGGGGCTCCTCTTCACAGCCCTGGACGCCAGCTTGGGTTTGTAACCTAGGCCCAGAAGGCTTATGGCAGGTAGTTCCTTTCAGCTGCTCTTCTTCCTGCCCGTGGTAGGTGAGGGAGCCTGGGGCTCAGTGAACGAATTCCATACTGCTGTGAGAAGGTATTTTCTGGGACCCAGATCCATCATGAGGATTTAGCTGGAATGGGGGTTTGATTGTCATGGGATCTAGGGGGCAGTGGGCTCTGTTAATGACAGGCCCTAATTTTGGGCCATTTTGCCCTGCTTGAAGTTGGGGAGTGGGTATGTTGGGGCACAAAAAGAGAAGCGTTAAGCCCTGGCACTTAGAAGGTCTGTGTATGAGGCTATCTACTGCCTTTTATTTGAAGGGCACAGATGAAGAATCTACCTGACCCAAGCAGCATCACTTGCTGGTTGGTAAAACTTCATGTATGTAATGTGCAAGCTTCCCTGCCACTGCTGTGCCAGTTGTCTCTTAGGCCCCATCTAGCTCCAGATAAGTCTAGTAGTAAACATGACTTTAGATGGCATTTTCTCCTGTCTGTCTCTCAAGAGCTCAGAGGATTTAACCAGATCCTTTTTATCTCCTCAGTATCCCTGGCAGCAGGAGGACTGGAGTTACCCAAAATCCATCTCTCTGAAGGGGACACTGAGGTTAGGCTCAACAGAACTGATTTGTTAAAAGGTGCTTCTGTTCCTGTTGATGGGACAACTTAACAAGGCCCAGAGCAGCAGTGTTTTGTTCTTGTCCGTGCCTCTGGCCTGAGCAATGGTTAAGAATTTAGCAGAGGAAATCGATGGAATTGCCATCACAGCTAGTCCAGTAGGGTCACCTGAGGGTATGGTGGAGGTGGAAAAGTACAGATCATTAGCACAAAGCTGGACATCTTTTTCCCCTAAGGGAAGATTAGACTTGTCTGTCACTTGGTTCTGTTTCCCTCTCAGGGAATCAGTTGGCTCTGCTTTGGGAACCCCTGGTGCAGAGATGTCATGGTATTTGGAAGAAGAGGGAGCTTCCCAGGCAGGATTTCACCCCCTAGGTGCACACCAGGATAGGGGTGGGGTTGTGAGCTTGAGATGCTGAACAGTGAGCTGAATAAATAGAGTGAGGTGTGTGGGAGGGATTGGGAACAGTCTCTTTTCTAGCCTAGTACCTAAATCATGGCCTTTACCTGGCTGGCAGAGCCTGCTTAAGTAACTGAGGGTGGAGGTTTGGATGGCCCTAGGTCACAAACTCCAAGGATCAAGACTCAGAAATCTGACCAGAGAGCCTGGTGTAGAGAAGATGAGTGAAATCCATGTGCCTGGCAGGACCAGGGAGGTCAGGGTCCCCCTCCATGATGATTCTCTAGTTCCTCATGAGCGGTGACATCAAATCCATGTTCCTGTGGTGGTCAAAGCTCAGGGATTATTTTGAATGTTTTGAGGAAGACCCACACTGGAGGGCTTTAAGCAGAGTTTGAGTGACTTCTAATGACAATTCTTTCTCAGACATGAGTTCTGGGTGGCCATTGAGGTCCCTTCCAAATTCAAAATTCTGTCTCTCAGCCTGCCCTTGGAATTGCAGTTTGGAGCCTGAGTTTTCTTACTTGGGCCTAACTATGGGACATGGAGGGACCCAAGAGAGAATGTACTGTAGGG
>JAJPUD010003248.1:217314-256032 GCA_023553655.1 Myrmecobius fasciatus | reverse complement strand
TATCTATCTATCTATCTATCTATCTATCTATCTATCTATCTATCTATAAATATTCTATATACATCTATAAATCTATAAATTGGATTTATAAACTGAAAGAGTTGAACTGTTATGATTTTGAAGTTTTCTAATAGATTTATGACCTCCATAAACTCCAGTGGAGAAAGTGAGAAAGGTGCCTTTGCATAAACCTCCATCCCTCAAATCCCATTTACTTACATGTCATGACATCACCTCACTGATCTCACAGTTGTTTTCAAGAACAAGGGACAAAGACAACAGACATGACAGAACACAGTAGTTTCTCTTATTTATTATTTTATTGAAGCATATTATTTTTAAAAGGACAGGTGCAGCAGAATAGGGGAAAGGAAATGTCTAAAACAGTTATAAGGTAGAAGAGTCAGATTATGTCTTGTTCCCTCCCAAACACTGGACAAGAATATGAACCATTGCCTTCTATTTTTGCCCCTGTCCCTTTCCTTACTCCAATAAATGGATGTTACTTAAGAATTTTCCCTAGACAATTTATTTTATTTTTATTTTTTTTATTTTATTTCATTCATTTTTTTTACTTTGGACTAACTATAGAAGAACTAATATATATATATATATATATATATATATATATACAAATGAAAAACAGGGTCAAGTGCCACATCTCTGAGTTTATGATGTTAGGCATTTGGAACTGAAACTCTTTGGACTTCTTCATTTTTTCAAAGCATTCAAGATTTTGGTGGCTCAGGGCATTTCTTCACAATGAAAGCCAGGCTGCATAGAAACAATTTTATATAAGTTGGTTCCTAGGAAGATTTTGTTCCTGATTTTACAGATGTACCAATTTTGAAGTGTGAAAAATATAAAGAGCAAACAGAGGCTCTTTTGTGAGGGGATTTGGTCTTGGGGGTGAGATACTAAGTTCTTTTTGAGTAATATAAGCTCTGTGAAAGACACTGCAAAGTAAGGGTTGTTTACTCACCAGCCAGACCTCTATGCCCTGCCTGGAAGCAAACAATCAGAACAGTGTGGGAGCCAAGTCTTGTGACTCTGAACTCAATAATATAGCTGGCAAATAGGAAAGAAGACCCTTCATCCCCCAACATCCACCTGATCCCTCCCTCCCACCCTCAATCTCCAACCAAAGGCCGGAGACAGTGAGCATTGAAAATTCAGAGACTGTGAATATTGTAAATACACACTGAGTTTTTCTATAAACTCAGGGGAAAACAAAAATAACAAATAACTAAAGTAACTAAAAAACTATAGATAATTTTCAGTTTTCTAGCTATAAAAGACCTTGGGAAAAGGCATTTTGAGTAAATATCCAGAGTCCATAGTATAGGATGCGGTGGTCTTTTTTACAAACTGGCCAACTAACATCCTTGCCAGGCAGTATCAGAACACTCAACAAAAACCCTGGAACTTTTACCCAAAATATTAATGCTTATATGAAAGCTACTTCCTTTGCTTCCTTTTTGTTTTTCCATTAAGTTTCATTAAGGGTGATTACAATTACCCCTTGAAAACATTTCTATGATTTTATGATGGTTTAAGAATTCTTCTCAGAGAACTCATCCAAACATTCTGGAGAGAAATCTGGAATAATGTCCAAAGGACTATCAAACTGTGCATACTCTTTGATCCAGCAGTGACTCTACTGGGTCTGTCTCCCAAAGATATCATAAAAAAGGGAAAAGGACCCATGTGTGAAAAATGTAGCAGCCCTTTTTGTTGTGGCAAGAAACTGGAAACTGAGTGAATGCCCATTGGTTTAGAATATGAATGCTATGAAATATTATTGTTCTATAAGAAATAATCATCAGGCTGATTTCAGAAATGTCTAGAAAGACTTACATGAACTGATGCTAAATAAAGTGAGTAAAACCAGAAGAAAATTGTATTCACAGTAGCATCAAAATTATGTGATGATCAATTCTGATTTACATGGTTCTTCTCAATAACTAGATGATTCAGAGCAGTTCCAATGGTTTTGTGATGATGAGAGCCATCTGCACCCAGAGAGAAGACTGTGGGAACTGAGTGTGAATCACAGCATAGTACTTCCATTTTTTTTATTATTTGCTTGCATTTAGTTTTCTTTCTCATTTTTTTCCTTTTTTGATCTGATTTTTTCTTGTGCTGTATGATAATTGTGAAAAATATGCTTAGAAGAATTGTACAGGTTTAAAATATTGGATTATTTGCCATCTAGGGGAGAGGGTGAGGAGAAGGGAGGGAGAAAAAATTTGGAACACAAGGTTTTCCAAAGTTGAATGTTGAAAATTATGTATATCTTATGAAAATAAAAAAAAACTTTAGTAAAAATAATTCTTCATAGAGATGATGAAAATGTTATGAACCTTTTTGAATGGGTGAATTCTAGTGTAATTACTGAGTGGGAATGTTGGGAGAAAAGCTTATTTGTAGAGAAGAGTAACTTCTCAGTTTTTCATAGAATCACTGGATTTTGGAACTGGGAGTAATGGAATTTTTGGATTACCTGAGTGGTAAAGGAATACTAAGTAGCAATTTGTCATTTTGTTTCTGTAAAGTATTAGAACTACAATGGATTATTAATATCATTTTACTAATTTTGAAGATTACTTTTAGCTCCTTCATTTCTTTGTGGATAAACTGGAGAAAATAGGAAAATTTGAGGTTACTGAATCTCAGCTATCAGCCCTTATCAAAGAAACAGAGAGCCTAGTCAGACTGGAGAGGAAGCTGAAATCATCATACTTTCTCTATGGTTGCAAGATTGGGAATTTTGGGAGCTTGTGCAGACAATCAAAAGCTTTTGTGAGCATGTCTCACTGACATATCTAGCAGGGAGTTCCCAGACATGTTTTGAGTACTTCAGGTTGCTAGGTGACCAAAGCAGTCCCAGCCACTGAACAATGACATACTGTATCAGAATGCTGATTCCAGTGAATAGCATCCTAATCTTTGTTTTGTCTTTTTCTTTCTTTTTTTTTTTTGGTTTAGTCTTCTCTCTCTTTTTTTTTCCTCAAAAGGAAATTAAGAATCTAAATATTTCCCCTTTAAATCATTTTCTTTGCTTGATGGTCATCATAAGTAGCCAGGGGCTTAGTGGATAGAGCTCTCTGCCTCAAGTCAGGAAGATTTGAGTTCAAAGGTAGCCTCAGGCAGGCTACTAGCTAAGGAATTCTGGACAAGTCATTCCACCTCTGTTTTCTTCATCTGTAAAATGGGAATAATAACAGCATCTACTTTCTAGGGATACTGTTAGGAGCAGATGAGATAGATAATGATAGTAAAGCACTTAGGAAAATGCCTTGTGGTTTTCAGTCATTCAATAGTGTATGACTTTTCATGACCTGCTACTATCCATTGGATTTTACTTAACAATATTTTGGAGTAATTTGCCATTTCCTTCTCACAGTGGATTAATGCAAACAGAAGTTTTTTTTTCTTTTTTTTATTATATATAAAGCTTTTTATTTACAAAACATATGAGTGATTTTTCAACTTTGACCTTTGCAAAAATTTTTTTTTCCCCAGCTTTTCCCCTCCTTCCCCCTAACCCCCACCCCTAGATGACAGGTAATCCAATACATGCTAAATAGGATAAATTATATGACAAATACAATACATGTATACATATCTATAGAGTTATCTTACTGCACAAGAAACATCAGATCTAGAAAGAGAAGAGGAAAAAACAACCTAAGAAGGAAAAGAAAATGCATGGAAATATTCACAGAAAGCGTTAAAATGCTGTGTTGTGGTTGACACTCAGTTCCCACAGACCTCTCTTTGGATGTATATGACTATCTTCATTGCAGAACAACTGGTTTGAATCACATCATTGTTGAAGAGAACCATGTCCATCAAAACTGATCATCATATAGTCTTATTGCTGTGTATAATGTTCTCCTGGTTCTGCTGATTTCACTCAGCATCAGTTCATGCAAGTCTCTCCAGGCCTCTCTGAAATCCTCCTGTTGGTCGTTTCTTACAGAACAATAATATTCCATAACATTCATATACCATAATTTGTTCAGCCATTCTCCAATTGATGGGCATCCATTAAGCTTCCAGTTTCTAGCCACTACAAAAAGGGCTGCCACAAACATTCTTGCACATGTGGGTCCCTTTCCCTCCTCTAAGATCTTTTTGGGATATAGGCCCAGTAGAAACACTGCTGGGTCAAAGGGTATGCAGAGTTTGATAACTTTTTGAGCATAGCTCCAAATTGCTCTCCAGAATGGTTGGATCCTTTCACAGTTCCACCAACAATGTATCAGTGTCCCAGTTTTCCCACATCCCCTCCAACAGTTACATTATCATTTCCTGTCATTTTAGCCAATCTGACAGGTGTGTAGTGGTATCTCAGAGTTGTCTTAATTTGCATTTCTCTGATCAATAGTGACTTGGAGCACCTTTTCATGTGACCGGAAATAGTTTCAATTTCTTCGTCTGAAAATTGTCTGTTCATATCTTTTGACCATTTATCAATTGGAGAATGGCTTGAATTCTTATATATTTGAGTCAATTCTCGATATATTTTAGAAATGAGGCCTTTATCAGAACCTTTGGATGTAAAATATTTTCCCAGTTTACTGCTACCCTTCTAATCTTTTCTGCATTCATTTTGTTTGTACAAAAACTTTTTAACTTGATATAGTCAAACTTATCTATTTTGTGATTAATGATGATCTCTAGTTCTTCTTTGGTCACAAATTCCTTTCCCCTTCACAGGTCTGAGAGGTAAACCATCCTACATTGTTCTAATTTGTTGATAATATCATTCTTTATGCCTAGATCATGAATCCATTTTGACCTTATCTTGGTATATGGTGTTAGGTGTGGGTCAATGCCTAATTTCTTCCATACTAGTTTCCAATTATCGCAGCAGTTTTTGTCAAATAGTGAGTTTTTATCCCCAAAACTGGGGTCTTTGGGTTTATCAAATACTAGATTACTATTGTCATTGAGTATTTTGTCCTGTGAACCTAACCTATTCCACTGATCCATTACTCTATTTCTTATCCAGTACCAAATGGTTTTGGTGACCACTGCTTTATAATATAGTTTTAGATCTGGTGCAGCTAGGCCACTCTCATTTAATGCAAACAGAAGTTAAGGAGGGATCTGAGCTGAATCTGACCTTATGTCTTCATATCCTCAGGTCCATCTGTCTATTCATTGAGCCATCTAATTGCCTCCACACAGTGTCTAGCACATAGTTGATGTTATATAAATTATAGCTTTTGTTTATTATTATCATCATCACTATAAGGAATGAGTCACCACTCTTTACTCTTTTCCATAAAATTAGATATTTTCCTCATAGCATTAATTGGTATAATGAAGAGTTCTGCATTTGGTATCAAAGAATACAGGTTAAGATTCTAGTTTCTCTACCTATGAGTTGTACCTTTTCTTAGTCTTATCTTCCTCATCTATAAAGGGAAGGAGCTGAATTGGATTATTGTTCTATCTCTATGATTCTATACAATTCTCCCTACTCTATTTTCCATGAATGTTTTTTTTTTGTGAATTCTGTAAAATAAGGGGTTTGAACTGGATAGCCTATGAGTCAGCTTGAAGATCCATGATTCTACTTTTCCTTCTACCCTCTTTCTGATACCATTATCGTGGATGCCATGGACAATCACTTCTTCATTTACTATTTGATTTTATTTGCTCATGAAAGTGAAGGGTAGGTTAATGGATTTTAGATCCCAAGCCATCCTTGGATTTCACTTTTTGCCTACTATTATGAATATTTGCTGCTTATCACTGCATCTGATTAAGATCACTGAATAAAGACATTTGAAGTCTTTGATCATTATTGATTTTCTAATATTATTTTTAAATGGAAATTGAGGAATTGGTGGTTCCATAAACTTCATCAGACCTCCAAAGGGCCTACCACATGCACAGATGTATATATAACTAAAAAACTATAACTATATTTCTGATATAAAATATAGAAGTGTATTTCTATATCTCTATAATATATATTATATATATAATCTGCACTTCAATATAACTAGCTCCCCTTGTAATTCTATGTGTTCTATGTGTGCATTTAAAGCCATTATTCTGAAGATAATTCCATATGCTTCACCAGACTGCTAAAAAAAGAAGTCCATCATACACACACACACACACACACACACACACACACAGACACAGATCAAGACAGAGACACACAGAGAGGCATGGAAGGCATAGAGGATTTTAAATTGTGTCAATAGAAGCAATTTCCACATCAGTGAAATTGCATATTTTTTTAAAGTATGTAAATAAATCTCAGACTTTAGTGGTCATAGACCAACTCTCTCTTATTGGTTAGAAAACCAAGGTCCAGAGATTTAAAGTGACTGCTTACAGGTCACATATGAAGGAGAAAAGCTGAAATTTATTTATCCAAGTGTAAAAGCCTAGTTCCTCTGATTCCAAATCCATTACACCACACTAGTCATGCATAGACTATAAACTAGCAACAAGAAGACTGTTTCTAGTCCTGACTTCATCTTGCTAATTAGCTGGGTGTTCTTGACCATGTCAACTCTTTTAGGACATTTGGGATTGGAAGACCTGGATTCTAACTTGAGCTTTATTATTTATCCAATTTTGAACTTGGATAAGTCATTCAATTAGACTGATTGATAGAGTAAATTATAAAATATGGCTATTGACTAAATAATTTGGCAACTCATGAAATTGTCACAGTTCTTGGGAAGAACTAAAATTATGAGAAATATCTTCTCACTATACTTCATTATCACTAGTTCTAACGGAAGCCAATTAGATCAATCACTAGGGAAATGTATCAATATACATGTAACCGGAGTTCTCAAATCCATCTATATGGGACTTTCTTCTCAGTGGAAATCATATGCCCCATCTGCATGATAGAGTTGGTGGCAAAAAGGGAGAGGAGAGATCATTTCAGTTTGTTTAGGATTTCCAGAATCTTTGGCTTTTCTGACTTCAGTTTTTTGAGAGAAGATGAAACAAAGTCAATCCCGCTTCAAGTTGCTGAAGGGAGAAAAAGACTCTAGGAAGAAAGCAACATCAGAGGAGCTGGTAGCTTCCATCATCTTCACAGAGTGCTACACTAGAGACTTTGGGAACTTATCCTTTTGAGTAGTACATATGAACCCAGGAATAGAAACATATACCCAATATAACAGTATACTAAATACATATACATTTACATGTATAATATATACTCATATGCATTTGTTCTTTTATTATTGTTTTACTTTCAACTTAGATTAATTGGTTTTCATTCCTATTTGTTATGTGTGTTCATTGTGGAACTGATATTTTGTGAGAAAAAAGACAAGCCTTGCAGGTAAAACTCGGGGTTCTCCTTCCCCATTAAAATTTGTGATTATGAATTTGCATGAACCTGAAAACTTCATCCCTGAGATTAATAATATTTAAGGGAGTAGACAGATATAATTCTAACCTGGCATCCTTTCTCTTTCAGGAGAGCAGAGTAGCAGTCTCTGGCCCCAAACCTTCAGCTTCCCCTCCTGGCAGGAATTAAAATTTTCCCTTGGAGAAGGGTGGCAGAAGAGATTCCAGAGATGTCTATTCTCTCTTTAAATCACATAATCACTCATGATATATATATATATATATATATATATGTGTGTGTGTGTGTGTGTATGCATATATATGTGTATATATATACACATATATTATATATATATGTATCTATCTATCTAGATATATATATATACATACATATATGTACATATATATATATATATATACATATATATATATATATATATGAGACTGCCATGTTGTATAAGGACCAGGTTTTATCTTTCTCTTTAAGGATGTTTGCAATGTGTACTACTTTTGTCCTGACATCTTTTTTTTTAATCAAAGTTTTTTTTTTATTTTTAAAACATATGCATGGATAATTTTCAACATTCACTCTTGCAAAACACTGACTTCCAATTTTTTCCCTACTGTCTCCCCACGTCCTCCCCTAGACAGCAAGTAATCCGATATATGTTAAACATGTGCAATACTTTTATACATATTTTCACAAATATTTCACAAGGAAAATCATATCAAAAAGAAAAAATGAGAAAGAAAGAAAAATACAAGCAAACAACAACAAAAAGAGTGAAAATATTATGTTGTGATCCAAACTCAGTCCCCATAGTCTCTCTCTGGGTATAGATGGATCTTTTCATCACAAGACCAATGAAACTGGCCTGAATCATCTCATTTTTGAAGAGAGCCATGCCCATCAGAGTCGATCACCTGACATCTTTTAAGCTCAGTCTTAAAATTCAGTAAGTTCACACTCTGCATGAGACTACCTTTAATTTACTTGAGGCTTTAATGATGATAATACATCTCAATTTAGTTCTTTAAAGATTACAAAGTATTTTGCATTTATTATCTCCTTTAATACTTATATATTCGAGATAGTTGCTATTTTACCTTCATTTTACAGTGTGAGAAACTGAAATAAAATACTTAAGTTCCTGACTCCAAGTCTAAGACCTTCTTACATCAAAGAAAAGCTAAAGTGCTGATTTTCTCTCCAAACTTTTTTAATAAAGGATTAGGATTTTTTTGTTCAACTTTTATGTTGAACTTCCTCTTTAAAAAAATAAACCAACTCTATAAAGTGCATATTCCAAATATGAGCTGATAAATATCGTCCTTTGTCCTCTTTGGAGCTTGGTACTCATGCCTAGAGGCAAAAGCGAAGGATGTCTGTTATTTTAGCATTTTTTTAAAGTCTGCATTCTCTCCGTGGTTAAAAAGGTCTACATCCTTTTATGGCAGTAGACAATAGCCAGCTTTCTGACAAGGATGGAGATGGATTGGGGGAAGGCACAGTATAAAGAATGCAGATTTTGAAGTCCAGCACCCTGGTTTCTGCTTCAACCTTTGCCACATGCTTTCTTTGTGACCTCAGGCAAATTACAAATTCTTTTTGGGCCTCATCTGTAAAATGAGATGTTTTCACTAGATGTCCTTTAAAATTTCTCCTAGTTCTAAAACTAATGGACCTATGAACTTTTAAGTTTCCTTCCAATTCTGAATATTTTTATAAGCTTTGTTAAGTCCTTGGTTTTCCTTATTCCTTAAGTATAAATTACAGGATCAGAGATCGTATGAGTAGGAAAGAGCCTCAGAATCCAACTCTCATTTTATAGATGAGGAAAATGAATTCTAAAAGGTTGTGACTTGACTGTTATTAAAGTTACTTAAATGAAATGTAGCTATGCTCATGTATGTGATGAGGATTTGCCATATACCTAGATTACCTCTGATAGTTTTATCAACATATTATGGGAGTAGGATCTACTGCTGGGACATAGTAGAACTGGTGACTGAATGAATTTTCTGTATGCTTGGGAATAGGCTAAGAAAACAGAAATAGGACTTTTAAAAACTTCTTCGCTGAGACAATCTGTCTCTCTTTTTCTGGCACTGACCTCTATTAATTAAGGACTAATTTTATTTGTAGCAAATGACATAATGTGGTAAGGGAGGGAGGCCTGAGGATTACCTTCACTCTCTCCCACCTTGGCCATGTGGGTTTAAAGTTTTGACCTACTTTTCTTTTTTACTTTTTCAATTCTAAATGTCAGGTGTGTGGTTGCTGACCAGGGAGTTTGAATCTTGTAGACCTTAGCATCCAGTATTCCAAGTCAGATGTTGCAGCCAGCCAAGTGGGGAAGCCCTGAGAAGCCTGGGGGTTCTGGGTATTGGGGATGGGAAGCACTATATTTGAATTTGGAGAGACTAATGCTATGAAGAAACTGTGATCTGATCCCCTCTCTTTCCGCAGAAATTAAATTGATTCAAAGGAGATTATGCCCCAAAGAACAGAGGAAGTACTTGCGAGTTTGCTATTCGAAGTAAATATTCCTTTGCAAAAGTTAATTCAATGTTGAGTAGTTAAATGAAATTGGATTGCTTGTCTCTGGCACCTAAGAAAGTAGGGAAACCATACGTGGTGATGGCTCTGTGGTTGTAGGGAAGAAAAACACATGTTAAACTCATGTAACATGGAGCTATACAAATGATATGAGTAGATAATTTTGCAAGTATTCCTTTTATTAGGAACTGTTTGAAATTGTTAATGTGGATAGATTTTAATACAACTACTAAAATGACTATTTTAAATGAAGTTAGGTTGATATCCCACTCAAAATAACATAAAAGCTGATATTGGAGATTTCTCTAATAAGATTATAATTAAATATTATTTATTGCAATTGTATTATATATATATATATATATATATATATATATATATATATATATAATTTAATGTATTAAGTGACAAAACTTGTATTTGAACCCAGGATCTCTGACTCTAGATACTTCCAAGATGATCCCTTAAATATCTTCCAGCCTAAACCCTATTAAAGTGTTCAGATTATATGAAAAAAATATACTGCATAAAGTAATAAAATACCTCCAAAAATCAAGACTTTAATTATTTAGATTCTTTAAAGTTACTTGAGAATGGGGAGAATCCCAGATATATTAAATACTTATCATCGGCTATAAGAAGAAGGACAAGATGTTCCATATCCTTGTTCCTGGTTCTGATTCATTTCCTGTGATAAACCCAAGAGATAGTAGGCTAATCAGCTACATCCTCCACCCTTTCCTCCTTCCTTCCCTTCCCTCTTTACAGGGAATGAGAACATGCATTAACTAATGAAACTTTATCAGAATGGGGAGTAAGAAGGCATGTCACTGTGTCAGCTCAAATAGCCAAAATTATATAAGTCTCAGAAAGGAGCATTGTTTAGGACGGGTAACGATGAGGCAGCATCATCACAGTAATTTCCTTAACCAAGGATAGCTCTGTTGGTGGCACAGAAATAGGCTGATACTTGTCATTTCACTAAATGAGAGAGGAAGGGGAGCCAAGAGTGACAATAGTGACTTAATATGAGTTAAAGATTGCTGTGGAGAGTCGAATAACCTCGAATCTATTGCACTGGAACAAGATCTTTCTTTGGCCTTTTGGATGTAGCCATTTGAGAGAGTAACAAATGGTTTCAAAACAATTTAAGTTTATGTTATTTTGCAGGAATGTGTACTGTGTAAATAAATAACTTAGCCAACATTAACCAGAACTTTATTGTGTCATGGTTGGCTATATAAACATTGTTAGAATAAAAGGGCAAAACCTAAGATAGTGTTGATCTGGTCAATGCTAAAAGAAAAGATCCTTCTAAAATAGAAGGGGAATGTTATTTTGCAAAGAGATCCGTGGATCTCTGGGAATCTGCCATCCTCCTTAGCATATTATAGTTGATTTATTCTTTTGCTTTTTAAAATTTATTCCTTAGTTACATGAAGTCATAATATCCTGAATAGTCACCATTTAAATCCCTAGACCACATAAACCTATTCAGAATCCTTAGCTTTTGCCAAGTCTTTACTTATAATTTTTAGTACTCTCTCCTTCCTTAAATTATTATATATTTGCTTATCTGTTTCCACATTATATCCTTCATTAGAATGTAAACTTCTTGAGGGCAAGGGAAAATTGTTAATTTTTGTCTGTGTTTTATACAGATTGTGTGTGTCTGAATCTGTGTTTTAATATGTGTCAAAATCCCAGGAAAGACATTTTCTCCATTTAAGAATAGCAATCACTTATAGTTTTAGAGAAGAGACTAAGTGACTAGTCCATGATTATGTATTTAGTATGTATGAAAACACAAGAACTGTACCTAGATTCTCCTCATACCATGTTGCTTCTCTATCAAAAATCAGGCATGTAATAAGCCCCTGTTGAATTGAATTAGCTGTGAATAAAGAAACACCAAATACTCAAGGTTCCATTCATTGGTTGACCTTTTGAATCACCATGAAAACTTCCCCCACTTAAGAGTTAGTGAAAGTTCTGTGGCCTTTAATGATACAACATTTGAATGAAACAGGTGCCCTGGTGACCTTCTTATCATGTTAATATTTTGGGGAAGTTTCTTTTAGAGATAAGAAAATCTAAATCAGGAGCACATTTTAAAACATGCCAAAAATAATTTTTAATTCATTTCTCCAATAGTACAGTGGAAATCATCTGTGTCCTGTCTCAGGAGCAATGTGATTCTTAAGTCATTATTCAACTGATTTTATACTTGGCTCAAAGCTTGGGATAGACAAAATATACCCTGACATCATCTCTGGCTAAGAATCATTATCTTATCCTAAAATAATTTCTTGGAATAAGATTAATTTTCTTTCCATCCTCTCTGCAGTTGAATTTAAATGAAGTTAACTTGGCATAAAGTACTCAGATTCTAAAATAGTTGCTTTGTGTGACTGAAGTGTTTAAGTTAAACATTTAAAATATTTTTACTTGTCTAAATCGTATAACTTTTTGTTGCTGTTGTTGCTCTTTTTTTCACAGCAGCATTAAAAAAAGTATTAGGATTCTAACATTTAATTCATTATGAGAAGTTGTGAAAATTAAGATTGTACTATTTGGGAAAAAAGGCACAACAAAAAAGGTAAAGAATATTCTGAGAGAATATTTAACTTACTCAAAAGAACATAATATTTCATTTTCATTTGCTTAAATATTCTTCATTTTTACTAAATATGTATTATGTATAATTCTCAGTATACTTAACAATTTTCCCATGTATTACTATTATTATTTATCTACTTATATTATCCCTCCAATCACAAGATTAAAAACTCTGAGCAGGCTGAAATTATTGTATTCTTTTTTTCCCAACTCCTGGTGCAGTGGGTAGCTGACGGCTTGAAATCAGAAAGATTCTTCTTCATGACTTCAAAACCAGCCAGAGACATTTACTAGCTGTGTGACCTTGGACAAATCATTTAACCCTGCTTGCCTCAGTTTTCTCATCTGTAAAATGAGCTGGAGAAGGAAGTGACAAACCACTTCAGTATCTTTGCCAAGAAAATCCCACATAGGATCATAAAGAGTTGGACACTATGGAAATGACTGAACAATAATCTGTCTCTCAACCCCATCCACTAGACAAGTTCTTTGACTATAAAGATGCTTAATATTTTCTGGTGACTTTTTGGCTTTTGATATTCCCTTGAAAGTGAACAGCATAGGAGGAAATAAACTGATCCTGAAGGATGAATCTTTTAAATGCCAAGTTTTTATTTAAGCCATTCTTGAAAGCAATTTGGATCAGCATCACCAAAGTTATTAAACTGTACATACTCTTGGACCCAAAAATGCCACTAGATTTGTACCCAAAAGAAATCAAAGAAAGAAGAAAGGGGTTTATATGTACAAACAATGTTCTTTCATGATGGTAAAGAATTAGAAACTGAGAAAGTAGTTATCAATTAGGGAATAGCCAAATCACCTATGGTATACAAACATAAATATGACACATAAATGAGTTATCAAATGAAATGATATGTACAATACTTTTCAAGTCTTAAAGTTCTTTATAAATTCAAGCTATCATTATTTTAGTACTAATATTATAAAATGTTATCATGCTATAAAGAACGATTTCAGAGAAATCTGAGAAGACTTTTGCAAACTGATGTAAAATGAAGCAAGAAGAATCAGGAGATTAATTTATAGAATAATAAAAATATTATAAAAACAAACAACTTTGAAAGACTTAGGAAGCAGAATCAAGATAATGACAAAACACTTTTGCATAAGATTCTGTGTAATATGTTGCCTACTTTATGAAAGATAGGTGATTGACTAAGAGTGCAGACTGAAACTACTTTTGGGAGGAATTTGGGGGTCAATAAAAGACATGCCCAATATGGGAATTTTTTTGCATACCATAGATATTTGTAACTAGAGTTTGGGGTGGTTAAGTGGTGCAGTGGTTAGAGTGCCAGTTCGGGAGTCAGACACTTATTAATTATGTGAACCTGGACAAGTTTCCTCATCTGTAAAATGAGCTGAAGAAGGAAATGGCAAACCAGTCCAGTATTTTGCCAAGAAAATGGGGTCACAAAGAGTTGGACGTGACTGAAATAACTGAACAGAATTTTTATTTTATTTTATTTTTTTTATTCTTTTGCTTTCTCAATAAAAAGGTTAGGTGAGAGTGAGAGAATACAAAACCCATAATAAAATGAAATTTAAAAAATTCCAGCTTCTAAAAGGATTCAGTTCAATTTAATAAATATTTGTCAAATATTTCCTATAACCCAAGGTATACAAATGAAAAATGAGACAACTTCTTCCTTCAATGTACTCACAATCCAACAGAGACATAAGCTGTCTCCCTTCTCTAAGCTATCATGTCCATCTATGTCATACAGTTTTCATCATATTATTTGCTTTATACTTGTTTTTTGCCTAATCATTTTGCTAGATTTTATGCTTCTTGAAAGCCACAACTGGCTCTTATTTCATCTTTATATCCCCATTGTCTAGCAGAATGCCTCATATGATAGGTACTTAAAGCATGCTTACTGAATAGAAGTTACAGACAAATAACCACGATTTAAAGCAGAGTATGAAAAGTGAAAAGAAACATCCAGACAAAATGATAAAAGCAGCATGAGGAAAGAGAAATCACCTTCAGCTAGTGGGATATAGTGACACTTCATGAAGAAGGAGGTATTTCAATTTGTTCCTGAATGAAAGGAGGAATATTAGAAGAGACAGACAGATGGTAGTCAACTTCATACAAGAAGGAAAGAATGAGTGACCAATGAAATGTTGTGTGGGTGCGGTTCAGATCAATTTAATGAATGCTAATTTTATTTTTTTTAATATAGTATTTTATTTTCCCCAGTTACATATCAAGTAAAATTTTAGAAAAATTTTTCTTTTGCAAAATTTTAATAGTATTTTATTTTCAAATGCATGTAAAGATAGTTTTTAACATTTGTTTTGTAAGACTTTGTAGTCCAAATATTTCTCCCTCTTTCTCTTCTTCCTTCCCAAAACAGCAAGTAACATGATTGATATAGGTTAAAGATGTGCAATTCTTTTTAACTTATTCCCATATTTCTTATGTTGTGCAAGAAAAGTCATAATGAAAGGGGAGAAACATGAGAAAGAAAAAAATAACAAATAAAAAATGAAAATACTGTACTTGATCCTTATTCAGTTACCACAGTTCTTTCTTTCCATCCCAAGTCCATTGGAATTGCCTTGAACCACTATATTGTTGAGAAGAGCCCAATCCATCATAGTTGTTCACCATGTAATCTTGCTGCTGTGTGTACACTGTTCTCCTGGTTCTGCTCACTTTACTTACATCAGTTCATGTTAAGTCTCTTTCTGAAATCATTCTGCTGATCATTTCTCTTAAAACAATAATATTCTATTACATTCATATACCATAACTTATTCAGCCATTCTCCAACTGATAGGCATCCATTCAGTTTCCAGTTTCCAGTTTCTACTACAAAAAACCTGCTTACAAACATTTTTGCACATGGGAATTCTCTTCTCTTTTTTATGATCTCTTTGAGATACAGGCCTAATACAGACATTGCTGGATCAAAGGTTTTATGACCTTATGGGCTAAGTTCCAAATTACTCTTCAGAATGGTTGGATCATTTTACAAATTCACCATTCATTTTTATGAGTTTTGAATTCCAAATTTTCCCTCTTCTCTGTTCTTCCTTCTAAAGATGGTTGGCAGTTTTATATAGTTTATGCATGTGCTATCATGTAAAACCTAATCACAGCTGTGAAATGAAAAAAAAAACATAAAAAGAAAAAAATATGAAAGAATAAATTTCATGAAAAAAAAGTTTCCAATTTCATTCAGAGGGTATCAGGTCTTCATTTGGACTTGGATTGCATTTTCCTTTGTGACTTCTTTGTACTTCTATTGGATCATTGTAGAGAATAGCTGTGTCATTCATAGTTGGTTGTCACATATTGTTGCTGAAACTATGTACAATGTTCTCCTGGTTCTGCTCATTTTACTTTGCAGTTCTTGACAGGCTTTTTTGAAATGTTTGTTCACAATTTCTTGTTGAACAATTGTATCCTACCACATTCATATAACTTATTCAGTAATATTTTTTAGGTTGTTCATTGATAACTTGTTCAATTTCTTTTTCTAAGATGAGGTTATTTAGGTATTCTATTTTCTGATCTATTAATACAGACAATAAATATTTGTCAATTTCACCCAGATTATCAGATTTATTGGCATATAATTGGGCAAAATATTTCAAGATTGTTTTAATTTTTTATACATTGATAGTGATTTCACCCTTTTCATTTTTGAAGCAGGATATTTGTTTTTCTTCTTTCATTCTTTTAAATCAAATTATCCAATGTTTTGTTTAATTTTTTTCATAAAATCGGCTCCTCGATTTACTGTTACCTCAATAGATTTTTAAATTTATTTTTTATTTTAGTTGTTTATTTTTATTTTTTTAACCTTCAATCTTTCTGTTCCCATTCAGTTTTCTCCAGAAGTCTGTCATATCTAACTTTTCTAATATTCTCTTTATATCCTTAGTTTCTTTCTTGTTTATTTTTGGTTGGATTTATTAAGTTCTGAGAGGAAACAATTGAAGTCTCAACTCAATTTCTCCTAGAAGAATTTGGATGCTACACTACTAGTGCAAATATATTTAGTATTGATATTGCTTCATTATCTATTGTACCTTTAAGCAAGATGTAGTTTACATTTTTATCTCTTTTACTTAGGTTTATTTTTGCTTTTGCAATGCCTAAAGTTCAAATTGCTATCCTTATTTTTTTCTTACTTCAGCTGAAATACAATAGATTCTACTACAGTCTTTTACCTTTAATCAGTGAAGGTGCTTAAAGCATGTTTTTTGTAAACAACATATTGAACAATTTTGTTTTTTGATCCATTGTGCTATTCACCACTGTTTTGCGGGAGAGTTCGTTCATTCACATTCATAATTATAATTACTATCATTGTATTTCCCTCCATTCTATTCTTCCATTTTTTGGTCCTCTCTCTCCTTTCACCCTTTTCCCTCCTTACCACTATTTTGCATCTATCTAACACCTCTCCTGTTCTGCCCTCCTGCTGGGCCTTCACTCTTTACTTAATTGCCTCCCCTTCCCTCTCATTGTTGGGTAAGATAGATTTCTATATTTAATTGACTGTATAAATTATTCCCTATCTGAGTCAATAATAATGACAGAAAAATTCAAGAGATGCTCATAGCCCACCATCCCATTTTCCCCTCCATTATAATAGGTTTTTTGCATGTTTTCATGTGAAATAATGTATCCCATTTAGCCTCTTCCTTCCCTCTGAACATAATGTACTCCTCTTGACTTCTCTTTCTCAAACCTTAATTTTTTTATGTCATTCAGTCAAATTCACATTACACTGAGATATTCTGGACCTATTTTCCAGGTCAGTTCTTGTTCCCACGTATATTTTACATTTTCTTCCAGTGTTTTGAATTTGTTCAAAATTGATTCCTGATGCCTCAAAATGTCTTTAGATTTCACTTGTCCAATTCTGACCTTGAAGTTGTTGTTTTCCTCAATTAGCTTTTGTACTTTTTCATCTGTCCAATTGTGGTAATCTTTTTTTTCTACTCTGCCATTTTATTTTATTTTATTTTTTATTATTATTAAAACTTTTAATTTGTAAAACATATGTATGGGTAATTCTTCAATATTAACCCTTACAAAGCTTTCTGTTACAAATTTCCCCCCCTATTCCCCACCCCTCCCCTAGATGGCAGGATATCCACTACATGTTAATTATGTTAAAATACTTGACAAATCGAATATATGTATACATATTTCCACACTTATCATTGTTGTGCAAGAAAAATCATATCTAATTGGAGTAATCTTTAAGGAGTTTTGTTGAGTGAATTTTTGGTGTTGCATTTCCCATTTGGCCAATTCTACTTTATAAGCAATTTTCCAAGCTCTTCAACCTTTTAGTCATAATTCTCTTGCATCTCTCATTTCTTTCTCCAGTTTTTCATCTATCTATCTCATATATTTTTAAGCTCTTTTCTGAGCTCTTCCATGAATTTTGTTTTTGTTTTTGTTTTGGGGGGGTTGCCATTGTTTATCCTAAGTTTGTGTCTTGGTCTTCCTTGCCACCATAATAACTTTCTGCAGTCTAATTCTTTTGTTACATCACTCTTCCTCCTTCCTTCCTTTCCTCCCTCTTTCCCTTTCTTCTTCCCTCCGTCTCTCTCTCTCTCTCTCTCTCTCTGTCTCTCTCTCTCTCTCATCTGGTGCTGAATTGGGGTCCTAGAAATGTTGTCTGGTATATGCTGAGAGCTTGTGGGGTTTTTCTGTGTTTCTCCAGGGCTACAATGAAGTATAAGGAGATTTGGCTTCTGGAAGTTGCCTTTTCTTCTGGGATACCCTGATGAGTAGAGTGGTGATTCATGCAAGCTGCTTCTTTAATATTATTTTTTACTGAGGCAATTGGGGTTAAGTGACTTGCCCACAGTCACACAGCTAGGAAGTGTTAAGTGTCTGAAGCCAAATTTGGACTCAGGTCTTCCTGACTCTATCCACTGCAGCACCTAGCTGCCCCCATGCAAGCTACTTCTTGTCTGCTTCTGCACCAGCAGGGTTGGTGTCTACCTGTTTCCTGGATGTGCTGAAGCACCTGGTGATCCTTGGAATTGGAGTCTATAGAGTCTCTTGACCCTACTGAGCATATGGGCAGTCCTGGCATTGTTATTTCCCATTATACCCCACTGGATCTCAGGATCCCCAGCTGGTTTGCTCATGGAGGGCTTGCTGCTGACTTGACAGGAAGCTTCCTATTCTTTACTGAGTGAGACGGATCCCTTTTTCCCTATATCCTCCTCTCTCAATTTTCTTGGGCTAAAAGATTGTCTCACTCTGTCTCCTTGCTGATTCTTTTGTTCCAGAAGTTTTCATGAAGGGCACTATATTGTGGTGGGCTGGAGGTGAACATGGGAGTGTGATAGTGAACCACTGCTTACTTTGCCATATTGGTTTCCTTAAGTTTAGTGAATGTTTATTAGATACTTCCTCTGTGAGGATACTGAACTGCATTCTAGGGATATGAAAACAAAAACTAAAATATTCCTGTTCTCAAGGAATTTTAATTTTACTGAAAGAATATTGATGGAATGAAATAGGGAATAAAGGATTAAAAGGAAATAGCAACTGAAATAATCCTTCAAATGAGAGAAAGACTCTTTTTTTCCTAAGTCTTTCAAAGTTTATTTTTATTTTATTTTTTATTTTTGGAGCAATACAATCATTTCTATAACATAGTTCAACTAAAAGGATGACTACATGAAACTATAAATCTGCTATGCACAACTTGCTATTCCTTTCAAATATACAACAAAATTATCATGCGATTTTTTTCCTTTTTTTCTCTCCCCTAGCCTACAAATGACTATTATCACTCGCTCACACACACACACACACACACACACACACACACACACACACACACAGATTTATACTTATTCTATACCTAATTCTATTCATAAGTTTTTTTTTTCTGGGTGCAGATAATGTCTCTCTTCATATGGCCCTTATAGTTAATCTGAATATTTATAATAGTAAAAATGTTACTTGATCAAAGTCATTCCTGAAACATTATTGCTGTTATAATATAGTGTTCTCTTAATTCCTCTTATTTCACTCTTCATCATTTTGTGCAAGTCTTTCCTTGTTCTTCTAAAATCATCACAATAATTTCCTGTAGCAAAGCAGTATTCCATCACAATCATGTTTAACAATTTGTTCAATATTTGAGAAGAATTCTTTAAGAGAAAGATGAAGAAGCAGTGCATTCTGGGTCTGAGGAATGGCTTGAAGGACTTTATAGAGAAGAGAAATTACATAAACCATTTTGTACTTTAGAACATGAAAAAAATAGCATGACATAAATCTGGAAAGGGATTTTGAAACCAAATTGTAGAGAGCCTTGAATTCCAATGTAAATATCCCTAGACTTTAATCTAGGGCAGGGATGATTTATGTTTGTGCTTGTGCCCTCTAATGCCTCATATTTCCTAGGATCTTAAGTCTCTATTGAATGAGTTAATGAATGAGCAAAGTAAAAAAATGGTTCATATCATTTTATTAAAGCAGTTCTCAAAAGATCTTTACATAGCAAAACAATGTTATTCAATAGTTTGGATTATTGAATTTATTTTCTTTTTCTAATTTTTTTCTCAAAATTAACTCTTTTCATTAATTTGGACTAGCCTTCTTCTAGTCATTCTGTTTGACTTTATGTAGCTTTTAAAAACTTTCCTCCACAGCACTGTTTCTTTTCATAGAGTCTAAAATGTATGATCTTGCTTTTAATTTTTTAAAAGGACTCAACATACAAAACCCTATCCATTGTCGTTTTCTTACTTAAAACAAAGCCATTGTTTAAAAATACTTCATTTAGAAAAACTTTTAAGGGAATGCTTCCCTTTCCTGAATTTGATAACATTTCCTAGGAGGAATCTTGTCAATTAATTGGAGAGGCAGAGAGCTTATTGGCTCCCAAATTTGAGAACTTGGTAAACATTAAAACTTAACAATTCTGCAAAGACCTTGGCATGCAGACAGGCACATTGTAGTTTCAAGAGACTTCATTTAAACAAAAAAAAAAAAAAAAGAAAAGAAGTTGATTTGCTCCTATACTTTCTTGGTAAAGCTTTTCCCTGAATGTTTGTAGGAAGATAGCAAATACAGCCAAGTTCAGTCACATAGCTGAATCCTGACAACTTGAAGTAGGCTAGATGTCATGGCAGAAAATCAACACAATTTCTGGGAAACAAACAAATCTTAGTATGCTGACCTGGACCATTACAGGAAAGATGATCTATTATATTTTTAACACTGGAGTTCTTTCTACAGTGAATTATATATAAAAACAGTAAGGACCTGGACAAATTACTTAAGCTTTGAAGGCCTGAGTTTTCTTCTCTGTAAAATCAGGAGGTAGACTCAATTGTTTTTTAAAATTCTTTCTTTAAAACTCTGAAATTATGACTCTATTATCTTAGTGCCTGTAGAAAACACCACATTGCTTCTGGAGATTTGGGGCAGTCCCCATTTACCTACAGGACTGCTCTCTTTAGGAGGAGAAAGAGAAATAAACATAGTTAAAATAATACAGGTCAAAATAAAACTGACCTCTGGTTGGCAAATGATTCTTTCCCTCATCTATCCAAACCCTCTGCTAAAACAACTTTTCAAGCACTTCTCATATGAACTTTTTATTCTTTATTTTTTAAAATCCTAATAGCCCTACTTCTCTCTAACACAATGGGTTATTATATTGAAAGCAGTTAATCTATTCAATCATAAACATTGGGAGGTATAGTAAATATAGTTTGAGATGCCCAGTCAGGAGGATCTGAATTCAAATGTTGTCTAAGATACTATAGATGTAGGACTTTGGGCAAGGCTTTTCACCTAAATTTTCATTTCTTCATCAGTAAAAATACAGATTATAGTACTACCTCCCTCCCAGGTTTGTTGAGGACAAAATGAGATAATATATGTAAAGTACCCTTAAATAATTTTTAAATGTTAGTTATGATGGTGATTTTTATACTCCTTTTGTTTGAGGAGGAAGGGGTTAGGTTCTAGGACAAATACAAAAATGAGATCAGGCACAGCATTTAGCCGGATCTGTTATTTCTCTGCTTTTGGTTTAATTGTGGCTTACCTCTAATTTCATTTCAGAGATCAGTTCCCTGTATGAAGAGTAGGACCATGCACTACCCATTTCTTACATTAGATTGTAAGCTCTTTCATGGTAGAAACCATTTCTGTTTTTTTTTTTTTAAATCACCAGCTCTCAGCACAGAAACTAACCCCTAATAGGTACTTACTAAATATTTATAGATTTGATTTGTACCTAATGATAGAATTTCTCACTGATACTAATTACTATTTAAAGACATTTAAAATAATTATGATGTATTCTTCTGAAGTATTTTGCAAAGGTTAAATACATGTTACTAGTATAAGACTAGAAGATAAATTAAGGATTTATGATTTTTGTTAGCTTGGGGAATTCTTGCAACTATCAGTAACTGAATAGAAAAATCTTAGGGAGTATAAATAAAGTCTTAGGGAGTATAAATAAAGTATAAATAGGTTAAATAACTTGCTTAGGATGACACAATTAGTAAGTCTCTGAAGTGTGATTTTTAACTCAGGGCTTTCTGATTACAAGTCAACCATTTTATCTCTTTTTCCAGTATAATACTATACTATGGACTGTAAGCTTAGAATAGTATAAAATGGGACTGCTTATAGATTTGTGAGGGGAAAAGGTAGTTTGGTGATAGAGTCCATGTGTTCAGTTGATATTAAGAGTCTTAGAAGAGGGTCTTCAGAATATTGAGTGGGCCCATCCATGTAAAATATTTCAGATAACTTAAAAGAAGAAACACTCAGGAAGAGAAGGTGGGGATGATTTGTGATTTGTGTGGCCACTTGGATAGCAACAGAACTCCATCAAAGTATTAAAGTATTGATATTTGATCTAGTTACTGCATAACTACCTCATTAAAAACAAAGTTAAAGCAACCCACCCCCAGACCCATATAACATAGAATTGAATTAGAGAATTAGAGAAATCAATATAAAAATAAAATGATCAACCAGAATATTATTAGAAGTATAGAATAAAACCTACATTTCATGAATTCCTGAGTAGAGTAATATAGGACTGGGTAGTATATAAAGCCATTGAAACTTAACCCCTTGAACTTTGCAGTTGCTAGGAAAAAGACTACTGGGGCATCCCTTCATATAACCTACATGACTAAGCAGTTGGTATGTCTGGCTTTATCTAAATTTGCACAAGATGATACTTTTTTTTGTATGTATTTGACTAATCCACTGAATTAAAAAAAAAGCTGATAGCATTTAGAAACAGTGGTCACTCAGGAGGTGTTCAGAGAAGCATCACTTCTCTGTTGCCTGCAACATTTTTAGAGCATTAGCCAAATTAACACTTTAACTAAGGCAGATTTTGTTAAGAGTAAAACTCAGGCTGAAATTTATCAGCAATTAAAAGAACTGGCACAAATTCAATTATTTTCCTTTATTTATAAGACTGCCAGCTATCTTGTGTTAATGTTTAGATCAAGGTTCATTCATGAATTTCAAAAATAATTAGAAAACACGATTGCTAGACATAAATGGATGAAAAAGCAATTATTAAGGACTTAATATGTAAAAAGTCTAGGGATTTGAATAGAGAAGTATAGAAAATTCCTGTTCTCAAGGAGTTTATTTTCTAATAGAGGCAGACTATACATGTTAATAGTTTAAGCTACAAGTCAAGGAAAGGCCCAGAAGTCTTTAGGATGCAGCAAGGAAGGAACTTGTAATATGTTTTCTTTACTATATATTTTTTTGATAAAACCATGTTTGTTTTTAATGTTAAGTCATTTAGATATATCAAGAACTTTGGTACTGAGGACTTTTTTCTGGGTCTTTAGTTGCTGTGGTTATTGTAGTAGTAAAATTATTTTTTAAAAAGTACATAAAAGTATTAAAAAGTTTATAAACTATGAACATAGTAAATGTATAGCTAGGTTTAAGATGTATAACAACAAGTTAACTGGTGGAAGGAAAAAATTAATTAATGAAGTATAAATTAGTTATCAAATGCTCACTTTATGCCAGGTACTATGATAATCTAAAGATCCAAATACAAAAGTGATATAGTCCCTGCTACCAAGAGGCCTACATTCTATTAGGAAAAGAAATTATATATGGACAATGGTGGCTATGGAAGTATAGTTCTTGGGTTACAAACTCCCAGGGATCATTATTGATGAAGCCATAGGGTAGCTGATTGACATACTCTTTCTACAGAAGATGGTAGTATGATTTGGTTGTTATTTCCACAACAAGAAGTAGAATCTGGGATTTGAGAAATGGACATGGAAGGAAGGCAGATGATATAAAGCAAAATTTCAGAGTAGCTAGACACAATGGGCTCTCACTAACGAAGATAGAACAACCTCAGAATGGAATTTCAAAGATGGCCATACTTCTTCTAAGAGACAGATTTAATGAAAATACATGCAAAAAAAAAAAAAAAGCTAGAGGGGACTCTATATCTTGTTTTGTCCTGATAGCATCACTGCCTTATTACACAGTGGGATTATTTATGTTCATGACGACCCTGTATTACCAAGAAAGAAAGCTAAATTATGTTGAATACAAAATAGAAAATAGCATCCAAATGCATATAAGAAGTGGAATGAATTGATGTCTCGTTGAAATCTTTCTTCCAATACTTCTCTATCCTGGAAATAAAATAAAAATACCTAAGGAATCTGAGTAGCCAAGGTTTGATTGTAGATAACTATGAAGACTAATGGAAAGTCTTTTTAAATGAATCATATTGTCACCTGAGGCTCACCTCTGTTTTATAAGAACTTTATGAAATAATAATTTATTTTATCTCCAGTTTTTCACTTTATCCAAAGGAAAGGTAAATTACCTAATGAAGTGGAAAACAGCAATAAAAGAAATCAACCCTAGATAAGGATTCAGAAAATTTGAATTTCAGTCTTAGTTGTAGCATGACTTTGGGTAAGTTTTTAAACTGAGATCCAGTTTCACTATCTTTAAAATGATAATAATATAATTTGCTCTGCCTACCATGTGCAGTTTATTGGGAGCTCAGACAATTAATACATGTGAAATCACTTTCAAAAATGTTAGTGTACATAAAAAATTTAAGATTACTCTAGAGAGGAAAATAATGTTTGACATTTGATTTTGTACCTAGACCAGTGATTTCATTGATGTAGAGAACTCCCAAAAAGGAAATTTCATTTACCAGTGCAGATCAGCAATTGTTCTGCAAATTTACAGTCTTGGCAAGTTGACTTAGGAAATGAGATGTTACAAAGTGACTTCCTCAGGTTCACATTGTTAGTGGCAGAAATGAACCCGTTTGCCTAGAGGCAAGCTGTCTATCCAAAACACCATGCTTCTTTTAGTGCCATTTGATACCCATTTATAACATATGCTATTATTATAGAGTAGTGATTATGAAAATATAAAGTGATGGCATTGAAGAGTAGCAAATAGCAATATCTAAAAAATAAATGTAAAATTTGAAAAATAGTTTCATGTTGCTTGTATAATGAGCATTCCCTTGTTCACTATAAATGAATCAATTAGATTTTTTTTGTTGTTTAGCTGTTTTTTAGTTATATCTGACCCTTCATGACCTCATTTGAGATTTTTCAGCAAAGATACTGGAGTAGTTTGCCATTTCCTTCTTTAGCTCAATTTATGGATGAGGAAACTGAGGCAAACAGGATGAAATGATTTCCCCGGGGTCACCCAGCTAATAAGTATCTGAGGCCAGATTTGAACTCAGGAAGATACCTAGATGCCTCAGTTAATTTTTTTACTAATATATTTTTAATTCAAAGAGATTTCAAGAGCAAAAGTGTAATTATTTCTCCCCAACACTTCAGGTACAAACTTTGTCCCTATTACACCTTGGTCTGTGAAGTAGATAAGTTCACTCTTTGCACAATTTTTAGGTAATATTGGTCCAAATGTGTCATTGCTGCCAGATGAGTCCTTGTCTCAGCTATCACCAGACTGGGTTCCATAGGTCACTACTTGCTCTTGGGGACATTGATACTAAGCTAGCTGTAAAAACAGGACAATAAATCAATCTTTCCTGAGCTTTCAAAATTTACAAGATTATTGCATCTAGTCCCTTCACCTAAAACAGGAAAGAATAAACATTGAGACAAAAAGAGATCCATTTTTTTAAAATAAAGCTTTTTATTTACAAAACATATGAGTGATTTTTCTACATTGACCTTTGCAAAAGCTTTTTTTTTTGTTCCAAGCTTTTCCCCTCCTCCCCCCCCCCCCCCACCCCTAGATGACAGGTAATCTAATACATGCTAAATAGGATAAATTATATGACAAATCCAATACATGTATACATATCTATACAGTTATCTTACTGCACAAGAAACATCAGATCTAGAAAGAGAAGAAGAAAAAACAACCTAAGAAGGAAAACAAAATGCATGGAAATATTCATAGAAAGCGTTAAAATGCTGTGTTGTGGTTCACACTCAGTTCCCACAGGCCTCTCTCTGGATGTATATGACTATCTTCATTGCTGAACAATAGGAACTGGTTTGAATCACATCATTGTTGAAGAGAACCATGTCCATCAAAATTGATCATCGTATAGTCTTGTTGCTGTGTATAATGTTCTCCTGATTTCACTCAGCATCAGTTCATGCAAGTCTCTCCAGGCCTCTCTGAAATCCTCCTGTTGGTCGTTTCTTACAGAGCAATAATATTCCATAACATTCATATACCATAATTTATTCAGCCATTCTCCAATTGATGGGCATCCTTTCAATTTCCAGTTTCTTGCCACTACAAAAAGGGCTGCCACAAACATTTTTGCACATGTGGGTCCCTTTCCAAGAGATCCATTTTTGTTGGAGAAGGCCTAAGGCTTTCCACTTGTGACATTTGCTTTGTAATCAGGAAAGGAATCAAACCAAGAGTAAGCAAGAAAAGAGAAAGCAACCAAAGAAAATGAATGGCTCTGTAGTCGACCAGTGGCATAGGATAGGATAGGATATCAGGACAAGCTAGGTAATAATGTTAGCAATTTAGTGTTTGATAAACCCAAAGACCCAAGCTTTTGGGATAAGTACTCACTATTCAGCAGAAACTGCTGGGAAAATTGGAAACTAGTGTGGAAGAAATTAAGGCTGGACCCACACCTAACACCGCACACCAAGATAAGATCTAAATGGGTTCATGATCTAGATATAAAGAGTGATATTATAACCAAATTAGAGGAACATAGGATAGTTTACCTCTCAGACCTGTGGAGATGGAATAAATTTATGTCCAAAGAAGATCTGGATTTCCTAATTGAACACCAGATAGATAATTTTGACTATATTAAGTTAAAAAGTTTCTGTACAAACAAAACAAATGCAGACAAGATTAGGAGGGAACCATCAAATTGGGAAATCATCTTTACATTTAATGGTTCTGATAAAGGCCTCATTTCTAAAATATATAGAGAATTGTCTCATATATATAAGATTTCAAGCCACTCTTCAATAGATAAGTGGTCAAGGGATATGAACAGACAATTTTCAGATGATGAAATTAAAACTATTTATAATCATATGAAAAGGTGCTCCAAATCACTATTGATCAGAGAAATGCAAATTAAGACAACTCTGAGATACCACTACACACCTGTCAGATTGGCTAAAATGACAGGAAAAGATAAAGATGAATGTTGGAGGGGATGTGGGAAGACTGGGACACTGATGCATTGTTGGTGGAGCTGTGAACGGATCCAGCCATTCTGGAGAGCAATTTGGAACCATGCTCAAAAAGTTATCAAACTATGCATACCCTTTGACCCAGCAGTGTTTCTATTGGGCTTATATCCCAAAGAAATCATAAGGGAAGGAAAGGGCCCCACATGTGCAAGAATGTTTGTGGCAGCCCTTTTTGTAGTGGCTAGAAACTGGAAACTGAATGGACACCCATCAATTGGAGAGTGGCTGAACAAATTATGGTATATGAATGTTATGGAATATTATTGCTCTGTAAGAAACGACCAGCAGGATGATTTCAGAGAGGCCTGGAGAGACTTGCATGGACTGATGCTGAGTGAAGTGAGCAGAACCAAGAGATCGTTGTACACGGCAACAACAGTACTATATGAGGATCAGTTCTAATGGACATGACTCTCTTCAACAATGAAATGCTTCAAACCAGTTCCAATTGTTCCGGGAAGAGAGTCACGTACACCTACAGAGAGGGATGTGAAATGTGGACCACAACATAACATTTTCATGTTCTCTATTGAGGTTTGCTTGCATCGTATTTCCTTTATCAGATTATTCTTTCTTGTAGATATGATTTCTCCCGCACAAAAAATGATGCAATAACTATACATATATTCGATTTCTTAAGTATTCAAACATAATTATCATGTAGTGGATATCTTGCCATCTAGGGTAAGGGTGAGGAGTAGGGGGGAAAAATTTGTAACAGAAAGCTTTGAAAGGGTTATTGTTTAGGAATTACCCATACATATGTTTTGCAAATAAAAAGTATTAATAAAAGAATAAATTAAAAAAAAAGAAAATGAATGGCTCTGGCCTCTGATGCCTTTCTGAAGGCAACTTCAGATCTGACTACTTAGTCAAGTGAAAAGTTCTCTCCTAAGATTGCAAGTCAAAAAACTTGGCTTCTAGTTCAATGCAAATTGGCTAAAAGTGTCTATTTCCTTGTCTTTAAAATAAGAAAATTGAAATTCACAATAGCTAAACTCTATGATTCAAAATTCTTAATGAAGAAAACAATGGCTATGAAATTGAAAGATCCTGGATACATCTGGGTTCAGTCTGTGTTACTTGGGTAAGTTATAGATCCAGATAATCTATCAAATTTCTTTCAGCTCTAAATCCCACGAGTCACATGTAAATGGAAGTTTAAAATAAAGAATAATGAATCAAACACTATTAACCCTAAGACTCAAGTTATATAAAAGTTGAAAATGATGAATTCTTCCTTTCTTTTAAGTCACTTTTCAAAAAAAATTGTCTATTGTTATGTGATATCTATTTCCCATTTATATAGAAGATGAAATATGTAATCTAAAGAACAATGTGTATATATAAGATAGCAATTATAAAGGTGAGTTGAAAAGGAAGGTTATAAATCCTTCCTTATATGAGGGAGGATGTAAATCCTCCTCTTCTCAAGGAAAATCTTTGAGAATTCTTATGGTGCACTTTACAAAAGTAAGATGGTTAATCAGGTGATACAGAGAAACAAAATTCCAGTCCTCTGTTTTGGTGAGATTATTATAAAGGCTTTAGAATACTTCATTTTTCTATAGCATTGTAAGGTTTATAAAGAGCTTTGCATAAATTTCTTCTTTATGATAGATGTTTGTATGTATGATAGATGTTTGTAATGGTCATCTCCATTTTGTAAAGAAAAAAGTGGGAATAGACATGTTAAGAAATTTGTCCAAGGTCACATGACTAGGAAGTAGTAAAGCTGGAGCTCTTATCCTGATTGATGAAATGTCTTCCTATCCAACTTAACCCATACATAGCCCCACTCTGATGCTTTCCAGCCATATTCGTACTTCCCCAGATCATTCCTTTGCATCTCCCTTTCCTTTACAGTAATCAAATCAACATTGCCATTCCTGGAAATGATGTGCTCATAAATTTAAGACTCCACTCACCATTTCTGTGACTTCTAGATTAATTGCTTTGATCTCTATGGCTATTTCTCCCCTTTATGTTTTACTTTCCTTATCATAACATAATCTTCTTTTTTAATTTATTTTTAAGCTTTTTAATTGCAAAACATATGCATAGGTAATTTTTCAACATTGACCCTTGGAAAACTATCTACTACAAAATTTTCCCTCCTATCCCCTGCCCTAGATGGCAGGAAGTCAAATACATGTTAATTAATAACATAATCTTCTGAGAACAATTTACAGTTTTACCTATAACAAAGAACAATCCTGGCATATTGCAAGTACTTTAGTCCTTCCTTTGTTTCTGGAAGTGACCTTAGATCTAGTCTAACTCTCATTTTGAGGAAATTGAGGTCTATTTGAGAGACACCAGTGTAGGAAAATATGGATAGTTTTCTAGCAAAATATATGACCCAAATAAATTTAATTTAATCCTACAAATGCTATTCACACATTCCTCTATCAGAAAGAGCCAGAACTAGATGCTGGAGATGCTGGTCCTTGACTTTAAGAAGCTTACATTCTTAACAGACAGGGACAGATGCATTTTAAACAATATTTCAATAGAACAAAGGATTATGGACTGGAAGGATTTTAGGGGTAGTTGAGTCAAAGTCTTTATGGTGTGGATGAGGAAATTAAGATACAGGGAATAAAATGATTTGTCTTAATTTATATAACTTCTGAATCAGGGTAAAAAAAAAAGAAATACAACATAGTTCAAATGGGGAGGGAATATTAAGAATGAGGAGGATCAGACAAATTTCCTTTAGGAGCTAGTGCATATGTTGAACCTTGAAGGAGGCTAGTTAAGGAGGAGGTAGAGGGGAAGAGATGAAGGGGAGGAAGGAGTGCCTTTCTGGAATGGACTCCATATGGTCTATACAAAGGCAAAGACTAGGAAAGGGATTCCATGTTTGGAGACCACAGAGTGGATGGTGAGGAAATAAAAATGAGCCTACTGCCAGATTGTGAAAGGTTTTAAAAATCAAAGAGGAGAGTTAGCAGAAGCCAGATCTTTTGGCTTCTCTCTATCACTCTTTTTTTCTGCAATCCCATCACAAAGTACAGATGTAAACAATACCATTATCTTTGTAGTTAGTACAAGTAGTACCATCTTAATAAAGGCAACATGGTGTAATGGATAAAGTGCTATCTCTGGAATCAGGAGACCTCAGGTTTATCCAGTTTCAGGTCCTTCCTTGCTGTATAATTCTGCTCTGTCACTTAATTTCTCTGAAACTCAGTTTCCTCTTTAGTGAAATGGGAACAATAAAACATCCTGCTTCATAAGCTTGCTTTGAGACTCAAACTAGTTAATTAACATGAATATTACTATTAATATGCAATTAACATTAATATTAAAATTATTATGTATAGAAAAAGCATGTTAAACACTGGAGTCTTAATGCCATTTATATGGTATTATTACCTGAATTAAAATGTAAGGTTAAGTAATTTAGTAGAATTAATCATCAATATTATAAAAATTTTCTTTCTGTTCTCAATGTTTGGCTTCTTTGCTTAGGTAAAAGGAATGAGGAGAGTGAAATCTAGCATTCTGGGCTTATTGGAATAGAGGGAGGCCTTTGCCTGGCCTGCTTCCATTTTATTATTCCCACAGCATGCCCATCTCTATGTTCTGTGTCCATGCACAGATGCCTGCTGGAAGCAGGTGGGGCTGCTTAGGAGTTTTGTCATGGTTAGGTTGGCCAGGGAAGATGGGCATTGATGGTCTGCCTTAGGCTGCACCCATCTGGGCAGATCTGTCTCAGACTCATGAAAGGCATCAGCTTAACAAAGAAAGCCTAGAGGAAGGTCTACTTGTAGAAAACCCTGGCTCTATTTGTGGTTTTTATTTGCTCATTGGAGGAACTGAGTAATTTTTGAGAGTGGAAAAAGTGGAATGGAATATATTTTAATTCTTGTTAAGAAACAGACATACATATCCACCCCAAACATAGTTTTATTGGAAAAAAGTTCATACCACCCTTGTTTCTATGATTCTTTCCATGGAGAATTTGATTAAATTTTTTCCAATAAAGTTTTTGAATCTGAGGGGGAGGGAAATGGTTATTACTTGTTTCTAGTGGGTAGGTATGTTGTGACTCTGAAAACAAATTATGGATGCATATACCTATATACATATATATGTATGTACATTTATATGTGTATATATAAATATAAATTTAATATATATATATAAATTTACATAAAATATTTGCATTTTAAGGCTTACAAAATAATTCCTTCTTACCAGCCTTGTACCATTTACCAAAAGTATTTTGTTGTTTAAGTAGTTTAACAATAATAGTTAAGCAGAGTGGACATCTCATTAGGATCAAAGATTTAAAGCCAGAAGCTTTATTTTATTTTATTTTTATTTTTTAGAAGCTATCTAGTCTAATACCTTCATTGTAGATGAGGAACTAAATCCAGAAAGGGTAATTTGCCCAAAATCATAGAAATAATAAGTATACCTATCATTCAATTCAATGTGTGCCTACTACATAAGTCCTGGGGATGCGGTGATAATTTTTAATCCTTTCTTTCTCAAAAGAATTTATATTTTCTTGGTGGGGAAATGTAAACATATGAGTAAATATATAATAATTTGTAATGGAATGCACAGATAGAGTGTAAATACATATATGTAATATAAAATATATAAATATATATAACATAAAATATATAAATAAATGTATATATAATAAAATATAAATACAGAGTATAATTTATAATATAAAATATATAAATATATTTTCTCCTACAAGATAGAAGGGAAGGAACAAGGTATGAATTAAGACCTAAAAGATTTAAGGTAAGGAAAAAGGAATATTTGAGGAAGCTCCTGTCTTGATAGCCTTCATGTTCTTAGTAAGGACTCTTAAGTATAAAAAGGGACCTTGGAGATTTACCACCCACAGGATAGGATAATCTTGAAGATGGGGGTTATTTTTTTGTCACTATCTTCCCAGAATCTATGTGGAAAGAATTTAATAAGTGCTTATTTAATTTCATTGAATTAAGGATTTACTTATTACCTTTACTTATTACCACAGAAACCCTGTGAGGTAAGTAGAAAGGTTTTGTTAATATCATTTATAGAGGAGGAATCCAAGACTTATATAGGTAAAATACTTTACCCATACATTTCAGAGTTAATCAGGTCTCCTGAGTCTAGACGTAGTTTTCTTTTTATTCCATTATAGTGTCCCTTAGTCAATAAACATTTATTATTTGCTTGCTATTTGCCAAGCATTGCACTCTTATGTGGAAGATGCAACTTAATATAATGGTGAGGATGCAAGACTAGTAGTCAGGCATACCTTGCCTTCTAGTCCTCGTTTACAGGGGCTGGCTAATGCCATTAGACAGTTCATTCTCTTATCTGTAAAATGGAAGACATACTAGATGATGCTTAAGGTACTTTCCAGGGTTGTTTTTTTTTTTTTTTTTTTTTTTTTTTTTACTTTTTGATTCATTAAATATTAAGGCGTAAAAAAAGATTCTTTTCTCTAAAATCATGGGGAAAGCATGTTAAATCAAGATCTCAGTGTCCTGTTTTCCCACTTCCTGATGCACATGCAGCTGTACTGACAATAATTATCCAGGTTTAATGGTATAGTGGAAAAAGATCTGACTGCAGTCAAAGGATTTATATTCAAATCTTACCCCTAATATTTACTAAGTGACCTTATGCAAATTTTTAAATTAACCTACATTTCAATTTCTTAGACTAAAAAATTACAGGATTGGCTTAGATTGTTTCTGAGTTTTTTCAGCTCTAAATTAGTGATCTTGAGGAGAGGCAGCTAGGTGTACAGTGGATAGATTGGTTGGTCTGAAGTAATAAAAACCTGAGTTCAAATTTGCGCTCAGGAATGTATTAGCTGTGTGACACCTCTGTTTAGGTGGACTGAGACAGTGGTTTTCATGACTTTTGATCTTTTGGTTGAGTTATCAGTGGGATGTAATAATTTGTGATTCCAGTTCCTCCAGTATTCACATTTGTATTATATTTCAGGATAGGAAGCAAGGGCTGGTAAAATAAATGCTTGTTTGGGCAAAGCACTATGCTAAGTACTGGAGGAACAAATAAAAAAGTAGGAGAGTCCCTATCTAAAGAAGCTTGCATTTGTATTTCCAAATATAGAAGATTTTAGCTATAAGTGAGATGGTGAGGTCCTATGGTCCTTAGGATGCAGTGGCAAAGCAGATGGTAATATATTTTATTTAATATAAATTTCAACTTTTAAAATCAGTGATGGTAAATTTACTAATGTTCATTTATATGATGTATGTTGCATCATCTTCCACTTCCCATCCCAAGGAAAAGAAAAGTTCTTAAGAACACCAAACCAAACAGATAACTCAAATTCTCCTTTTCAGTCTAAGTGAGTGGTGGAATGGTGGCAGAACCAGTCCCCCCCCTCCCCCCCGGTGCTTCAAAGTTTATGTTGAATGGAATTAATTGTTCTTATCTATTTCCCTAGAGTCTCCAACTTGGCTTAAAGTCAGCTCTAACTGCTAATGTTGTGATGTCCTAGAAACTTGCTACAACTTTTAGAAAGTCTCTGACATGGCCTTAAATCTAACACACACTTAAGTGTATGACTGAATAAGTCACTTTACATCTTAGAAACTGTTTCCTTATTTCTAAAATAAAGATAATAGGCATTCTACCTACTTTATAAAAATGCTGTTTAAAAAAGCGCTATGCCCTGTCTAAACAATGCTAACTCTTCCATTTTAGTTCAATTTTAAATTAAAATGTTTATATTATCTTTCTGCACCTTGCTAAATAGCATTTATGATTTTCTAGATTCACAGCAGGTGGCCTTTCTAATCTGAACTGGAATGGAAAGATAGATGTATTGGTATTATTGCACTGAATCACACTTACTTCCATCTTTTTTATTAATTTTAGAATATTCATATTTTTCAGCTATTAATAGTAAAACTCCATCATTTCCTGAATATAACTCCATCATCCTCTCTCCACTTAACTCCTGCCTCCTTAAGACAGCAGGGTCATAGTGTGAGAGCTAGAAGACACACTCTAAGGGAACATCTAGTTGTACTCCATCATTTTACAGATGAAGAATCTCAGATGCAGGGTTACAGACCCTCAGTGACCAATTTAATATCACCCAGACTTACTTTGTCTATCTGAAAAAGTAATTCTAAAGCTACTTTCCCATGAGCACTAAAATCTTAGATCCCTTATTTTCTGTCCCATTCACCATGCCTTGCTGGTTGTTTCCTTTAAATTCATTTAGTCTTCCTCATTCTCTGCTCCCTCATTTTATCATTTGGTCTATTTAGGAACATTTCCCAATTTCATTCATTTTCAAAGAACCCAACCTGAAGCATAAAAATGTTCAAACCTCATACTGAATTTTTTTCTTTTATCTGAGACTGAGAGAAGATTTCCTTTGAGGTCCAATGTTTGTAGAAAAATGAGAATATTTAAAGTTCTTTATTATTACCCATCCTTGATTGTAGTAGTTGCAGGTGGCATTTGGAGCAGCAGGGAAAGAGCAAAACCAGGAACTCAGAAGCAAAAGACTTGAGTTTGGTAGCTTTGAGATCTTTGAAAAATTATGTTATTATTGTACATCTAAGTTTTCTTACATGAAAAATGGGGATAATAATAATATCTACTTTACATGGTGGTTGGAAGTATTGAGTGAGATGATTTATATAAAGTGTTATATGAGTTATTATTTGAAGCAAAAGTTATACCTCTATTTTCTAATCAAGAAAAAATAATGAAGATAAAAACCTTACTCAAAAAACCTCTATTTGCAACTCCTCTATTTTCTCCTCTGCTATTTTGATAATATTCCAGAATCCCAAAACTCTTATGAAACTCTACTTTAATAATCTTTTAAAAATTATACTTTGTTATAGAATTCCTTGTTTTATTCCATAAATTTAAAATAGAATAAATATGAACAAATATGAAATATGAAATTCTACTTCTTTCTTAAATCTTAATTACTGTCAAGGGTACCACCATCATCTCATCTCTGCTCTAATTCCCCAAATTCAATTAGTGGCCAAATCCTGTTCAGTTTTACTCTTGTCTCTGCCCTTTCTCCTTCTGTGATATTGCTACCACCTTGGTAAAGACACACATTATCTCACATTTGGGCCTGACTGAGGTTTCCCTGCCTCATCTCTCCTCAATCCAATCCACCATCCCACTTAGTTATCATATTGATCTCATTAAAATAAAGCAGCTCTGATCATAGCAACAGCCCTGTCCCTTAGTCTAATTAATAAACTCCAAGATCCAGCATCAAGATTCTCTACTTGGGTTTCAAAGCCCTTTATAAACTAGTTTCTTCCTATCTGCAATTTTTACACCTTTCTTCCTTCAAAAAACTGCAGTCTGGATGATTTCAGAGAGACCTGGAGAGATTTACATGAACTGATGCTAAGTGAAGTGAGCAGAGCTAGGAGATCACTGTACATGGCAACAAGAAGATTATATATACAATGATCAGTTCTGATGGACATGGCTCTCTTCAATAATGAGATGATTCAGACCAGTTCCAGTGATCTTGTCATGAAGGGAGCCATCTGCATTCTGGATTGTAGGAATTGAGTGTGCAGCACAACATAGCATTTTCACTCTTTTTGTTGTTGGTTGCTTGCATTTTATTTTCTTTCTCATTTTTTCGTTTTTGATTTTATTTTTCTTGTGCAGCAAGATAAATGTATAAATATGTATGCATATATTGGATTGAACATATATATATTTTTTTTACCATTTTTAACATATATTATTGACTTACCAGCTAGGGAAGGGAGTACAGGGAGAGGGGGAAATTGGAACATAAGGTTTTGCAAGGGTTAATGTTCAAAAATTATCCATGTACATGGTTTGAAAATAAAAAGCTTTAATAAAAATTATTCCTTCCTCTTCTAAAAAAATCAGTCAATCCTCTCATAACAATTAAAAAAAAGAATCTGCAACCCAGAGACACTGGTCTTTTCTGTTTTCACAATGACTCAATTTCCTGTGTCATGCCTTTTAACTAGTTCTGTCCCATGCATATGATATTCTACTTTTCTCTGCCTTATAGGTGCCCTTTCCCCCCCCCAAATTTTGGCTTTTATTCCACTTTCCTTTCCAACTTAACTAGTGTCCTGGATTTCATGAGCTCCAGAAAGTCATCATTAGAAAAGATAAAATCAACTCTGAAAATTCACACTTCCTCTGAACCCTTTGCCCCTGGGTTCCCTCAATTTGTCTAGTTAGACATGGACATGTGAATGTTCCTCCAAGACTCTTTGTTTGAGGAGGGCATTTAGGATATCTATCGTAGCTATTCCCCTGGATTTTGTGCTCTTGAGAATTTTGGAGATCGTAATTCTGCAAGATTAATTCAGATCTGTAACTCACATTTCTTCATATCATTTTATACCAGAACTATAGGACTCCATTATGTATGTCTGCTGGGTACACTCCCTTTTAACCTCCACCCTTGCTTTTCAGCTTCTTTTTATGTGTCATCTACCTTCCCCCTTAGATTGTGAGGTCCTTGAGGACACAGTGTCATTTTTGCATTTTTTTTTATCCCTAGTACTTAGCATAGTGCTTGGCACTTGGTAGAAGCTAAGTAGATATTTACTGACTCTGACTCTGATCTGCAAAAACTTTTCCCTCTGAGATTACCATCAATTTATCATCTATCTTTAAAAAATTTATTTATTGGATTTTTATGAAGTAAAACAAGCATTTTCATAACAGTAAAATAAAAAAGATGATTACAAATGAAATTGCAAATCTATTAATACAACTTGCTATTTCTCTAATATATATACTAGTTATCATGCAAATTTATTGTTTTTTTCTTTCTTCTCTCCCCCCCACTCTAGATGGCTACCATTGGACATAAATATCTGTGTGCATATATATACATATGACTATGTTTATGTTTCTTTTTCTCTGTTTCTGTTTCTTTGTCTCTTCATCTCTGTCTCTGTCTCTGTCTTTCTATGTATGTATACATACACACATATGTGAAATCCTTCTATAATATTTCTATTTATGGGTTCTTTCTCTAGATATAGATAGTATCTTCCTTAATATGTCCTTTGTAGATAATTTGAGTATATATAATTAAGTCAAATTGACTTAGTTACTAAAAGTTATTATTAAAACAATATTGCTACTATATACGATGTTCTTTTAGTTCTGCTCATTTTGTTCATTATTTTCTGCAAGTCTATACATGTTTTTCAAAGCTCATTGAGCTCATCATTTCTTATAGCGCTTGCATATCACAACTTCTTCAGAAATTCTCCAATAGCTGTCTATCTATCTACTTACCTACCTATTTATCTCTCTATCACATTTGTACATAGCTGTTTTATGTTGTCTACTCCATTAGACTGTGAAATCTTTGAGAGCAGACTATTTTTGTCTTTCTTTGTTTCTCTAGTGATTAGCCCAGGGTCTAACATATAGTAAGTGCTTAATAAATGTTGTCCATTATATCTACAATGTTATTAGTTTTTAGTAGTGTAAACATCTTCCAGCATGGCACTTTAATAGATAGAGGCCTACTTGAAACAAATAAAAATAGTTAAAATAAAATCAATTGACATATTATATCCAACAACATACGTAACATTCCATTCCATTATGTATGGAAAGTATAGTTCTTCATTTCTAGAACCTCTAGGGGGAGAATGGTCATTGCATTTAATCAAAGTTCAGCTGCCATTAATTATTATTATTCTTTCCCTTATCCAGTCCTTGTGTATATTATTTCCCTCATTCAGCTTTCTTCACCCTGTATTAGAAGAAAAAAGCCTTCCCACATTTCCCTGAATACACACACATACACAAAATCCATCGGTCACTCTCCCTACTTTGTTTCCAGTTTTATAAGTTATTCCCTTTCCAAAAAACTGCTTGGGGATTTTTTGTTATACATGGTTCTTCTTTTTTGCCTTTAACCTCCATAGGATGTATACCATTACTATGTACACATGCCACTTGGCTAGCCACCCATCACCCACTCCTATCCCCTCTGCTTGCTCTGAGCTGCTCTTATTGTCCAGCTGTTGACTCTTTCTTCACTGCCCAGTGCCTTGTCAGCCACCCATTGCCTTTGTAAATTCTTGCAACCCGTTGGAAAATTTTCTGCATGGTTGCACAGCCCACTCACATTTTGGGGCTGAAAAAAGCAGCCTACAAGGTTAGACTTGTTGATCTTACCCCCCACCCCATAATAAACTGTAGTAATTGGTTCACTATAAGCATTTACAATAATTCTCATTCCTTCAAGTCTTTTCAATACACAAACCTGTTTGGCAATGCGTACACCTGGGCTCTTCCAGCAAAGTAGCTGGTTAATTCTTCTTCTTCTTTTTTTTAATTTATATAAAGCTTTTTATTTACAAAACATATGAGTGACCTTTCAACATTGACCTTTGCAAAAACTTTTTTTTCCCAAGCTTTTCCCCTCCTTCCCCCCA
>JAJPUD010003248.1:198639-212314 GCA_023553655.1 Myrmecobius fasciatus | reverse complement strand
GAAGGAAGCCCCCTAGCTGGTTAATTCTAAAGAGTTTTTGCCAGGGGAAACTATCTGTGTATGGGTATATGTATGTGTATGTATATATAAGTGTACAGGTATATTCATTTACATACATGTAAATGAGTACATATATGTATGAGTATATGGTCATTTTTCAGTGGTTTCAATTGTGTCTAATTTTTTGGGACCTCATTTAGAGTTTTTTTTGGAAGAAATACTGGAATGATTTGCCATTTTTTTCTCCTCATTTTATAGGTAAGAACACTGAGGCAAACAGGGTTAAGTGACTTTTTTGAGGTTACACAGTCTCTCTGAATCAAGGCTTGGCCCTCTACTCACTATTCTATGCACTACCTAGCTGCCCCCCATATGTTTAGACATATATGCATACAACTGAGGGAAAATTGCAGCGTCTACATTTATAGAGCAATGTATCCATATGTACTTGCACCCATCAACATATAATATATATGCAATATACATGTATACATAAATGAAAATACACATATCTATATAATATGCATAGGTATATATGTATACACATATACCAATTGATTGGAGAATTACACAGAATGCAACAATAGAGCATGTACTGCATAAATCAAGAATACATGGTTTCTAACTAAGCCTCTGTCACTAACTAGCTATTTGTTCTTTTACAGACCTTTAAGTCTCCTGTGCTTTACTTTTCTCACCTGCAAAGTGGTGATGTTATCTGTCCCATTTCATTTATGATGGCATTGTGAAAGTAAAATGAGAAAAAGGAACTTGGGAAAAACTAATGAACATTATACAAATGGAGAACTGGTTGACTGACTTAACTACTTTTCCACTAGATATTTTAGAATAATAAAGACATAGCCTTGGAGAAAATAGGCTGGTACATAAAATCATTCTCTATCATTGAAAAATCTTTGCCCATAGGCATTTTCAGTAATTTGAGTACATTAAAAATTTCTAAAATAATGGAAACAAACAGGCCACCTTATGAGGTAGTGAATTCCTTGTCCCTGGAGGAATTTAAATACAATACGCAGGTGATTACTTGTCAGTGATATTGGAAATGAAATTCATGCATTTGGCACAGGATTGAAGCAGGGATTTTCAAAGTGTGGTACAGGACTTCTTGGGAAACAGAAATATCATAATATTCCATAATGATGATGGTGACAAATTAATTTCTAATATGGAAATATGTATAAAAATAATACATTTTATGGGGATTCTTAATTTTTTTAGTGTAAAGGAGTCCTGAAACCAAAATCTTCCATAAATATTGGATTGAACCCTTGTTTGTTGTAGTGTATTGAATCTTGATCTTTGAATCAGAAAATGTGAAGAATTCAAAGTGATACTTCCTCCCTGAGTGAATAATGTATAAAGCACTTAATCTCATTGTGCTTCATTTTTTGTCTATAAAATGTGGATATTATTCCTTACCTCTCAGAATTTTTATAAGAAAAGCATTTTGTAAATCTGAAAACTTTTTGACCTTTGAGAGACCACGTGACTTTTATTGTTTATCTAAGAAAGCATTTGACTGGTGGAACTAAAGGGTATACCAGAAAAAAACTCCTTAAATGATATTGTAGCAAAGCTAAGAAATATAGAAAATGATTCTTTTTTATAGATAATGAAAGAACAGTGATGGGGGAAAATAAGTCAGAGTTCATATCTAGAAGAGAAAGCTCCCAAAGTAGAATTCTACTAATTTTACCACTTCCCTTCTCTACACTTCATTTTCCTCATTTGTGAATGAAGGAGTCTGAATAGATGATTTCAAAGATATTCAATGTAATTGCCATAGATTATTTCATTGCACCGATATTTATGAAATGCCTCTATTTTTGACTAAATTATTTCAGTAAAATCATAAAACATTTGGCAATATTTTGAGCTTAAAATGTATAGAATGAAAGACAGGTGTGAAAAGTAAATATCACTGGGGTTAACTATTTACTATCGGGGTCACTATTTACTATTGTTGTTATTCTTCTTCTTCTTCTCTGGAGTTCAGCCAATTACCCATGCATTCAGGGGAAGAAATGGCAAGGTAGGAGAATGCCAATCAGGTGGATGTATGATGGGGATTATATGTGTTCCGATCTCCTCCCAGTAACTATGACCGCCTAAAACAAATCCTAAAATATGGATAGATGGCTCTGCTAAGACCAATAATTAGGTGATCAAACTTCAGTCTACCGGTTATAATTTCTCCTAAGAGTTAAAGCAATCAATTAGGAGCAAAGATGGCAGAGAGAAGCCAGGAAATTGCCTGAGTTCTCCCTAATTTCTCTCAGAAACTTAAGCAAGCCTCTAATTCTGGTAAGAGAGAATTCAGAAAAGGCGGAGTGAAATAATTTTCCAGCCCGAGAGAACTTAGAAGTATTTCAGGAAAGGTCTGACTCACTTGGGTAAAAGGGGTGCACAATCGGGAGAAGGTGGAGTCCAAGCAAGCCAGCGCGAAGCTGTCAGTTGTAGCACAAATCAGCAGCCCGTAGCTATGGGCTCAGCAGGCTAGTGGCCCAGCAGGCCAGATGTGAGGCCCCCAGCACAGCAGACACATTGCCCACCCTGGAACCCACGGCACAATAGGTGCAACAAGACCTGACCACCCCAGCACAGGGGCCAAGCTGCTAGCAACTTAGACCCCAGAGCAGGAAGCCAGACTGGGCCTTGATCCCCAGAAGCTGTGCCCCAGGAGCAGAGCTCAGCTTAAAAACAATGAGCAGAGAAGAAGCACGAGCCAGCAGGTGAGCGACCCAAGGAAGGAACAGGTGGGTGCTGAGGAGGTGCCGAGATCCGGGCGAGGCGGTTGAGGCGCGAGCAGCCGCCGGTGGCCCGGCAGCTGTCAGCGTCGGGAGCTGTCCATCTGCCATTCTGTTTGTCTGTCCCTAGCTGGGTCGGGTGGGCCGGGAGGTCTGGCGGCCAGAAGCAGCATGTCGGCGGCCGGGCTCAAGAAACAGTTCTACAAGGCCACCCAGCTGGTCAGTGAAAAGGTTGGAGGAGCTGAAGGGACCAAGCTTGATGACGACTTCAAAGAAATGGAGAAGAAAGTGGATGTTACCAGCAAGGCTGTGGCGGAGGTGTTAACCAAAACCATTGAGTACCTTCAGCCCAACCCGGCCTCCCGAGCCAAGCTGACGATGCTCAACACTGTGTCGAAGATTAGAGGGCAGGTGAAGAACCCTGGTTATCCGCAGACGGAAGGGCTCTTGGGCGAATGCATGATTCGCTATGGGAAGGAGTTAGGAGAGGACTCCAACTTTGGCGATGCCCTTTTGGATACTGGTGAATCAATGAAGCGGTTAGCGGAAGTGAAAGATTCCCTGGACATAGAAGTCAAACGGAATTTTATTGACCTCCTCCAGAACCTTTGTGATAAAGACTTAAAGGAGATCCAGCACCATCTGAAAAAGCTGGAGGGCAGACGTCTGGATTTTGACTATAAGAAGAAGCGTCAAGGAAAGATATCAGATGAAGAGTTTCGTCAAGCAATGGAGAAATTTGAAGGGTCCAAGGAATTGGCAGAGACTAGCATGCATAATCTCTTAGAGACTGATATTGTGCAGGTGAACCAGCTCTCAGCCCTGGTGGATGCCCAGCTGGATTACCACAAGCAAGCGGTACAGATCTTGGATGAGCTGGCAGACAAGCTGAAGCGCAGGATTCAGGAAGCCTCTTCCCGTCCCAATCGGGACTATAAGCCAAAACCTAAAGGGTCCCATGATTTTGGAGAGCCTGCCCAATCCAGTGGAGGTTTCCCTTGTGCCTCAGCCCCCAAGACCACAGCATCTTCCTCTTCCCCGTCCTCTGACAAGCCCAAGCCCAACAGGACCCCCACCAGTCGTATGCCGTCTCCGGAGCAGCCCAGCTGCAAGGCCCTGTATGACTTTGAGCCTGAGAACGATGGGGAGCTGGGCTTCCACGCAGGCGACATCATCACACTGACCAACCAGATTGATGAAAATTGGTATGAAGGCATGATCAACGGTCAGTCGGGCTTCTTCCCCCTCAACTATGTAGAGGTGCTGGTCCCACTACCTCAGTAAAATGGAATACTCTCCATACCTCTTTCCCTGTCCTCCCTTCTCCTACCCCCCTCATAATAAGGAAGGCCAAACCTGATCACCTATATTCAATTTAATTTTGTTCCTTGGTGATACCAGTCTTTCACTGGAAGGCAGAGGGGATAGAATTAACCCTGACCACATCACAATGGCATCAGATAATTTGGACTGGATTTCCCCTCCACTCCATCCTCTCTAAGAATTTGTTACTTCCTGAGACCTCTGGAGGAGTGTATTGCTTCCTTCCCCTCCCTGCCCCAGTCTCTTTGGCAAAGGTTGAGGCAGCAAAGCTCCTTAGTCCTGACACCTGAGTCAGACCCAGCTTGCCCTGGAAAGACTAAGCAGTGGATGCTACCTAGTTGAGTTACAAGTTGAGTATAGATAAAAACAAGCCAGGGTAGGGGGTCTTGCAGAGAAATGTGTCTTATTTAAATAATCTAGTTTTCATCACCTAAGTTTACATAAGACACTAGTGACCACCCAAGGTATTTTTGGAGCAACTATTGCACCCCAGTTCTAGCCCCCTACCAAGTAGTTTTAAAGGCTGTCCCTTTGTCTTTTGAGGGTGATCTAGTTCCCCGGCCCATAGCCTTAGATATTCTCAACCTCTCACTCCCACCTGAAGCCATACCTATCACTTGTTCCCACTTCCTCCTGAAGTTGACTTGAAAGATTCTACCCCTTTCTCTGAACCAAGACTGGGAAAACCTGCAGTGCTAATTAAAACTGTAGCAAGTATATTACCTGAAGTCACAACCAAGAATCTTCTAAGAAATATTTTGGGTGGTCTTTAGGGAACGCAGGAATACCATGGCAACAATTCCATCTGTTTTGTTCTTCCCCCTGATTTTCTGAGTTGCTCTTTTCTGCTGGCTATGGCCTAAGGTGAGTAGCTGAGTGAGCTGGGCCACAGGATGTCAGAGGACTGAGGACGGAACTTAGGAAAGTCAACCCCTTCACCCTATGGAGCTGTCCCTAGGGTACTTTGCCTGCAGCCTCCTTCTTGGAGGTGATGTCTGTTATGACTTGAGCTGGTTTGAGGAACTATTCCTGTAGGCATTAGCCAAGTTCCTCCTGAGGGACCTAGCTTTCAAATTCTCCTCAGATTTGTGTCCAAATTCTAGGATCCCCAGGCTCAGCCGCAAGACATTGCAGCCAATGGGTCCCAGTCCCTTTAGCACAATCTCTTTATGGCTTCTCTGATCAAAAAGCAAAAAACAACTTTGCATAGACACCAGCTCCTTGAGAATTTGAAAATCAGCCATGATCTAGTAGACTCCCCTGACACCCAAGAGACAGCTGTGAGGGAGGAAGTAGGGAATGACATGACAATTGGGGGTTAAGCCCTAAGAAACCACCACCAACGATCCTCACAGAAGAGCATTGCCTGTCACCTCTGCCCCAATATCCTCCTCCAGCAGTCTCCCCAGCTCATACTCTTCTAAACATGAATTGCTTCCTTTGAATACACTGCCTCCTTCTCTTTGCTGTTTGTATTAGCAGTGTGATGGAGAAAGCAATATATCTTTTTAGCTTTTCTTTTTAATTGAGCATGTTGATGTTTGTTACTGGCATGACAGCTGTTGTTTCACTGGTACTGCCAAGGTGCTCCTTCCCTATAAAACACAACATGAGGCTGTAGGATCCAGGTGAGGTTTCCACCTCACTGGGTTGGCAAGCCCCCAACAAGCCAATCTCCTCCTCTGAAGGGTTAAGCAACAAAGTTTGATGTACAGAATTCTCCTTAAGAAATTTACCAGACTTCATTTCCCTATCCTCTCTTTTTTATAATCTGTGTCTCATCATCTTATGTTCCTTCTTGCATCTCAATCTTCCCTTTGTCATGTCTCTTGCCCCCACCCCCATTACCTGGTGCTGAGCTATGTAAGAGCTGGATCCCAGCTTCTTGCCATTTGGATTTTTCCCTCTTTTACTCATCAGTTGGTCCTGTACCAATTGAAGGAAGATCCCTAAGGTCCTGAAGGCTTCTGAGCCATTTCTAGGAGCAGCAATATGAAATAACTTCACAGGATCCACTAATGCTAGAATTGCTAATAGTTCTAACCAGGAGTCTAGTGATGTTACCTAGGCTTCCACAAACCTTTTGGCTCTATCCAGTCAGTTCTAGATTTGAGTACGAAAAGGAGAAGATGGAGAGGGATAGATTAGCCATATCATTCTCATAGGAGTCATCATTGCTTACATTTGGGGAGATGTAGGGAAGCAGAATTTCTTCAGATGATGAATATAACTTTTGTTTCTCCTTTAAGGCAAATCGAATTGTAATCTTAATTTTAAAAAATATTAAATGTTTTCTCATTCTAAAAAAATATGAAAAACTCTGACCATAGAAAGATAACTATAGCAACAAGAAAAATCTAAACACAACTCAGAATAGGACTACAGTGTCAAAATGCTTACATGCAAAACTCCAAAGCAGAATATGAATTTCTCTCAAGTCCAAAAAAAAAAATTCTTGGAAGATCTCAAGAGGGATTTTAAAAATTGAATAAAAAGAAGAAAAATGGGAAAACTGCTTAAAATTAAAGTTGGCCAAATGGAAAATGATAGACAAAAGCTAATTGAAGAAAATAATTTCATAAAAATCAGAAGTCAAGTGAAAATTATTGAATCTATGCAACATCAAAAATCAAATGAAAAATAGAAAAAAAAAACCCTGTAAAATAGCTCAAAAAAGCAACTGAGATGAAAAATAGATCCAGGAAAAATAATTTAAGAATTTTTGGACTACCTGAAAGCTACAATAAAAAAAAGAGCCCGGATAAAATCTTTCATGAAATTGTCAGGAAAAACTGTCTTGATATCATAGAATCTAAAAATGAGACAATTATTGAAAGACTCCACCTAAAATTTCCTGAAAGAAATCCCAAAGTGAAAACTCCAAGGAATATTGTAATCAAATTTGAAAATTATCAGGTCAAGGAGAAAATACTGCAAACAGCCATAAAGTAAACAATTCAAATATCAGAGCCACAATCAGGCATTTTAGGCAATTACCTTTGAGGGAAAAAAGTAATTATTGAAATAGGGGACTTTCAGACTTTACTGATGAAAAAGCACCTCTGAACAGTTTCACTTTCCAAATATATGACTCAAGAGAAGCATTAAAAAAGAAACAAAAGAAAAAGCAAATGTTATTTAAAGGTTAAATTGTTTATCTCCATAACGGGGGGAAGATGATACCTGAAACTCTTGAGAACTCTCTACTAGGGCAATTAGAAGTATACATGACAGAGAGTATGGATGTAAATTGACTTTGAAGTAATCATAAAAAAATTAAGATAAGAAGGGTACTGGGGGGCAGCTAGGTGGCTGTGGATAGAGCACCTGAAGTCAGGGGGACCTGAGTTCAAATTTGGTCTCAGACACTTAATACATCCTAGCTGTATGACCTTGGGCAAGTCATTTAACCCCAATTGTCTCAGTAAAATAAAATAAAATAATAAAAATTAAAGTTTAAAAAAGAAGGGTACTTAGAGAAGGGGGAGGCAGAATGGAGTAAAATATAACACAAAAAGAGTTACAAAACCCTATTATATTAAAGGAAAAAATGAGTTGGGTGAACATTATTTGAATTTTTACTCTCATTGGATTTGACTCAAATAGAGAATAAAATATACAATTGAGTATAGAAATTTATCTTACCTTATAATCGAGTAGGAGGGAAAATGGGAAAAAGGGAGAGGGGGCTGATGAAGAGAAGATAAATTGATTAAAAGAGGCAGTGATCAGAAAAAAAAAAACTCTAGCGAGGAGGGGCAAGGTAAAAGAGACAAAAGTAGAAATGGGCAAAAATAGGATGGAGGGAAATAATTGTGATGATGAGTGGGATGAACTCTCCCCCAAAATGGAAGTTGATAGCAGAGTGGATTAAAAACCATAATCCTATAACATGTCTCTAAGAAACACTTTTAAAGTAGAGGGCTACAGAGTAAAAGTAAGAAGACTGCAGTAGAATATTATACTTGAACTGGAATTTAAAAAAAAAAAAGCAGGGGCAGAAATTCTCAGATGAAGTAAATGGAAAAATAGACCTAATTAAAAGGGACAAAGAAAGATCTTTATCAAAGGTAACATAGACAATGAAACTTATCAATATTAAAAACATGCACCTAAATGGTATGGAATCCAAATTGTTACGGAAGTTAAATTATAGGAAGGCATAGCAAAACTAATGAGGAATGTCCATCTGCCCTTCTTAGAGCTAGATAAATTTAACCACAAAACAAGATGGTGAATAGATTTTAGAAAGGTTAGATATGATCGCTGGAGAAAATTGAATGGGCATAGAAACTTTTTTTTTTCTCAGTAGTACATGGCACCCACACAATCATTGACATACTGAATAAGGATATAAAACCTCAGAAAATGCCAAAAGGCAGAAATAGTAAATTCATCCTTTTGATTATTATGCAATAAAATTTACATGTAATAAAAGGCCAGAGAAAGATTGATTGAATTTATTGGAAGCCAAATAATCCTAAAGAATGAGTGGGTTAAACAAATCATAGAAACAATGTCATCAAAGAGAATGACAATAATAATGAACATAACAAAGTTTATGGGATGCAGCCAAAGCAGTACTTACAGGAAATTTTATGTCTCTAAATGCTTACATGATTAAATAAAAGAGGAGATAAACTTTTGGTTAATTTAAAGAAAAGCAAATTACCACTATCAAAAATGAAAAGGAGGAAAGTAAAGCAATAATTAGAAACTATTTTGTCTAACTTTATGCCAATGAATCTGACAATCTAAGTAAAATGAATATTTACCAAAAAATTGTCCAGTTTAATAGAATTGAAATATTTAAATAATCCAAAATTAGAAAAAAGAAATTGAACAAGCCATCAATGAATCCATAAGAAAAAATCTCCAGGACCAAATAGATATACAAGTGAATTAAACTATACATTTAAAGAACAATTCTAATATTACATAAGTTATTTGGAAAAAAAATAGTCCTATAAAATTAATGACACAGATATGGTGCTAATATCTAAACCAGAAAGAGCCCAAATAGAGAATGGAATTTAGACTAATTTCTCTATGAATATTAATGAAAAATTTTAAGTGAAATGCTAGTAAAGATTAGAACAATTTATCAACAGGAAGGATTTATACCAGGAATTCAGTGCTGGAAATTTGGGTATTAAGAAAACTATCATAAATGGCCACATCAAAAACACTTAGCAAATATGATTATTTTAACATGCAGAAAATTTTTTTTGACCAAATACAACACAGATTCTTCCTAAAATATTAGGAAGCAAGTGAATAAGTGGAGTTTTCCTTAAAATGATTAGTACTTATCTAAAGTCATCAGCAAGCAATATATGTAATTAGGATAAGTTAGTTTTCCCAGTAAGATCAGGGTGACAAAGGATGTCAGCCTGTGGTGATATCACAATATTGTAATACTAAGGTTAGCTTTAGCAAAAGAAAAAGAAATCAAAAGATTTAGTAATGTGGAAATAAAACTATGGCTTTTTGTAGATGTTACAGAATGCTAGAGAATCAAAACACTATACATAATATCTTCAGGAAAGTTGCATGAGATAAAACTAATGTACCTAAGTTCTCAGTGTATCTGCATATTATCAATAATGCTCAACAGAAAGAGGTAGAGAAATTACATTTTTAATAACTAAACAATATAAAATATTGTGTACTGGCCAAGACAAACCAAGGAACAGTATGCAAAAATTAATTGCTCATTTGTGCGCCTAGGTAATATGACAATTCTAATTTACTTGTCATATCAATCAAACTATAAAGTTTATAAAGCTAGAAAAAATATTTCTAGAATTCATCTGGAAGAACAAGTCAAAAATACCAAGGGAATTAATGAAAAAAACAAACAAACTTCAAAGCTAAATGAGATGTAAAACTACATCATAAAGCAGCAATCTCCAAAACTATATGGTACTAGATAAATATTGTTGAATCAATAAAGTAGGTTAGGTACAGAAGACACAATAAATGAGCATAGTATTCTTCTGTTCAATAAATCCAGACTCCGGTTTTGGGGATAAGAACTCTTGATAAAAACAGTTCAGAAAACTGAAAAAAAAAATAGGACAGTAGAAACTATGTATAGACCAATATTTTACATTATACATCAAAATATGGTCAAAATGGGTACCTGATTAAGACAAATTGTAGTGCCATAAATTGAGAGAGCAAAGAAAAGTTTGTCTGTCAGACGAAGGAAGAATTTATGACCAAGATACAGAATAAAAATTCAAAATGGATAATTTTGATTACATTAAATTTTTACACAAAAAAGCCAGTGCCACTAAGATTAAGAGAAAAGCAAAAGGCTGGAAAACAATTTTTGCAGCTAGTGTTTCCGAAAAAAATCTTCATTTTTCAAGTATTTAGAGAACTGAATCAAATTTATAAGACTATAAGTCATTTCCCAGTTAATAGTCAAAAGATATGAACAGTCAATTTTCACAAGAAGAAATTAGTCTTATGAGAAAATGCTCTAAATCACTATTTATTGGAGAAATGCAAATTGAACAACAGTGAGGTACCATTTCACCCCTATAAGACTGGCTAACATATTGGAAAATGAAAATGAAAAATATTTAAAAGATGTAGAAAAATTAAAACATTAATGAATTATTGGAGTTATGAACTGATGCAACCATTCCGGAGAGCAATTTGGACTTATGATCAAAGGGCAACCACACTCTGCATACCTTTTGATCCAGTAATACAGTTACTTGGTCTGTATTTCAAAGACATCATAAAAAAGGAAAAGTACCCACATATACAAAAATGTCAGCACTTTTTGTGGTAGCAAAGAATTAGAAATTGAGAGGTTGCTCATCTTTTGGGGAAGGACTGAAAAAGCTGTGGTATATGAATGTAATGGAATACTATTCTTTAAGAAATGAACAGATGAATTTCAGAAAACAAACACTTGGGAATGACACTAAACTGATGTTGAGTGAAGTGAGCAGAACTTGGAGAACACTGTATATAACACCTTTGTTTTGGTTACATTAGAAAAGAAAATGCATTGGAAAAAATATCAACATGTCATCAGCTACAAATGTAGATGGTTATCAGAAAATCACATGAGATATTAGCATGTGTGAAATGGATTGAAAAAATATGAATACATTATTTGATAATACTGTATCATAACAAAATTGTAGACATCTTACCATTTTCATTTTTAATCTCCTCAATAAAGAAAACTCCAACAAATTCCCAGTCATTATTAATAATCGTATAAAATCCTTTCTTACGCAACCACACAAAATAACTATTAACAAGTCAGTTTAGGTGACATGAGAGAAGAAAAAGAGGAGATACTATGTATATGAAAAGCAAAAATGGTGAGATAAAAAACTCTTTCTTCTATTGGCATTAAGGTGCCATTTTGATTTAATAAGTGTAATATTATCATTACTATTTTAAAAATATTTAAAAAACTAGTTCTTCCTATCTTTCCTAGGCTGGAAAAGCAATGGCTAGCGACTCATGGTGCTAACCCCACTATTGGTTTCACAGGAGACTTCATTGCTTCCAATGTGTTTTGGTTTGCTCCTCTTTCAGGCAATATATTGACTCCTGGAAGAAAGGGGGTTCACAATATTGATTTTAGACTTAGTTTAGACAACCAATTACTTTAGCCCACTACTACTCAGAACTTTTGAAATATAATTCTTCTAGCCCCAGCCACTTCTGTAGTGCAGATTACAAATTTGCACTATTATACTTGGCACAGCATTTTTAAAATACATCAAGAGAAGATAGAGAATTATGTTTCAAATTTGAATTAAGCTGAACTTATGGATAAAGGCAATAATTACAGATTGAAATACAGACATGTAACTGAAAAAAAAGAAGTAAAAAAAGTTTCTGGATGATGATTACAAAAGGAGTCTTCCTCCACTTTATTTTACTACAGACATGGCATGGGGAAAAAAGCTATCCATGAGAAGATCATGGCCAAATATGTTGAAACTCATTGACAATATGAATTAAAAGTCAGTGGGAAGAATAGGTTTGAAGCAATGAACACCTTGAAAAATCTATGTAATATTGTGCACACTTTTGCTGCTGTAAAACTCATAAAATATTAATAAAATATAGAAGCAAATACTTGTTAAAATGAATAAAGCAATGGACTTGAAAACTGGAAGGCTCATTTTTCTGAGTTCAAATCTGGCCTCAGATACTTATTGACTGTGTGATTCTAGACAAGTTATTTAACTCTTGTTTGCTTTAGTGCCTCATCTGTAAAATGAACTAGAGAAGGATGTTCTAGCATCTTTTCCAAGAAAACACCAAAACGGGGTCATGAAGAATCAGACATGACTGAAATGACTGAATGACAAAAAAACTACAGCTGTGTACACTTTTGGAACTTTAAAACTCATAAGATATTTTTTGGTAGGTTTTTATTTTCAAAATATATGCAAAGATACTTTTCAACATTAACCTTTCCAAAACCTTGTTTCCAAATTTTTCTCTCTTCCTCCATCTTCTCCTTCACACAGCAAGGAATCCAATATAGTAAACACATGCAATTCTTTTGTACATATTTCCACACATCATGCTTCACAAGAAAAATCCGATCAAAAAGGAAAAAAAAATTGAGAAAACAAAAAGTAAACAACAAAAAAGGTGAAAATTCTATACTGTGATCCACATTCAGTCTCCATAGTTCTCTTTCTGGGTGTAGATGGTTCTCTCCATCCCAGATCTATTGGAATTGTTTTGAATCACCCCAATGCTCAGAAGAGCCAAATGCCTCACAGCTGACCATCACATAATCTTTCTGTATACAATGTTCTCCTGGTTCTGATCACTTTACTCAGCATCAGTTCATGTAAATCTCTCCAGAATTTTCTAAAATCATCCTGCTGTTCATTTCTTACTGAACAACAATATTCCAAAAAAATCATATGCCATAACTTATTCAGCCATTTTCCAAATGATGGGCATCCACTCGGTATCTAGTTCCTTGTCACTACAAAAAGGGCTGCCACAAACATTTTTGCACACATAGATCCTTTTACTTTTTTTTATAATCTCTTTGGGATACAGTCCCTGAGACATTGCTGGATCAAAGAGCATGCACAGTTTGATATCTCTTTGGGCATAGCTGCAAATTGCTCTCCAGAATAGTTGGATCAATTCACAACTTCACCAACAATGTGTTATTGTCCCAATTTTCCCACATCCTCTACAACATGTATCATCTTTTCCTGTAATCTTCAGAAACTCATGAAATGGTAACAAAATTTGGAATTAAATAAGAAAATTTAGTATTTTTTCACCAAAAAGTCAGGAAAAATAATGATAGATATTTGTAAAGAATTAGATAAGCATATCTTAAGTTTATAAAAATATTTTTAAAATAAGCTTTCATTTATTTTATTTTTTTCTATTTTCATTTCTAATTTTTTTTAATTTAAGCTTTTTATTTGCAAAATATATGCATGGATAATTTTTTAACAATGACCCTTGCAAAGCCTTCTGTTACAAATTTTCCCTCCTTCCCCCCATACTCTTCCCTAGATGTCAGGAAGTCTAATACATGTTAATTATGGTAAAAT
>JAJPUD010003248.1:162034-183639 GCA_023553655.1 Myrmecobius fasciatus | reverse complement strand
GAAGAAATTGAAACTATTTCCAGTCACATGAAAAGGTGCTCCAAGTCACTATTGATCAGAGAAATGCAAATTAAGACAACTGTGAGATACCACTACACACCTGTCAGATTGGCTAAAATGACAGGAAATGATAATGATAACTGTTGGAGGGGATGTGGGAAAACTGGGACACTGATACATTGTTGGTGGAACTGTGAACGGATCCAACCATTCTGGAGAGCAATTTGGAGCTATGCTCAAAAAGTTATCAAACTGTGCATACCCTTTGACCCAGCAGTGTTTCTACTGGGCCTATATCCCAAAGAGATTTTAAAGGAGGGAAAGGGACCCACATGTGCAAAAATGTTTGTGGCAGCCCTTTTTGTAGTGGCAAGAAACTGGAAATTGAAAAGATGCCCATCAATTGGAGAATGGCTGAATAAATTATGGTATATGAATGTTATGGAATATTATTGTTCTGTAAGAAATGACCAACAGGAGTATTTCAGAGAGGATTGGAGAGACTTGCATGAACTGATGCTGAGTGAAATCAGCAGAACCAGGAGAACATTATACACAGCAACAAGACTATACGATGATCAATTTTGATAGACATGGTTCTCTTCAACAATGATGTGATTCAAACCAGTTGTGCTGCGATGAAGATAGTCATATACATCCAGAGAGAGGCCTGTGGGAACTGAGAGTGAACCACAACACAGCATTTTAACGCTTTCTGTGAATATTTCCATGCATTTTGTTTTCCTTCTTAGGTTGTTTTTTTCTTCTTCTCTTTCTAGATCTGATGTTTCTTGTGCAGTAAGATTACTGTATAGATATGTATACATGTATTTTATTTGTCATATAATTTATCCTATTTAGCATGTATTAGATTACCTGTCATCTAGGGGTGGGGGATGGGGGGCAGGAGGGGAAAAGCTTGGGAAAAAAAGTTTTTGCAAAGGTCAATGTTGAAAGGTCACTCATATGTTCTGTAAATAAAAAGCTTTATATAAAAAAAAACTTGACAAATTTAAAAAAAAAGAAAAATAAATGGGAACAACGTAGTAATTACAATGATATTCACTGATTCAGTGCTCTGCTGAATATTACAATAACCTTATAAGGTAAGTAATACAAGTACTATTATATCCTTTTTGAAGAATCAAAGGAGAGAGATTAAGAGGATTTTCCATGCTCACTCACCTCAGAATCATAGAGAATTTGAAACCAGCTCTTCTGATGCTGTCTATAACTCTTTTAAAAATGTATTTTATATGTAATATTCTATTTCCCCCCAATTCCATGCTAAAACATTTGAATTCTAAAAATTGAATTATAAATTCTATTCTTCCCTCATCATTCTCTGAGATGGTAAGCAATATCTTTTAAAAACAATATCTTTACAGAGATTTTTACAGTTTCTTTAACTGTACTCTATAGAACCCTGATATTCCCTGACCTAAGCCAGAAAAAAAAACCCTAAGTGAAGAAAAACAAAAGCAACAAAAATGATTACTAACATTGTTACAATTTATTTTTAAAAACTAAAAGAAAATATTTGTCACAAAGTTATTTGCAATATTGGTAGATTTAGGATAAAACTGATCAGAAAAATTACGTTCCAAAAATCAATTTCATGTTGCTTAGTGCCATCAAGGCAGCAGTCCCAGTTATTTTTGTTGCTTTTGCTCATGACACAATCTGCCTTGAGGAATTCTGTGATCCATGCATTTTATTGTTTTTTTAAAGGAAATTAATCTGTGCTATGTGATTTTTAAAAGAGATAACTTTCAATATAATTAGTTTCCTTTGTAATTCATTACAATTTTACTATATGCATTTAAAAACATAATTCTGATTAAGAGTTTATGACATAAAGTTCAGAACTCTTGGAAACCTTAATGTGACAAGTTCTAGTACTGCAAAAAAGTTTGATAACCACTGATTAAGAAAAAAAAGGGAGAGGGGTGGGTGGGCAGAAGTCTATCCAAAATGATCCTGTTGTCTGTAGTGCTAGGTACCCTGAGGCTGCTTAGTAAATGTTAATTATAATACTAATCCAAATTACTTCTTTGTGTATTCTTCTGGCTCATGAGACTACTATTGTTCACAGAAGGCACATTTTTCCAGAGCTTCTGAGTTTAAGAATAATTACTTATTTCTTATAATAGCTCTATGAAGTAAGGCAGCTTTATTAACTCTTTCTCATCCAGAAGAGATGAACAAAATAGCTTCATATCCATGGCATCAGGAGACTCAAGTACATATCCCCTAAAGAGAACTCTCAATGCTTAAATGGTAGAACTTTAAATCTATCCCCTCCTCCATTCCCTCTGCTGATCTTCCATGGGTATTATTGTTTAGAACAAAAACCTAGGGTCAAACATGGAGAGAGCAGTAGAGTTAAACTTTGAAAAAAATTTTTCTGGGTAAATGGTTATTTTTCAACAATAGGATGCAATCTTTTAAATTCAGAGCTGGATAGAATCTTATGGATCTTCTAGCTCAGCCTCCCTTTTTTACAGGCAAGAAAACTGAGGCCCAAACAAATTTTGCCTTATTTCAGGTGACACAGGAAATCTGTGTCCTTTCCAATTTCCCCTGAATTTCCCCTTGAAATCCAGCTTCTGAGAAGGCCCCAAATATTAATCTCTTTTTGGCTCACATTGCTCCCACTCTGGAAAGTCTCTCCATATATAGCTCATTTCTAGACAGGTCTGAATAGATTCTCTAAATAGAAGGTAGATCCCTGAACTTTTAGGAGGGCTTACTTGTGAAACAATGCATAAGGCTGGTTAAAAGCTTGTCCTGTCTAAGAATTCATACCCCCCGCATCTTACTTTCTCTAACTAAGAGAATGGATTTAGGAAATGACATTTCCAGGAACTCTCTCTTCAGATTACCTGGGTGAATATCTTCCTTCTCTGGTATTCTTTCTGCTGCAAGGCAATTATTAATGACATTTGATGCGTGTGAGGGAAAAAGCTACTGCTACACATCTTTGTAGAAAGAAGGCAGGTGGTTAAAAAAAGTGCTGAGTTCTCAGTGAAAATTCTCTATTATGGATTAGCACAAAGCATGGTTCTGCTCAAAAGAGCATATCTTCCCAAAATAGTCACTGAGACTTAATGATTTTTTTTTTAGTTTTCTCAACCAGTTGTTACTGGACACATTGGTACCCTTTGGAAAGAAAAGCTTTTCAACAGTCTCAAACAAAGTCTCATCAACCTAAAAGTTCAAGTTGATCTCTACCCTCTACATCTTACCCCATCTGAGTTTAATATTTCATTCCCTTCAAATTAAACTAGAGTGACTTCAAGTATATTGATCCATATCTTAATAGCTCCCTATAGGTCTAAGAATACTTGATAGCCCTTTCTATTTGATTGCCATGCTGTCAGAACTTTGGAGAGACTTCAAGTTAGTGTCAGTGATGTATAATTCATGGGCATTTCCAAGATTAATAAGCAGAAGATATGTTGAAAAAACATTCTCACATGATCATTCTTAACTTACATCATGTTTAGCTTTAAACAAAATGAAACAAAATGATCTCATGTGAAATGTAGTAATTCACATCGTGATTATCAGAGGAAGGATTTCTTTATCCTTTGCTCCAATGCCTTTTTCACTACTTCATGATGTTTTTTATATTCCTATTTTACATATGAAGAAATTGAGGTCCAGAGGAAAGTTAAGTGACCTGCCCAACACAAGACAGCTAATAAATGGTTTGAGTAGTGATTTAGGTCTTCCATCGGCCAATCCAGTGCTTTTTCCTAATATGATGCACCTTGATTAAGATATTTTCAAATTGGATGGCTCTACTAGAGTGTGTGATCTGACCTTCCAGGAGCTATGAAGAGTTTTACAAAACTATTTCAGTTATGTATAAAATATTTTCTGATTCATGAAGATAACAATTTTCATGAATGTTTGAATGGTAAATAACCTTGTTCTAATGTCCCTATTTATAAATAGAAAGATTACAAGATCATGGATTTAGAGCTGAAAGGGAATTTAGAGTCTATCTAATCCAACTTCCTCATTTTGTAGATGAACTGATCCTCAGAGAGATAAGATGTTGAACCCAGGGTCCTAAAGCTAATGAGTTTTAGAGGCAAGATTTGAATCCAGGTTTTGCAAATTCCCAGTGCAACCCACTATCCACTGTGTCATCCTGACTCTCTTGACTCTCTCTTCTCAACTTCTTGATCTTTGAATCCCAGCTCTTGTGCTAATGTTGAGCAGTCCTTTTTGAAATCTATATTTAAAGTGGTACCTTTCCCCAAACACATATTTTAGAGGCTAAAGAATAAGACTTTTGTTACCAGTTGACTACTGTTTTTGCTTGGAGTAATATTTGTCCAAGAAATCTTCTCACAATTTATCCTGGCCAACTACTAATGTATCTTAACCTCCCTCTGCATCCAGCTACCCCTCTGCAAGCTGAAACTTCATGTGGATGAGGTAGAGAGTTATAAAGAAACAAAGCTGGCAGAGCCATTTCCCCATAGATGCCTCCTGGCTTCTGACACATAATTTCTTTGGTCTGAAAATGAAGATCCTCTGTCTATTGTGAAAAGTTTATTTTTTACAATAATCTCCTTTGTGAATGCAGCATTCCACAGTACCACTATTTATGTTAGCAATGATGTTATAAGGATGTCTGCCATCAGTGTTGCAACCCACAGCCGGAGCTTTCCCAAGGGTCTCTTTAATGCTCCAGAGGCTTGATTCAGGGTTTTGTACTTCATCTGTTGAACAAGGTTGGTGATCTCATGAAGAGAGTGTTTTCAGTGTAATATTATTTTTTTTTACTTCTCCAGAGAACTTCTTTCAGAATTTTAATGATAAAATGTGAAGCAGAAGGCATTACACTAATCTGAGCATGGATGCTCTTAATGTGAGTTTCATTGTGATCCATAGCACATCCTAGTCACTAGTTACTTTGGCTTTGTCATCACTAGCTTTCTGAGAGGCAATCCCAGATGATGAGAGTCAGAGCAGATGAATAACAATTTTCCCACCAGTGCACTTAAAAAAACTTGAATATCAGTAGGACTAAAATTCAGCTGCTTGGTGGTGACCAAATTGAGGGGGTGATGAACATTGGAGGGTGTCTTTATGTGTAGCACAAACCCCAATTCAGGACAACTAAAGGAAGTTGTACTATTGCTCGCCATGAGTTGGAAACTAAGAAGGGCTACTTGATTTTTAAAGCTATATATTTTTTCAATTGCATTAATAAGCTTCAGACCTTCAAGTCAGATCTCTGAATGCAAAACTGCATTGTAATTGATTTCAATCTTGCTAATTTGAAGCACAATCTTCTCCATTTTCTTTAGGTGAAAGTAACTAACCTCCTCCAGAAAAGAATGAATTAATGGTCAGAAACAAGCAAATAATGAGGGTAGGCTGAATAACTAAGATGAGTTTAATTCCTATTGAAAAAATATAACTTCTAGTAGAGTCTTTAAGACTGTAATACGATAGGAATGGTCCATAACAGTTAAATAAGTTGGTTTGAGACTCTTAGGAAGGAACACATCTCATTTTAATGATTTAGACAAGCTTAATGAGTACATTTGGAGGACACTGGGGACTATGATAGAGGAAGATGAGTAATGACCCTTTCTCAGGGTCACAAGAACAGTACATATCAAAGAAAAGGCTAGAATCAAGGTCTTTGTGATCCACATCCAGTTACTTTAAAAATGGACTAACAGGATACCCAAATGGTATTATATAGATTAACAGGAGACCCAAATGTAGTCTCTTCTTGAGGAAAGTATCACTTTTATTTTACTACAACATGTTTTAACTTCTAAGGGAGGAAGTTAGTCATTTCTATGGGAGAAAATGGGCTGAGGATGAAAAAAAAAACTAGATTCTACTCTTGATTCATAGACTTCTTCCTTATCTACTGCTTCCTTCCCCCTCTCTATCTACTCTGGGTTTTATATTTCTTATGTGTAAAATCAGAATAATGATATCTCTTCTCATCATGAGGTCACAGTAGGATTGTAAAAAATATAATTGTTCTATTTTCAACCCCTGGCTCCACAAAGATTCAGAATTTGAATTCAATAAAAATTATTCAGTAATTCTTCTACATCAAACACTATGTTAAGTGCTGGGATACAAAGAAAAAAAATAAAACATTTCCTGTCCTTAAGGAGCTTTTATTCTACTAGTATGAAATCAGCTACATGTCTTATGGTGGTGGGATTAGAGATTATGGTTGTATATAAAGATAGTTAAATGATTCTCTGGGAGGAGGAATAGCTTCAATGATGTAGAAATAATTCACTTATCTGGTTTTGAGGACAAGCCTATAAAGGATTTGGTGAAGTTAGTGTTATTGGTTTCCCGAAGGTAATAAAAAGTACCATTGTGTAGAATACTTCCTTATCAGGCTCATGATAAGAATAAGGTAAATGTCAACAAAATTATTGCTACTTACATGATACAATTTGTTTTAAAAATATTATAGAGAAGCTGTGAAAAACTTGCCAAGATTGTCCAAATTAAGTCAATATAAAATATTTAGCATTGGTTTCAGTGCAAAGGTAGGCATGGGGAGAACGAAATTAGGAAGAAAAAAAAAGTTGGAAAATATAGTTTGAATTAAGAAATGAATGAGGTTGTAGTTTACTAAAGAACATTATGTCTATATGTTATCAGTAGTTTCAGTAAGAAGGAAGTCCCAAAAAGTATTGAATGTCTATAGTCAAATATCACATGAAATGAACTATTTTACTAGATCAGCTATCTGTGTGTGGTCAAATAATCAAATTTTGAGAGCAAAGGGTAAAACCAATTCTGTATTTTAAGTTATAAGAAAAACAAATATAACTGTAGTGGAATCAGGAGGAATTAAGGTAAAATCTGACCTCAAACCCTCACGAAATGTATAACCACGAGCAAGACAAATAATCTGTGATTGTTTTAGGATCTTCATTTGTAAAATGAGAAAAAAATATCACCTTCCTTACAGGGTTGTGAAGATCAAATGATTTATTATTTGTGAAATGCTTTGCAGGCTTTAAAAAGCTAAGCAAATTCTAGCTGCAGTTGCCATTTTCCTCCTCCTCCTCAAGTTAAGTATCTTGAAGAAACATAGTCTAGTAGAAAAACTCAGATATATATTACTTTTTTGACTATTGGAAGTCATTTAACCCTTGGGGCTCTGGTTAAACAGAAACTCTGAGTTATAGACTAATTCCCAATGTGCATCTTTGGAAGGACTTTCCACACTGGGAATTATTTATGCTGATGAAATTATAAATCTAGATCTATCCTTCTAGAACAAAAGATCTTGTAGACTTAGAACTTTTAGCTTGAAGTATTTGCTTTCATCTTTAGTGCCTATGTGATATTGGAAAAATTACCCAATTATAGACTATAAAAGCTGCAATGGATTTAATATTTCATTTAAGTCAAATTCAAAGCCTAAACTCATAAAACTAGGAGGTATTAGAATGAGGATTTGAACACAGGTCTTCTGACACTAAATCTGGCATTCTATACTCAAGATTAATTGCCATTTTTTCCTTTTTTATGTCATTTATATGCCCCTAACTTAATTCTATAGTTCTCAGTTCCTATATCTATAAAATAAAGATAATAATATTTTCATTACTTACCTCACAATGTACATGTTAAATAATATATGTCAAAGTACTTTATAAATATGAGTTGTTATAGTAACAGTGCTATTTAAATTTCAGTCTTTAGAAATCTTAAAATAAATTAGTTTTTAGATATTTTTATTGTATACAATTCAAAATTATGACAAAAACTTATTTTCTGAACAGTTAAATTGATGTAAAAGATTTAAAATGTGATCTTTCTTTTGAAAATGTGCTTGATAATAACCTTAGTTCAAAATCACAATATGTCTATGACTTTAATTCTTCAAATTTCATATACATATCCTCATATGTTCAGTATGCCTCCATATATTTTATGATAAATAGGTGTAATTGTACTGATATTTTGATACAGGTTCTCATTTAAAAAATTGGATTATGTGTAATTTACTTACTAAAATATTTAGAGTACATCTGAGCTATGTAATTATTTGCCACATCTAAATTTGTTATTTGAATTCTAATCTCCAAATGAAAGTTTTCCTGGCTATCTAGTGGATTAAATTGACAGATAATTTTTTTATACTGTCACATTTTTTCCTTAGTGATTCATATGTCAAGTGGTGCTTTAAAGTCTTGACTCTTAAGAGTCAACTGTACAGTTCACATGTCAGAAGCTGAGTTGTCTAAAAACTTGGTCTGCAGTATTCTGTTTTAAGAAAAACATCATTGTCAGCATTCTTGAGGTCTTTAAAATTGACATTAATGACCCCTACAAATTCTTAACCTTGAAGTTTCTTGATCTAAACTTCAACCTACACACACATACACACACACACACAAATACACATGCATCTATCTGTATCTATAATCTATACACACACACTATCTCTTCTCCCCCCCCCAAATCCAGAAGAATAAATCATGTGAATTTCCTTTGTGTTATATTTCTTCCTTCTATCATCTTGTTTTTATTCTCACTGCTATCAAACTAGTTCACGCTCATATTACCTTTACCCTAATGTATAGTTTCTGTGTCCAAACTGGTTTCCTTTACTCCCTTCCCACTGCAAATTATTTTGCGCCTTGTTAATCAGGCAATATGATTACTTCTTCCCTGATTGAAGACTTTCAAACTGCTTTTTGGCTGAAAATTTTAATCAATTTCCAATATGCTTTCCAACCCTTTTAACATTTTTTTTTCTACAGGTAACCTATCTTTTAATTAAATAAGAAACTCTAATTTTAGATACATCATATGAGTTCCTATTTCTATGCCTTCTCTCTCCCTGGAATATAATCGTCTTTTATCTTTCCATGTTCAAATCCTACTCATTCTTCAAAACACAACTAAAACATGACAATATCTATGCGAACTTCTTTTTAATTTCCCAGATGAAAAATAATTTTAGTGTCCTCTAAATTCTCATAGCATTTTATATGTCTCTTTTACACTTAATGTGCTCTACTTGGTATAATATTAGATTATACTCCACTATTAGATTATAAACTCTCTGAGGTCATTTTTCATTCAATGTCTCTAATACAAGGCAAAATGCTTTGTTCTGAAAGACTGCAATTAATGTTTGCCAAACGAATGAGTATAAAATGAAAGTTATTCTTCAAAGAATTGTTTAATTAACAATTTGGGCATCAACCAAAATACATTGTGTTCTGCTGCTACAATGGGAAATATAACATAAGAAGAGACTTTAATATGAAGCAGAAATTAACCCACTTCCCATTTTTATATAATATCTTAATGTCACGCCAAGAGAATTTGACCAAAAAGAACCAAATTTTTGTTGTTGTTATGCTTAAGGCAAATGTGGATGAGTAGATGTTTGTTTGTTTGGGTAATTCTAAAACCCTATAGTATAGTCTGACCAACTTTGAAATAGTGGAGTTGTATGTAGCAGTTGCCCCTTGAACAGTCCATTATGGTTTAGTCAAACTTGAAAAGGTGGTGCCCATTCCCCAAACCACATAGACCTTTTGGTGAGGGAAGTTCCTGGGAGAAAGACATAAAGAATCTGTGAGTAGGGGTGTCTTCATATGCTTGTGCTATTCAGTAACAGAATGGGTTGTTGGAAACCTCACAGGGATGGCTTCTCCACTGGAATAAAATGCTTTCTTTCTGGGGAAGTTGGTATCCTGTGGACAAAATCCATTTTATCTTCTGTTAGTTATAGTCCCACCAATGAGTCTATTTTAATTTTTTAAACATTATATTTGGGCCTCTTTTCCTTTTCCCAAGAACACTTGCTTTCTCAAATTACTATGGAAACCAATTCAATTCAATCAGGTCAGGGAACATTTAAAATCACATTCAATATATTGTGATTAGTGCTAGTTAAAGTTAAAACTTGCAGTATCTATAATCTTTTTAAACCCATTTTAGTGAAAAATAAGATATATTTTGAGTCTAAATAGTTAGTCTAATATTGCTTAAGTTCCTGTGCTCATTAAGAATAGAATGGACACATACATATTGGAGTTGGAAAAGGATTTTTAGTGTTAACTTTGTCTTTATTTGGGGAGGGGAAAGAAAAGTATGGGCATAGTAGCAGGAGCAAGTAATTCAATTAGGAATTGCGTATTGAAATCTGGTTCTGTTACTCATATATTCCTGTGCAAATTATTTAATTTCTCTGGGCTTCAAATTTCCTCATCTTTAATATAACATTAGACTAAACAATTTTTTTTCCATTTCCAAATCCTATGAGGCTATTCTTATTCTTAAAAATAAGGCAACAAAGATCTAGAGATCTGATATTTCAAAGAATCGCTGACCTCATAAATTTATGAACATTTACTAATGTGCTGCCTTTGAATTTAGGGTAATCCTTATCCATGCCTTCTGATATATTCTTTGGAGTGATCCACCAAATTAACTAGAAGCTCTCCTCTGGTTATATTTATATTTTTGTGGCTAGCAATGTAATAATGTCCATCTGTTATCCTTCAGTCTTGGAAAATGACTGGCCTTTTCCATTCTTTAATGATTTCTTTTATATTACTTTACACATGCAAATCATCAATGGTAATTGGCTTTATATCTGCCATGTGTCATGGTTATATTGAAGCTTCCCCCCACATGCTTTGTCATTTATAATGGCAGAAAGCTAACTAGAGGGTTGAGAAATTATGTGACTGACTCAGTCACACAGCCAGTATTATAAGCTAAACTTGAACTCAGATAATCTTGACTCTAAGATAGATTTTCTACTCATTAATGATATATTATGTCTCTCTGTCTCTGTCTCTGTCTATATATATTTATTTATATAATATAATAAATAAATAAATAAATAATTTTAATTTATTCATATATATAAATTGGGTATATAAGCCAGAAAGCACACTAGAGAGGCTGCTGGACCTGGAGCCAGAAAGACCCATCTTACTGAGTTCAATTCTGGCCTCAGACATTTTCTAGTTGTGTGATTCTGGGCATGTGACGTAACTCTCTTTCCCTCAGTTTCCTCATGTATAAAATGAGCTGGAGAAGTAAATGGCAGACCAATCCAATGTTTTTGCTAAGAAAACCCCAAATAGAGATCTTGAAGGGTTGGACATTATTGAAACAACAGCAAATGTATGTACATAACCTTCATTTACCTAAGGTATCTATTCACATATATTATGTAATATACATATGTAAACATATATAAACATACACATGTAATGTTATATGTATTCTTCTAGAAATATGGTCACATATAATTAATTATACAAGTCTAACCATGTGTATATGAGGTATGTGTGAGACAGAATATAGTTTGATAGTTACTGATGTCTTCTTAATAGCATCCATCTGCAATCTTGTCCTATATTTTAATATCTTATATTCAGATCTCTTAGATTGCCAGTAAGTTGATTCATTCTTGAGATGACATTAGTTCTTCTATGTTTAGTTTAGAGTTTATAAAGATCCACTTATTGTGTACACATATACCTACATAACATATATATATATATATATACATATATATATAAAACGCACACACACACACACACACACACACACACACACACATATATATATTAACTATGGAAAAGGGACCATTATCTGTCTCATTTTTCATTTAGCCTTAATCACTGATTGGGTGCTGCTCAGTCAAATCGAAATCTTTTAAAAAACCCTACCTAAAAGGCCAAGGTCTCCCATTTCATCCAAGGTTATCTCCAGTTGTCTAGAACCAGATGGTTATGGAAGGGAAACTGAGGCAGGTAACTTATTTTCAGCTTTTCCTCACTCAGATCCAATTCATGTATATGTCATGATATCACCTCCCTGAAGTCAGGGACTTCATTGAGAACAAAAGACTACAATCTTGTTTGTACATAGTTATTTACATACTCTCTCTCTTATTATATTTTGAGTTCCCTAGATTTGAGTATCACAAAAAGGGATATTTTTGCCTTTCTTTGTATATCCTGTGCTTAACTCAGTGCTTGGAATATAATAGGCCCTTAAAATTTCTGTCGTTAGGCTTTTTATTTTCAATTTTCATACAATTTTTAGCTCTAGCTCCCTTGTAATAACTGTAATTCTGAAGTCGAAGTTATCTTTCAGGAATTTTGTTACTTGCATGATCCTTGGTAAATACTGAGTCACATAAGGGAAAGACTCATTAGTGTTTCAATACATAATTTTTATGCCAAGTTTCAATTGGCCTTTGCTATCTGAACCCTTAAAGTCACTAATATTTTTGTTTGTAAAGTCATGAGTACTAAGATCTAAACACTGACTCTCTTTTTCAGGCTCTTATATTTACTTTTAAAGGCAAAATAAGTTCAGAATTGTCTTTTATATATATTTAACTATATATTGTGTGTTTTTGAGGGAAGTAGCAACTGGGATTTAAAGAGTTTTTATATGTGCACCTCTGCAAAATAAACTAATTAAAAAAAAACATACAAGCACATATGTAAGCACAAAATTGCTCTCAATTAGTGTTGGAGAAAAAAGTATACAAACAGATGCTATACTTGAAGAGAAAATCAAAGGAACCACATTTTTTCAAATTCTTCTGATCTTCCATTACAGATTTACTTGTTTATTTGATGGAGACTACTTGGTGAGCTTTTGTGTCTGCTTTCGTTTCTTTAGTGAGATTAGCACCTGAACATGTGAGAACCATTTCTTTGATCATATTATTATTATTGCCATCAAAAACTACACAGCCTTTATTTCCAGTCATGCTGGGCAGGAAGGTTTTTGTTCTTACATGTCTTCTTTCTTTTTTCATGGAACTGCTTCTATTAGCCTTATGAGGGATATTCACAAAAGGGATGAATACAAAGCCACCCCTGCCCCACAATTATACACACACACATACATACATACACATATATACATGTACATATACATATATAGATACATACACACAAACAAAAATATATACACACTATATCTGTCTGTTTGTCTATTTTTAATATATATATATATAATATCAACATACATATACATATATATATATATATATATAGAAGTGAAGAAAGTGTCAGACCATAATATTTGGTATTATGTTAAAAGAGAAAGAGCCAATTGATAAGGGCCTTCCTGCTCTGAAATCATACAGCACTTTGCACCTCTTTGTTTGCTTTTTTAGAGATTTACTTTATTTTTATTATTTTTATTTATTTATTTGTTTTTAATTCACATTGCTTAATAAATCACATTGGGAGAAAAAAATCAGAACATGAAAGAGAAAAAAAACAAAAAAGAAATAAACATAGTCTGTGTCGATTTATATTCAATCTGCATAGTTCTTTTCTGAATGCAGATGGCATATTCTATCCAGATTCTATTTGATTGCCTTGGGTAACTGAACCACTAAGATGAACCAAGTCTTTCATAGTTGATTGTTGCAAATTCTTGCTGTTATTGGGTACAATGTATTCCTGGTCTGCTTGTTCAGCATCAGTTCATGTAAATCGTTCCAGGCCTTTCTAAAATCAGTTTGTTCATCATTGTTTTATTGGACAATAATATTCAATTTGTTTCATATACCATTAACTTGTTCAACCATTCCCCAGTTGATGGATATCTACTCATTTTCCAATTCTATGCTTCAACAAACTTTTTTCTCACATATGAGTCCTTTTTCCTCTTTTATCATCTCTTTGGGATACTGACCCAGTAGAGACACTGCTGGATCAAAGGGTATACAGAGTTTGATATCCTTTTAGGTATAGTTCCAGATTGCTCTCCAGAATGATTGAATCATTCACAACTCCACCAACAATGTATCAGTGTCCCAATTTTCACACATCTCTTTTAACATTTATCATTATCTTTTCCTATCATCTTAGCCAATCTGAGGTGTGAGGTATTATCTCAGAATTCTTTTAATTTGCATTTCTCTAATCAAAATTGATTTACAGTATTTTTTCATATAACTAGAAATGGCATTCAATTCATCATTTGAAATTTATCTGTCCATATCCTTTGACCATTTTTTAATTGGAAATGACTTAATTCTTATACATTTGACACAATTCTTTATATATTTTAGAAATGAGACCTTTGTAAGAACCATAAGTTGCAAAATTTCCCCATTTTTGTACTTCCCTTTTTATCTTGTTTCTGTTGTTTTAGTTTGTGCAAAAACTTTTGATATTTTTCCAGTCGTTTAAATATAATTATATTTGTATAAGAAGTGTTTTGTAATTGTATTGATATAGTTCCTGGGTTTATCTTGGCAACTAGACACCCAAATATTTTATTTTATTCATAGTTATTTGAAATGGAATTTCTCTTTTCTCTGGCTGCTGGGCTTTGTCAGTAATATACAGAAATGCTGATGATTTCTGTTTATTATATATATATATATATATATATATGTACATATATATATATATATATGTTGCCACTTTGCTAATGCTGTTAATTGTCTTGAATAAGTTTTTGGATGATTTTCTAGGATTCTCTTATTATATTATCATGTTATCTGCAAAAAGGGTTAGTTTTATTTCCTCATTGCCTATTTGAATTCCTTTAATTTCCTTTTCTCTTTTTATTACTAAAACCAATATTTCTTGTACAATGTTGAATAATAATGGTGATAATGGGCATCCTTGTTTCACCCCTGATCTTATTGGGAATGCATCCACCGTCTCTTCATAACAAATAATGCTTGCTGTAGGTTTTAAATATATACTGCTTATATTTAAAGAAAAGATTCACTTATCCCTATGCTCTCTAGAGTTTTTGATAGGAATAGGTGCTGTATTTTGTCAAAAGTTTTTTTTTTCTGCATCTATTGAGATTATCATAGATTTCTATTGATTTTGTCATTGATATGGTCAATTATTTTCATAGTTTTCCTGATATTGAATCAGCCCCACTTTCCTGGTAAAAATTCCATTTGGTTATAGTGTGTTATACTGCTGATAAATTGCTGTAATTTCTTTGATAATATTTTATTTAAAATGTTTGTATCAATATTCATTAGGGAGATTTATTAGATTGGTTTGTAATTTTCTGTCTCTGTTTTGGTTCTTCCTGGTTTAAGTATCAGCTCCATATTTGTATCATAGAAGGAATTTGGCAGTACTTCTTCTTTACCTATTTTTCCAAATAGTTTGCAAAGTATTGGAATTAATTGTTCTTAAATGTTTGGTAGAATTTACTTTTGAATCCATATGGCCCTGGAAATTTTTTCTTAGGGACTTCATTGATAGCTTATTCAATTTCTTTTTCTAAAGTGGAACTATTTAAGTAATTTATTTCCTCTTCTGTTAACGTGGGCAATTTATATTTTTGTAAATATTCATCCATGTCAATTAGATTGTCAGATTTGCTATCATACAGTAGGGCAAAATGGTTCCTCCTTATTGTTTTATTTTTCATTTGTGGTAAATTCCCCCTTTTCATTTTTGATGCTGCTGATTTGGTTTTTATTTTCTTTTTTTCTAATCAAATTAACCAAAGTTTTAGCTATTTTGTTGGTTTTTGCATAAAACCAACTCTTAGTTTTATTAATTAGTTCAGTAGTTTTCTTAATTTCAATTTGATTCATTTCTCCTTTGTGTTTCAGAATTTCTAATTTGGTATTTAATTCAGTGTTTAATTTTTTTCTTTATCTAGCTTTTTATTTTTATATTTTATTTTTATTTGCATGCCCAATTCATTGATCTCCTCTTTCTTAATTTTATTCATATAGCTATATAGATTTGTAAGATTTCTCCTAAGAACTGCTTTAGCTGCATCCCATAGCTTTTGACATGCTGTCTCATTATGGTCATCATTCTCTCGGATGAAATTATGGATTGTTTCTGTGATTTGTTTGACTCAGTCTTTTTTTAGAATGAGATTATGTAATTTCTAATTGTTTTTTAGTCTGTCTTTCCCTAGTTCTTTATTGAATATAATTTTTACTGCATTGTGGCCTGAAAAGGAAGCATTTACTATTTCTGCCTTTTTGCATTTGATTGTGAGGATTTCTTGCCTTACATGGTCAATTTTTGTGTAGGTGTTATTTATTGCTGAGAAAAAAAAGTATATTTCTTTCTGTCTTTATTCAGTTTTCGCATTAGCTTTTTTTTTTTTTTTTTTTGCTGAGGCAATGGGGGTGAAGTGACTTGCCCAGGGTCACACAGCTGTTAAGTGTCTGAGACCAGATTTGAACTCAGGTCCTCCTGACTTCACGGCTGGTGCTCTATCCACTGCGCCACCTAGCTGCCCCTAGCTTTGTTTTTCTGTGTGCTAATTGAAGTATATAGAGTGTTAAACTTGAAATCAGGAAGCCTGGATTCAATACTTAATAGTATCATGGCTAATTGACTTAAACTCACAGAATCTATTTCTCACATGTATCATAGGGTTAATCTTTACAAGGCTAAAATTATAGGATTGTTGTGAGGAAAATGTTTCGTAAACTAAAAATTCTAAATAAAAATTAGTTATTATTATTCTAACTCTTTCCTTTTGTCATCACCAAAGGAAGCATCCCTATGGAGAAGACAGCTTCCATTCTAGCAAATACTAATATTAACTGCCAATTAAACACCATTAAAGGTCCAAAGGAACCAGAATTGCTGAAGTCATAAAGTTCTAGGAAAAAGAGACTGGAGAAGGCATGTGGAAGGTGGGTCAAACCATTGTCTCTAATACCCCAAGACTCATAATCCCAATGCCCAGGGAGTAATAGTAACATACAGTGTAGTGGACTAAATTTTAGCTTAGATTTTTACAACTATCATGAAGAAAACAACGTTTGTGACAAAATGGTCCAATCTCCTCTCAACTCCCTTCACAAATATGAACCACCACCAAATGCCTATAATAGCAGATAAGCCAAAGCCATGGTAATGCAGTATTTCCTAGATGAATGTTCTCTCTCCAACTTGACCTTAGGCAATTACAGTCAATTGAGCCATTCCTCAATTATTGAGTTTCTTCCTTTGAAGATTGCCTATTCATATCCTTTGACCATTTATTTATTGGGGAGTGCTTCTTGGTCTTATAATTTGAACCAATTTCCTAAATATCTTAGAAATGATAACTTTATCAGAGAAATACTTCACATATTTCCCCCCACATACACAGTTCTCTTCTAATTGTAGATATATTTGTTTTATACAAAACATTTTTAATATTATGCAATCAAAATTGTTAATTTTCCTTCTTTGATCTTTTTTGTCCCTTGTTTAGACATGAACTTTTCCCCAATCCATACATACGACAGGTAATTCCTTTCTTGATCCCCTAATTTAGTTATGATGTCACTCTTATTTTCTGAATCATGTGCCAGTTTGTAGCTTATCTTGGCATATAGTATGAAATGTAGTTTCTGGGGTTTCTATAAGATTTTTATTAGAATTTGTGAGGCATAATTGTAATTTTTTTTCTTATATTGGCTGAATTTTCTTCAGGAAGAATTAATATTATCTAATTATTTAAATTTTTCTTTGTACGAAGAGCATTTTGAAGGCACACAAATATATTTCCAGAAGATGTCTTGGCAAATAGACTCTTTAAGTATTTTATGTGTCCTGTAACTATTTTAAATTGAATATTCTTTCTATCCATTTTTGCTTAGTTTTGTCGACTGAAATGCAGAAAGATAATTTATAGATGTTTGATGAAATTCAACTTTGATGAAATTGTTAATTATTTTACTTAGTTTTTTTTATCCTACTTAATTTTTACTTGACTTCCCAAGACTAAATAAATTATCAAATATGCAAGTATCTACAACACTTAATTTTCTCTTTTGCAATATGCTTATCCTTTAAAAATATTTTTTTCTTTTCAATATAGCTTTCATAACTAATATTATGATAAATTGCAATGGTGACAATGGAATCTTATATATACTTTTGATCTTACTGGAAAGGCTTCTGGTTAATCTCCATTACAATTAATGCTGTTTTAAAATTTTTAGATGGATAATACTTACTATATTAAGGAATGATCTATTTGTTTTTATGCTATGTAGTGTTTTTTGAAAATCGGAATGTATCTTGTGAAAAGTTTTTTCTGTTTCTTTATATAATAAGCACATTATTTTGTTGTCCTTGTTATTAATGAGATTTATAATATGTAAGCTGTAATTTCCTTGCTCATGTTTTATTTAAATTTTTATCCATATTCATTTGGAATATTGCTCTATACTTTTTCTGTTTTAACTATCTCCTTTTAAGTTATCAAGTCCATATATGGATTATTTGAAGGAGTTTGGTAGTAACTATTTCCCCCATATTTTTAAAACATTTTGTCATATTAAATTAATTTTTTTAAAATTTTAGATATAATTCACTCGTATACATATCCAGTAGGTCTTCTTTTTCTTTACAAGTTAATTTATGACTTTCTTATTTTTTCCTACTAAGATTGGTATATTTGAATCATTTATTTCTTGTATTATTCATCTGGATATTTCATATTATTTAAAAAACATATTGCAATTGTATTGTCAAATTTCTTACTATATTATGGGGGAAATAGTTTCTTATAATTTTCTTTATTTCTTCTTGATTTATTGTGAATTCATCTTCTTAATTTTTAATATGGGTAACAACTTTCTTTCCCGTAAATTAAATTAGTTAATAGTTTATATATTTTGTTGCTTTTTAAAAAACTACTTTTTTAATTGATGTTTTTCAATCTTTCAGTTTTCTTAATCTTTTTTTTTTAATTTTTAACATTCAGGTGATAAATTGTTTAAAAAATCTGTTGGTTTTTGAGAGTTTTTTAATTGAATGTCTTGTTCATTGTTTTCTTCTTTTTTCTTTTGTTGATGAAAATGTTGATATGTGAGTGTGTTATACACATACACATTCATTTTTGCAGGAACTAATTTGTCTATAGGCCAAAAACTTTTGGTATTATCTAATTGTTGTTATCTTTTCTCCCATGATTTCTTTTTTTGTCTTTCTCATTTATGTTTAAGCTTTTAAATCTAGAATTAATAATAGTTTTAGCAGAATATCATAATTATTATTTATAATTAATTACTTTTATGATTAATTTATGAATTGTCATAATTCAAATATTATATTAAAGTTTATTTTAAATTGATTAATTAATGGCTTTGGAGGAGAAAGTGAAGATGGTGACTTGGAACTACACTCCCTTACTTAAATGCAAGTCACTTGCATGCCATGGAATCATTCCCTGAGGTAATGGTCTTCTTAGAATATGAAGGACAAAAAACAATAACTACAAATAACTTCTTTCTCAGTTACTCAGTCTAAGAGTCATGATTACTTCTTGCCCTTAAATATCACCTCAAAATTTAAGTCCTCTCTTCTGTCTTAAAAATCATACCTGTTATAAAGCAATAGGCAGTGAGTGAAAGAGCTGTCAGTTGACATGTACTTTTTTCTCACAGCTAAAGTCCCTCAATAAACCCTGTTGGTGAGTAACTCTAAGCTTCCCTCATTCTCCTGACCAGGATTTTCCCCAGTATTCGTTATGCTAACCTAAGCTGGAAAAATGGCTCCATGTGATTTTTCTTGGATTTCCCATTCAAAAATAAGTCTGTTGAATTTTCTAAATCTTTGTGGAAAAGCTTGGTTGTATTTCCTTTTCTTGCTCCACGATTTCAATTCATCCTAATCAATAAAGAAAATTGTTGCCATTAAAGCCTTTGGCATTGCTAAATTGCTCAATATTAAAAACATAAATGAATTTATTAATAGAAATGACATTGAAGATGATACATTGCCATTAAGTTTTCCACTGAACCATAAGGACCAGATCATTTTTCCATCTATCCTGCTGGTAAAACCTTTATATATCTTGTCTTCTCTTTTTGGAATATAAACTCCTTAAGAGCAGGATTTGATTTGTTTTTCTATTCATAGTCCTAGAAATTAGCACAGTATTTTGCACATAGTCAGATTTTACTACATGATTTTTCATTTCTTATTATAACATAATATACCAGAAAGAACACTAACCTTGGAGTCAGAAGACTTGACCTCAATTCTCAGCCCTGACATTCACTCACTCTGTAGTCTTTGATGTAATTAAGTAACTAATACCACAGTTATCTAACATCATCTGTAAAATGGAGAGAATAGTATTTGACGATAGTCTTACAGGATTTTATGAATAAATGATTTGTTAAACTATAAATTGATATTGACATGAATTGATTTTGTTAGTAAGAAGAAAAATTGTATATTTACAACTTGAAACATCATAGTGTAGATGAAAGAGCACTGAATTTGGAATCTGAGCCCTTAGGCTCAAGTCTTGGCTTTGCCACTTGTTACCTGTCTGACCCTCAGTAAGTCCCTTGACTTCTCAAGAATTCATTTTTCTCATCTGTAAAAGGAAAGGATTAAAATAGTTGACTTCTAAGGTTCCTTTGAGATAGAAATCTCTGACCCCATCCTAGTAAATTCTTAGACCAACTACTTCATCCTTTAGGAATGTCAAGCATGTAAAACAAATCCTATGAAGTAGCATTTCTCAATTTAATGGAGGGGAAATTCTCAAAAAAAACTTCATCATATTTAAGTAAATTGCAGATAAATTTGCATTTAACTCCACCTATGCATGTCTTAGCTTGTATATAGTTAGCTACTTATTATGAGAACATTAATCTCATTTTAGTGGATATTAATAAAAGGCTCCCGCCTGCCATGGAATATTGTGGATACACCCTGATTGCTTCTTTGGTGTGTTGCCCAACCTAGATTATTGGGAAACTTCTGTATTTTTGACAGCCAAGGATAGACATCAACTACTCTTACAAGGATAGAGGCTCAAAATAACAACAGATATATTTTTATATTATTGAAAACAAAAAGAACTCACAGTATAGTGATAGTGACTATCTCCAATCACAGCTCTTTTCAGTGCTATCAACACAAGGAATCCTGCTTTTGAAAGCAAGTTTTTTTCCTATGAGGCAACACAATTTTCTATAAGGTCATTTGTGAGTCCTATTTGTTTCCAATAATCTAAAAATATTCCATTGTGGGAAGATAGTGTTATGTTACCCATGAGATTCAGTAAAAATTTAGGAATTAGTCAGGTTTTAAATAACATAAAGGGAATCAGCTGTAAACATCCCCTCCCAGCATAAGGGGGAACAAAAAGGGATTACTAACATCCTGTGCAAATCTGCATTATAGATAAAAGTAGGATAGTGAGAAAGGCAGTGAGTAAGGCTTCTACCCGAGCTCCTTAGCCATAGGAGAAAGGAAGGAAAAACAAAAGCCTAACAAAAGTCCAGTAATGGGCTATCCTTTGAATTCTAGGACTAGAGAAAAAAAAATAAAAACCTTGGACTGACCCAATAAAGTGGAAACAAGAGTAAAAAGGCTTTAGTATGAAGGCATCTTGGAGCTCAGTGACTATGGGAAAGGAGAGTGATAATTCCTGAGCAATGCCCAATGAGAGGACAATCCATTGTTTCAGGAAACAGAAGATAAAGACCTTAACTTTAGGGAAGTCCCAGAGCCTCCCAGCAGTCAAAGGAAAAGGGACACAGATTTTTACTAGGGCCTACTCTGTGTGTGTGTGTGTGTGTGTGTGTGTGTGTGTGTGTGTGTGTGTGT
>JAJPUD010003248.1:89982-162024 GCA_023553655.1 Myrmecobius fasciatus | reverse complement strand
TGTGTGTGTGTGTGTGTGTGTGTGTGTGTGTGTGTGTGTGTGTGTGTGATCCCATCATGGCTTACTTATGGAGAACTGACTTCTCATTTGAATTATTTTTTTTTTCTCCTCCAGTTTTCTTTTTTCTAGATAGTGACTGAAGCTGTCAGATTTGACAAGGAAAGAGAAAACAAATGTAGGACGAGTTATATTTTTAGAATTGCTTTACATTTTCTAAATTAAACACTTTTAAGCCATAATTCTGAAATTTATAGTGATACTGAATATTTTTAAAATTAATTTTGGGCTTGGAATTCAACATTCAAATATGCTTTGACGTAGGGAAGATATATATTTAGAATCCACAGAATTATTATGACATTTTAGAATTTGATTGATTGCTTTGTGATGTAAAAAAAATCTCAGGGTATATGTATGTACACTAAAAATGAAATTGATGAAGTGAAATCGATAAACAGAACCTCAATGGACTATGAAATCAATGCATTCAGAATGTAAAAAAGATAAATCCAGTATTCCAGTATGGCAGTTAACTTTAAAGACCTGTAAGCTAGAGTTCTGTCGAACCATAACAGAATAAAAACTAGGTAACCCCATGATTTGCAAACCACATCTGTTTAGGAATGGCAACCATACCATGTTTCCCATCCTTCATATTTTCATAAGTCCATTTTATTAAAAAAGAAAAGGAACTTTTAGAAAGCTGTGGCTTTAGAAGTGACTAAAGTGAAGGAGCTGTGTCAAAGTGGACCTACTTCAATTGAGCTGTAACTAGGAAATAAATAATGTACTCGGCTGAGGTGGATAATGGGAGAGATAGACACCCCAAGATCCTGACAGGAGATTGCTGCTAGGGAGGCCCATTCAAGTTATATGATATGGTTTGGATGCTGGAGAGAGATAAGAACACTTGGACACTGGTATAAAGTCCATGGGAAAAGACTATAGGGTAGAGAATAGAATGGGTGGGGGGGAAGGTCACACAAAACTGTAATTATTTTTATTAAATAGGTGCTAAATTCTTCTCCCTGACAAAGAATTGAAAATGTTATAAGCATCCTTTAAATTCAGTCCCTTGGCTAAAAGCCCCAGTTTGTAGCTCACTGGATACAACTCCAAATTGGAAATTGCTGCCAAGGCAATGATTCTGATCTGCCTATGAGATGGCCTTCTGGTCCTAAAATATCTTCCCCCATAATATATGAAGTTATTGTCATTGTTTGTCTTTCTTTCTCAAAGAGAACCTCAATGACATCAGGGAGGTGACACACAAAGTACTTTGCCATTATTATATTATGATATGTAAAATTCTGTTATTTCGTTCACTAAATGAAAATTACCTTTGAAGGGTTTAGGAGCTATCAATCATTCACACATTATTAAGACTTAGCTCAATCAGTGATTTCTTAGTAATATCTACCTGAGATAGTAGATTTAGAGAAATTTCATTTTAAAAAGGAAAGGGTTATTTTAAATTCTATCATACTATGAAAGGTAGAACAGGGCCCCTGGTGGAATTCTATAATGGTTGAACAATAAATAGTAATGATTTTCATAATGAGTAGCAAATGGAGGAGCATGATGTTCATGTATGCATATTTATACACATATATATAGCATATAAATGTGATTGATTGTTACAAGGAATTCCTGAGTAAGGAAAAGCAATATGATGTTGTAGATAGAGATATGGCTTTGCAGTCAAGAATATCTAAATTTGACTTCTGCTTCTGACACATACTGATTGTTTAACCTTGGGCAGGTCACATGAAGCTCTCTTTGCTTTGGACACCTCTCTAAGAGAATAATTAATTTGAAAATAAGGTGCCAAGGGAATTTCTTCATACACATGCACAGATCACATCCCTATCCTCACCTAACAATAATAATTTACATTTATGTATCCCTTGTAGGTGTTTTACCTTTGTCCACATGACCTTACATCTAGTGTATTTTGGGAAATTGGAGTTAAGTGATTTGCCCAGGGTTACAGAGCTAGTAAGAATCTGAGGCTAGATTTGAACTCTGGTCCTCCTTCCTGACTCTAAGCCAGCACTCTATGCACTGATCCCCCTAGTTGCTCCTGATATTCTTTTCATTGAATTTTTTCCCCGCCTTCAATCTTGTTTCTCTAATTATCCTCTACAAATTTATGTGCTCCAAACATTAATCTTACCATGTCATAGACATGCTCAAATTTTTTCAATGACTACTAGTTACATCTATGATAAAATGTAAATAAACTCCTCAATCTAGCATTTAAAGCTATACAGCTTTAAATGGTCCTACTTACCTGTCTTATTTCACCTTACTTATCTTCATACTCCCTGCTTTAGTCAAAATGACCCATTTATTGGACATTCTATATTGTACTTCCATACTTTTGCATATGTAGTCTCTAATATTTGGAATTACTCTTTCTTTGTTTCAACTTTCTTTTGAGAATCCCTATTTACCTTCAACACTAAATTGACATACTACCTCCTGTACAAGGCTTTTGCATATTTTATTCTACCTACTTACTCTGTTACTCTTGGAAATACTTTGTTATTATATATATATATATATATATATATATATATATACATATATATATATATATATATTTAATGGGTTCCATGTCCTATTATATTTACTTTCCCACTTTCTTATCAGTTCTATGCCTGGTAGAACATATGTCTCCTATGAAAGCAGGAACCAATTCACCTTTTGTCTTTTTATTTCCAGTGTATAACACAACTAACTTGCCCACAGCATGTATCTGCTTAATAAATGATCATTTGGTAAATTTACATTAATTGTATCCAGCCCTAATATGAGTGAAATTTATCTATATAATTAAAAATAAAAGCTTAATTGCAAAAAGATCCAAACCATATCATAGTATTTGTTAGGGAAGTTTCATCTTTTTAGTTTTAGAGGACTGACTTTTCTACCTAGAATCAAAAAAGTAAGTGTTTGATCTTGAACTAATAAACTTAAAAACCTGAAATCTGAATTTTCCTTTGTTAAAATCAATCTCTAGGGTTTAATTGTATGAAATCAATGAGAAGCTAGGCTTTTATTTAATAAAATTTGTGTGTCTATCTATCTAGACTATTCCAACAATTGCATATTTGAATGGGTAAGGACATAGATAAATACATATCAATAGGGAATTGTTTTGTGATGTGGGAAAATAAATTTGGGTTATCTGTTGTTCTTTACATTAATTCCTCTTGTAGCTTTAATCTATTACCACTCTGCCAAGGTCTCTTAGGAGCCTTGGGAAAGGGCAGTGAGGTAGGGTGAGAAGGGTACCGGAAGAATGAGAAAAGTACGAATGACAAGGTTAACCTATCTCAAAATTGTACTAGGAGTTGACTCTATACAAGGAAAAGAATAAAGGAAAGAAAATACCTTGCTTATACTTTGTCCTCCTTCTCCTTTCCTTTCCTCCTGAACCTCACAGCATCTAACCAAAGTACTTACTAGAATTTAGGCTAGTAATAAGTGCAATTACATTTTAGAATATGGATTAAATAGATTTTTGTATATATAACAGATTTGAAAATTGATAGAGTTCTAAGAACTTAAACTAGTTTCAAGTATGGATCCATGTTTTGCTTAATTCCATCTGTCCACATGAATATATTTTTGTCAGCTCTATTATAGATGAAAAGGTGCAATTTAATTACACTATTGTAGAAATGAAGTTTTATTTTTTTATTATTAAAACTTTTTATTTGCAAAACATATGTATGGGTAATTCTTCAACATTAACCCTTACAAAGCTTTCTGTTACAATTTCCCCCCTACTCCCCACCCCTCCCCTAGACGGCAGGAAGTCTAATACATGTTAATTATGTTAAAATACTTGACAAATTGAATATATGTATGCATATTTCCACACTTATCATTGTTGTGCAAGAAAAATCGTATCTACAAGGAAGAAGAATCAGAAAAGGGAAACAATACAAGCAAACATCAACAGAGAGCATGAAAGTGTTATGTTGTGGTCCACATTTCACATCCCTCTCTCTGGGTGTATATGGCTTTCTTCACTGAACAATTAGAACTGGCTTGAAACTTTTCATTGTTGAAGAGAGCCATGTCCATCAGAATTGATCATCATGTAATATTATTGTTGCCGTGTATAATGATCTCCTGGTTCTGCTCGTTTCACTCAGCATCAGTTCATGCAAGTCTCTCCAGGCCTCTCTGAAACTGTCCTGCTGGTCGTTTCTTACAGAGCAATAATATTCCATAACATTCATATACCTCCAGTTTCTAGCCACTACAAAAAGGGCTGCCACAAACATTCTTGCACATGTGGGGTCCTTTCCTTCCTTTATGATTTCTTTGGGATATAAGCCCAATAGAAATGCTGCTGGGTCAAAGGGTTTGCATGGTTTGACAACTTTTTGAGCATAGCTCCAAATTGCTCTCCAGAATGGCTGGATCCGTTCACAGTTCCACCAACAATGTATCAGTGTCTCAAGCTTCCCACATCCCCTCCAACATTCATCATTATCTTTTCCTGTCATTTTAGGCAATCTGACAGGTGTGTAGTGGTATCTCAGAGTTGTCTTAATTTGCAAGAAATGAAGTTTTCAAAATGGTCGTTTCCCCACAATAGAACATTTCTCATTTGTACACTCAGAGCTCTTAATTATATGTTTTATGCTGGATTCCCTATTATTAACCGACAAGAATGCAGATGCTACATTAAAAATGAGAAAAAAAAAAACCTAAAATGCAAGATATCAAGTTGTATCCAAATGTATACTCAGAAAAAATTCATTTCTTATTTAGATACAGATTCCCCCACGTGGTATAGTTTTTAAAAACAAATGTGAGTATTAAAAAAATTTTAATAAGGAAAGCATTTTTGTTTTTCAGAAATCTTTTATCTGAGCCCATATTATTTGCTGGCATAATTAGAATATTTGCAAAATGCTCACTAGAATAGTTCTAAATACTGTTCTTACTTAGTGACTATTTGTTTAATGTCAAAGGTCAACAAACTGCTCCTGTGTCAATGAAGTCTAGAATGAATAAAGAAATGCCTCTCTCTTCCCCTTTAAACAATGGAACATTTGTAATTTTCCTGCCAATTCTCCTAGTTTCATGACCATTTTCCTTTTCCTCCATTTGACTATCTCTGGTAAATTCAGTAATTCTTTTCTTATTCTTATAAGATGAACATAATAGTTCAAATTCTTGACAACTATAGTCATAGAGTATTTTTTTAATAAAAAAATTTCTATAAGGGCCAAATTTCTTACAATTTAAGGAAGTATGCAGCATTTTTTCTTCTCTCTGAAGAGAATGCCTGTATGAAATTCACAAGATTTCATTTTATTTATGAAGAGAGTCATTTATTATGTACAAGAAAAATTTTAAAACTGAAAATGGCAGGCAGAAAAAATGACTCTTCCTTTAATAAATACAAGATATGTAAACTCTATTCCTTTTAATTATACACATTTCCAAAAAAAAGAACAGACTGGGAGATCACTTTGAGATAAGAATTACAGAGGGGGTATTAGTTTTCTTATTCTTTACAATCCTATGCTATATTGTAGATATTAATTTATAATTCCTTTGTTAGAAAAAAATCACTTAATAATCAAAAAATAAGATGTAAGTATCTTATAATATAATATTATTATTAAAAATGGGGTTATGGTAGGTTGCCATATTCTCTCTGTCTCTATCTCTGTCTGTCTCTTTGTCTCTGTCTCTCACTGTATCTCTGTGTCTCTAGTTCTATCTCTATCTGTTTGCTTCTGTCTCTCAGTCTCAGTGTCTTTGTCTTTTTCTCTCTCACGGACACTGACATACACATACACACATGTATGTACATGTGCACACACAAAACAAATCTGGTATTCCAATAATGAATGGCTTATACTGAATTTTTAATATAAATACATGCTCAGAGATATTTCCGGTCACATACACATCCAGGAACTCACACTTTGACTTCCTGCTTCCCAGAGACCAACAATAAACCTTGCTATTATATATAGTGTAAAAGGAAAAGTCTGAGTCACCATAGATCATATGTAAAGAAAATAGTCTTTCAGTTGACAATACTGTTGAGACTAAAGAATTTATTAGATGCATACACATTTATATACTAAAGGGGAATTGGTTCAGTAAAAAAAAGCCAAACTTAATATGGCAATAAAAATAAGCATCATAGTGATATATATTGAGAATTTATAACCTTTCAAAAAATCTTAATGTACAGTTTTTCCAGGAGTGAACATTTAAAAATAAATGTAGAGTCAGAGAATGATATCATTGATTATATCCTTTGGATGAATAATATTCAGAGTATTATGTAGATGAGTGCTTCCTCAAGTCAGTTTTTTATACAAGTGAAAATATCAATAGTGGTAAATTGGAGATTGTATTATCTTAACAATCAGTCTGTGTTACATAAGGCTCTTGTATCAACCAATGTGCTGGACTGACTTTTAAAATTTTAGTCAAAATAGTAGATTCAGAAGCTTCATCTAGGCATAGTCTTTGACTGTTAACCCAACTAAGAACATCTGTGTGATGACAGTGAGAATGATGGATCAGCATAGTTTGCCTACCTCTGTGCAAGTAGTCTTTGATCTAGCATACAGATGGTGGGAGAGGGAATATTTTTACAGACATAGCACACACATGCCTAATTTGATCTTTCTCTTGGGTCCATTGGGAAATAAAGCAGCCCATTTTCTACTATAATCCAGCTCAATTTAATTTATATAAATTTGTAAGATTACCAATTTTTACCCTAATATCTTGGATTTATAGGATTTCACAGCATTACTTAATTACCTCTTCTTTCTCATCATGCTGATAACATATTTAAATGGTCACTAGTCTATAACTCAAATGTTTATCTAGACCTGTTTAGTAGGAATAAAGCAGCATGGCATAATGAAAAAATAAAACAATATACTATATTTGAAAGAAAATTTAAAAATTCATTTGTCTTAAGTCTAGCAATGACACATGGACAAGTTATTAATATGATATATCTTATCAGAGAACTAACATGTACTAGGGGGTCAAGCAAAAAATGGATATTCAAAAAGTCATTTCCACCTGGGAGGAAAGGGATCAGGTTCTAGAACATGGACAATATAGACATTGACTGAAAGTCTGAATTTTATTTATCATAGTTTCTAGATTGATTTCTCTGCAGAATCTTAGTCCCCGAGGTCCTATGTAGCCTTAATCTGAACTCTTTAAAATGTGCTCTCATAAAACACTTTTCAGATTATTCCTAGCGTTTTTCTCCCTCTATATCACAGTTCTTGGACAGACTATACCTTTTATAAAAGGATTTCTTCCTCTCATTCTCTTCATTATTCATTCTGTTTATTCTAGTCTTTGACTCATAGCCCTTATACTTATTTAGTGCCTTTTGATGGTCTGTTCTTCATGGAATTAAAGCTTCTAATGTACCTGTTCGGGGTTTGTTCTTCTCAACAATTTCCATGTTATTGCTTTGCTCATTGCTCCCTTTATCTTTCATGCTTTGCTCTTAGAAAAACTAATACAAGCAGGAAATAGAGAGGATATTGCCTTGTGGTTGGAACTTTGCTATGTCCCCGACTGTGCAGTTAATTATTAACTTTTACCTTATTCAGAGTTATCCCTTTCTCCCACCCCCACTCAATTGTCTTAAAGGATCTGCCCTATCTCCCTGCCCTTCCACCTCTTCTAGGTGTAAATTTCCCCCAGGAGCTCTGATTTTTCCTCTCTTCTGAGGCAGTTTGAGAGGTTCCTCTAAGCACCAAATCCTTATTTATTATATCCATTTTGAGTTCCCTAACTCTTTCTATAGAATGTTGTCTTCACATAAGAACATTCATCAGTGCTAATCTGTCCCACAACAGAAACAAGATTTTCTTTTTTCTTCTCTTTCTTTTTTAAATCCTTCCTTTTGTCTCTTTAGCCATTTTCCTGTAAGCATTCTTTTAGGATAAAGTCAAGAGACTATTAGGGCTATTTTCCCTTAGTTGTTAGCATTTGAATGGATTAGAGAATCACATATTTCCATCTATTTTCTTTCTGTTTTCCTTCCTTTTATGTGCCTGGCTATTCTGTAATTAGTCTCACAAAAATGTTGATTTACTTATAGGTGAGATATTGTGAGGTTTGTAGATGATATTGCTTTCATTATTTCTATTCCATTTCAGTTTTCACCTGTTTCCTTGAGGACTCATAAAAATCAATCTTTTAATGATTTATTCATTATTATTTTGTTATTGTTGCTCTTGATTACTGCATTTCCTTATTTTTGTATATCTGTTGTCTAATGATTGAAAAGCAAATAATTTATTTAAGTCTGGTTTCTTCTTAGGATGATTATAATACTTCCTTCTATTGAAGGCCCACATCAATATCTAGGATTTGATTTGCAGGGTATGTCACCATGACATGCATGTTCAGCTATTTTGCTCTTCACAATACAATATTTTATTCCCTCCTGGGGTTTGTAATGAGTGCAGAATACTCTTGTTCAAATTTCTTTTCCTTTATGTTGGAACACATGGACTCTTACAGTAATTGTTTTCATTGGAACTTTCAAATTTAATCACTATACGTTTTGTAATTTGCAACATTGTGTTTTGTGTTTCTGTAGTTATTCTGTGGATTCTTTAAATTTAAACTTTGTGATCTGTGTGCAGAAGTTTGGCTGTTTTTTTTATTATTTTTTGCATTGTGGTGTTCAGATTTCTGATTTCATGTTGAGAGATTTTTAATCCTTAAATTATCTCTATAATTATGTCTTTGAAACAAATGTTTGCTTTGTATGATGATCATGTTTTATTTGAACATTATTATTTTTTGTTTATCTTTTTACTAGATTGTCCTTATTTTTGGTGTATTTGCATTCTCAATAAGTTATTCTCTCTTTTGTTTCTTTGCAAAGACTTTGCATTATGGATTAAACTATTTTTATTCTACCATTTTTTCCTTGTTGTGTAGACCATATATTCTGCTTCCAAAATTCTTTTTTTTCCCCACAATTCAAGAACATCCTTCTAAAGTTGCATGATTTTTTGAAAATCCCTTTACCTCTTCAAGTGTTGATATATTACCTTTTGTCTTGAAATTAATTGCTATTTGGATTCCTTTAGCCTTTCTTGAGCATTTATTTCCTTCTATTATTCATATCTTCACTGCTCATTTATCTGTTTCTGCTCAAGGTTTTTTTTTATTTTCTTCTCCCTGAAATCTTTGGTAATTTCATTCTTCTACTTCTCCACTTATATTCCTCTATTGATTACTTTTTGACTCTTTTCTCTGATGATTATTTGTTTGCGATTGGACCTCAAAGCTATCTCAGGCTCTTTCCATGCTGGGAAATTCTCATTTATCCCTTAGTCTCTACTCCAAGTGACTTCTAGTGGGACAGAAATAGCTCCCAGTTTGTTCTAGATTCTTTCTCAAAGATTTAATGGAGTGCCACACAGACATAGAGTCATACAGACAAGCATATGGCTAAGCTGTTGTCCAAGCAAGAGTGAGCTTTGTCCTTTTTTCTTTCAGTGGCACTCAGAGGAGGGATAAACTTAAGTTATGTTGGAAGTCCATGTCTCAAGGCTGTGCTGAAACATGGTGGGACATGAGGAGTGAGTGCTGAGAATGTAAATAACTTTCTTTACTGTTAGTTCTTGGAATTGCTATCTTATTTTGAATGTTGTTTTCCTAGATAATGAAAATATATGAAATTTTTTTTCATCACATACAATACCTATCCTAGAGACATTTGAGAGGTCATGAGAATCAGAGAAAATGTCTAGAAAATTTAAAAAAAAAAAGAAAATGTCTATGCTTACATAGAGACTATTTTGAAAATATTTCATTGAAATGTCAATATCTTCTCAATTAATATTTAAAAATATACAATTTACAGGTGTGTAGAACATAAATGTTATGCTTTATAACAACAACCATTTTAATACCAAATTGTCTTGTGGATGTTTTAAAAATCACACAAAAAATTTTTTGTAATACATAATTTGATGTTTTTTTGTAGCAGAAATAATTTTAAAGAAGTGATGCTTCCCTACTCTTTTACTTATTCTGTTATTTTTGGTAAAGGCATACTTTACTAGAAATATATTTCTAGGCTGATTGTTATTTCTCCAAAACCCAAGTCTATATCATCTTTTAGTTACTTTGAGGTTCAGTCTGCCTTTTTGAGGGGTAGTGATTAATCAATCCATGGCCTGAAACTCTATCTCGTATATTACTCTATACCAAAAATACATAAAACCGAGAGTAAAAATGTTCAGTTACAGCAGTATCAGTAATAGGGATCAAATAGGAAAATGTTTTCAATGTTCCTTCAGAAAGACATGAGAACCTTGTTCCTCTAAGGGAGTTATTATCAAATACTCCTTCATTAGTTTTGACTCTCCAGCATTGTGGAAGGACAGCAGTTTTGAAACTCAGATCCATTTCTGGCTTAGAGTTGATTTACTGCTTTCTTTTGCAATATCTTTCTGTTGGGCAGAAGGGAAAGCATTTGCCTTCTTGAAGAGTCTGGCAAACATACTTTTTCTCACATTTCCTTTAGAATCATAATGTTTGATTGTGAAGTCATTGATGGCTAAATTATTGGAAGGGGTGATCAGTACAAGAAATGTAGTATGTATTTAATCAATGTTTGTTTTGGCTTGAAAATGTTCTCCCTGATGATCATCAAATACTTGCTTCTGCCTGAATTTCCAAAAGTTCTTTTTAATATTCTTCCTGGTAGCATACTGTTCACCATAGTCCTTACCGACATTATAATGTGGCTATTCTCTGGGCACTTTGCATATTCCTCTGGGAAATATATTCTCAGACTGAAGTATTATTGAAAATGAAATTCTAAGGACATATCTCATATAATTAAGTCAGATTTGCCTACTTGCATTAGGAGATGTAGATCATCCTATCTGTTATTCCTACTTCATGTATTTATTTATTGAAATAAAGGTAGATCCAATTCCTAGGTTTTTTCTTGGATTTGCTTTCTAGTAAGTTTCCAAGTGTCTTTATCAGTGCTTTATACATTATTGTTTATTTTCTCTAGTATCTAGCTGGTTGCATAGTAGTTAATAGTTTACTCCTTCCCCAACTGATGATTGGTCAAAGGATATGAACAGACATTTTTTCGATGATAAAATTAAAGGTATGGATGGTAATATGAAAAAAATGTTCTTAATCACTATTGATTAGATAAATGCAAATTAAAACAGCACTGAGGTACCATGTCACATTTCTCAGAATGGCTGGGATGACACGAAAAGAAAGTTGGAGGGGATGTGGAAAACTGGGTCACTAAAACATTGTTGATAGAGTTTTAAAATGATCCAGTGCTACTATTGGATCTGTGTTCCAAGGAAATCATAAAGGAGGGAAAAGCACCCAGAAGTGAAAAATTGTTTGTAGCAGCTCTTGTTATAGTGGCAAAGAATTGGAAAATGAGAGATGCCCATCAGTTGGGGAATGACTGAATAAATTAAAGTATGTAAAATTAATGGAATATTATTGTTCTTTAAAAATGATGAAGAAGGGGCAGCTAGGTTGCACAGTGGTTAGAACACCAGCCCTGAAGTCAGGAGGACCTGAGTTCAAATCTGGTCTCAGACACTTCCTAGCTGTGTGACCTTGGACAAGTCACTTAACCCCAATTGCCTCAGCAAAAAGCAAAAAAGAAAAAAATGATGAAGAAGCTGATCTTAGAAAGACCTGGAAAGATTTACATGAACTTATGCTGAGTGAAACAAGTAGAACCAGGAATATAGTAACAGAAAAATTGTGCAATGACCACCTATGAAAGATTTCGTTCTTCCAAGCAGTTCAATGATCCAAGGAAATCCCAATAAACTTTGTATAGAAAATGTCATTTGCATCTAGAAAGATAACTATAGAGAATGTGCACTTTTTTACTTTCTCCCCCTTTTCTTGTTTTTTTTTTGTCTCATGGTTTTTCCCTTTTGTTCTAATTTTTCTCTGCCAACATTATTCATAAAGAAATGTGTATTAAAATTAATGTACACAAATAACTAGAAAAACAAAACAAAATACGAAAAGAAAAACAAACAAAAATAGTTTTCTCCTACCACATTTTTTTTCATTTGAATACCCTTTTCATTAATTTTCAAAAGTTCATTTAATTCTTTTTAATGTCCTTATTTATACTCTTCATCCCTGGCCAGGAGCTTGTTATTCCTAAATTTAGTTGTGATCCAAAAATCATACCTAATAATGTTGTTCAAAATATAGTTGAACCTTTTGAAGAATGTTGCCTAGCCCACCTGTCCATTACTAAGCTGTTATGGAGTCTGAAGTTGCTCTAAGATATTGTGATTACTATGGGGAAATGGTGCTGAAGTCAGATGTACTGGTAGGTGCCTGTCTTCCTGATGATGGTGAGGTTGAGCCTGATGGATCATTAGGATTTAGTAGTCTTGATCTGTCTGCATTATGTTTAGTGTTAATATAGTTAACTCCCAGTAGTAAGGAATGGGGGACACTAGGCTGCCTGAGGAAGGAAAGGGCAATTTAAGGCAAACAGTTCCAGATTCCAAAAGTAGAATAGGTTAAAAGCTCTCATGTCTTTCAATAATGAGAATGGATTTGTAAATGACTGTTGCACTTCCAATCTGTGTGAGATAAGGAGATGTCTCAAAAAAAATTATGGTGTACAACCATCCCTTGGATGATACTATCTTACCTTATATTCACCTTGTATTGTGTGTGTGTGTGTGTGTGTGTGTGTGTGTGTGTGATTAATTCCTGAGAATACTAAATGGAAGGTTAGACAAAATAAAGAAAAGAACTATGAATTCTGTGAGAGAATAATGGCTATATTCTTCATGATAAGACATTTCTGCATATTCAAATAGATGAAGATAAAAAGAGAAGAAGTAAAACAGTTCTTCAAATGGATCTTCCATCTCCATCTAATATGCACTGGAAAGTTTGGTGGTAAATCAATAGGTTTGTAAGGGATGCTGTCAAAGTGAGAAATGGAATGGCAGCAATAACATGGGAAAATTAAAACTCATTGCTTTCACAGATGTAGTTTTATGCCTTAATACAAAATAAAAGGCTAACAAAATTTAAATAAAATTATCTTTTTTTGTCTTTCAAAAAGTTTTATATGATTTTGCTTGGGAGACACTTTGTTATTTGATTCTCGCATTAAAATAATGTATTGACCCCACCATAGGCTTGATCTAAATAGTTGTGATCTAGCCTTGCTATTCTTCCCATATTGATTTTCTTTAATGATGTTTCTAATTTTGCATGTAGTTCATTTAGGACTGTGATATTAGAATCCAAATATAGTAGCCTCACTTTCAATTTTCATTGGAGAAAACAGTGCAGTATAAAAACCCTTTATTTTTTTTTTGTTTGTAGACCTGACAAATTTCATTCTTAAATGCCTTGATTAAGGTTATTTTTTTTATTTCAGCAAGATTTTTATAAATGCTTACATTCCTCTACTAATTTTCTGTGTTTAGTAAGACAATATAATTCATGATAATTATTTTTCTTTCACAAGGTTTTGCCATTTTTCTAAAATGTTATTACCCTTAATACCCATATCTCTCTTTTTGGCAAAAAAGACCAGATATAAATTGGCCAAGTTACTTCTAGGTTCTTTGGGTCTCTTTTTGGGCAAGCTGCTTGGACAAGTCTTTAGACCTTCTGGTGAAAAGGACACTGCATATTAATACTAACAGGAGGGGGTCACCAGAAGATGCCCAGGTTTTACTTTCAAGAAATTTGAAATGTTGGCAGCAAAACCTTCAAAACATTATTTATTGAAATAGTTAAGATGAGCTTTGTTAAGGAAATAATGACAGTCTGCCTCAATGTCTGCCTTTTCAGTCACTTCACATTTCTTGGCATCAACAGGTTGTTTAAACAGTTCTAGTTGGAGTTGTCACATTTTTATTACAAGATCAACAAGTTTCCCATAAAATAATACTTTTTTTTTGCTCTTGAACTCTCAATGAAACAGACACTATTATTTTTTTACGTTTTTCTTAAAGAAGAATTAGTGAACTTTCCTTCCATTTGTTTTCCTTTTCCTTTTGGTTTCATTTGTTGCAAGAATGTTAATTCTCTTAATTCAATTAAATAAATATTTTTAAGCCTCAATTATATTCTTAAAATTTCAAGATTAAGAATCATTTTTCTCTTCTGGGAATATGTGCATTGATTGATCAACCAAGAATATCACATTTAAATTAATGTTTATGAACAGTCTAAAAATTTACTCACAGTGATGATCTGCCCCCATTTTGCACAACTTTGTCACCATCACTGTAGAAATAGAAGGGGACCATGCACAGTCAAAGATCAAATCTAGTTTTCATTGTGTCTTTGTTTATCATGGACAAATAAGGACATTGCCATGAATAACAAACTACCACAATGTGTAAAAAATGAGTATTCTAAAAGGCAGTTAAGAGTCATATAGCATGGGTGCATATTATAAATGTTGACTTGCAAGAAGGGACATGACAGATTAAAAAAAATTATGATGGGAAGAGTGAACCTGTCTACTAGAGAAAATTAGGGATAACAGATAACCTGAGTGATGGCTTGGTTCCTAGATAATGCTAAGATGTCTATAGAAAAACCACTAATATGTATTGTGAATCCCCTAGAGAATATTTATGGGAAATCCTTTCATGAATCCGAAGGAGATGTTTGCTGATGTGTAAATGAAGATGTTAAGAAAAAGTGGCTCCTTTCCTTGCACAGCTCTTGACATAGGAAAGTAAAAATTGGAAAAATATAACAAAATCCCCCTATATCTGGATTCCCATGGTTCAGAGAAAGGATAGATAGAATCATATTTTCTGAAATGAAAATTATGGCAGGGCAACCAGTTTCTTGCTTTAGGGGAACAAATATTAAAGTGAGCAAAAATTTAAATCAAGTGACTTACTGGCCCTGAAATTTATTCCTGGGTGGCAGTTTCCCTCACAGTGGCTTAATGATGTCCTAAGTTCTGTGATAATTATCTCTGGCTTCTCAAAGAGATGATACTGCAGGGATTTTTTTTGTTTGTTTGTTTTTTTCTTTATACCTACTGTTCTGCCTTGGGAAAATATATCCCAAAGGATCCAACCATGGTTGAGGACATGCTTTTTGTTGGGCACTGAGTGGTAATTATTTCACTGTCATGTACTAGAATTCCACAAAGTTAATTTACCAGTTTTGGTTCTTCCCTCTGGGACTTTCATTAAATATATAATTAATTCTTCTCATATGATAGTTATGCAAATATTTGAAGACATCTATCTTACTCTTGTTTTTTTCTTTTTTTCCTTTTTAGACTAAACATCTTTTGGGCTTTTTAATGTTCTTCATATATGATTTCCAGGTCCTTTATTAGTCTAGTCACCCTTCTTAGTATACCTTTCAGTTTGTGAATGTCTTTCTTAAAATGAGTCTCCAGGGAGATAAGGAAGAACATCTGTATTTAAGTTGGAAAAGTCTATGTAATCATAAGATGTAGATTTGGTTTAACTAAAATTAATTTGAAAGAAAAAAATTCTAATTGTTATTGACTGTCAGTCAATATGAGAAAAATATATTAGCTGTTACATAATTGTCTATTAATATCATATTTATTTCTAATTATAGCCATAACTTGCAAAACATTTAGGATGTTTAGGGCCTTTCATGGTTTTCTGTCTTGTGAATAGAGGTCAGCACTTAGCACAGGGCTTGGTACAATATATGGTAGGCCATTAAGAAATGTTTATTGATTGATTGGCATGGAAGCTAAATTAAATTTGCTCACACTTCAGAAAAGCTGTATTAGAAAGAATTTCATATTACACTTCTCTTCATTTCTTAACCCATACTCTTTGGAATATGCATTCCATCTTGTATGCAGAAGAGTTTTAATAAGTGTCCATTTAATTAAATTGAAGATTTTTGGATGCTGATAATCCAGTTTCAAGTTCTATGTTTAGGCACCTGTATGAAAAAGAGATAAGTAACTCTCTCCTAAGTCTGTAGAATAGAGAGATTCTGCCTCAGCACTTTTCCATAATCTTAAATCCTGCACAGAAATGAACAACTAAAATACTCTGCCATCAATCATTAGTCCATGCTTTCCATAGTCATTAGCTTTTGTTCCATGTTTCAGTATTCGCAGGATCCATTTTAATTTACAACTTTCTAATGTCACATGCACCTGCCCTTACTCTACTTTCCAGTGTCTCTAAAATTCTTCATGAAGTTGAAATTAATTGGTTTTCTTTCTAGTGGCACTCACTGCATTGAGAAGTGAAGAGGGAATTTTCCTCTGCAAGTGATGACCCTTTCAACTACCTTCTACTCTTAACCCAATAGTGTTCTAATCTCCTGCTTAATTTAAACTAATTAAGCTTTTTATTTTCACAGACCTATCCATCCTTCACTGAGGTCACTTTTTCATTTATTTCAGCTCTATTTATCAGGACAGTAGGAATCTCATGTCTAGGGTACAACTGGGCAATGATATCAATTATTAGCTGACTACAGTGTTTTGAATGGAATAAAAAGATTTGTTTACATCTGTTTTCATGTAGTTTTTTATGATGATTTCCCCTAGTAATTTGAAAAAAAATATTCAATAAATAACCTTATTATGTTTATGGGTAAGAGAATGAATCTGAAATCTCTAGTGTCATTTTCCTAAGATTTGTTTATTCGAGAAGTCCCTTTTCTCAGATCTTTGAGGATTGTAATTCTTGTCCTCTTTCCTTTTCTTGTATATCTTTCTCTTTTCCTTTGATGTTTTGGGGAAATCATCTCTGAAGTTAGTAAGAAGTCATGGCAAGAACAGCTTTATGTATTTCTTCCTGAATCTGTAAAGAACTCCTTGAAAGAACAACTGCCTCCAGCGTATGGTTGCTGCTTATTGTAACTTTTGTAAAAATAAATAAATAAATGTCCCACTTGACAATCCACCTTAATTCCCTTAGGTGTTTCAGATTAGCTTTCATTTGGATGATAATCTGATTTTGTAGTTTAATCTTTATATTATAATTCTGTATCGATTTTCTCCATGAAATTTTGATTACATGGTATATTTCATCTTTCCTTCTTTATCGTTGTTAGTATTTTGCATCGTTTATTTCAAGTCCAGTATTCTCTGAAAATATTAATTTGTTTTTTATCTTCAAATATATTGATTTACCCATAAATTAATTTTTTATTATTCTATTAGAGTATAAGTTAATTTCTAATTTTCTATTAGGTTGTAAGCTCTTTGACAGTAGAAACTGCTTTCTTTTTCTTGTTTGTAAATCAAGCCTTTAAGCAGAATTCCTGTCATATAACAAAATAATTTATAATAAATATTTATTATCTATTGACTACAGCTAAAACAGATGTCAGTGCCAACTCTTTCTGTATTCCTGTCTCTCTGTCTCTGTCTCTGTTTCTCTTCCTTCTCTCTCTCTCCCACTCTGTCTCTTTCTGTTTTATGGACGTCTTTTAAAATCAGGTATTTATGGATATGCTCTATCCTATGTCATCATTTCCTCCACCACTTATCTCTGTGAGCTTTTCCTTTGAACAAAAATAAACAATAATCAAATTTAGTGGTGTACACAATATTCCACATTCATAAGCCTCCATTTCTCTAGAGAAAGGAGAAAGATATGTTTTTTCTTCACTTCCCTGGGACAAAGTTTGGTCATTTTCAGGATCCAGTACTTGCTTTGTCTTATTACTTATTCTTATTTATATTATTATAGTCATTTTTATGTTGTTTTGATTTTGTTTACTCTAATGAACCTCATACAAGTCTTCCCAAGATTCTCTGAGATAGTGTAATTTGCTTACTCATTCTCCAACTAATGACATTACTTTGTTTCCAGTTCCTTGCTATTCCCAAATGGGATGTTATGAATATATCTGTATATAAGTTATCTTTTTTGATATCCCTATAGTCTTTTTTTCTTACCTTGAGCCAAGTTACTTGTAGATATTTTCATTTATTGGTTTATTGAGACTTACAAATTCACACTCAGTCCTTTATTCTCTGTCTTTTCTTGGGATATTTTGATTTAGATAATGGAGTATCTTTCCTCTTTTTCCAGTGATGTCTTACTCCAAATATTCTTTTCTTTTTTGCTTTTTGCTGAGGCAATTGAGGTTAAGTGACTTGCTGAGGGTCACACAGCTAGAGAATGTTAAGTGTCTGAGACCAGATTTGAACTCAGGTCCTCCTGACTTCAGGGCTGGTGCTCTATCCACTACACCAACTAGCTGCCCCTTACTCCAAATATTCTTTATGGAATGGAAGTAAATAATGATTTTCTTAGTGTACAATAGGCTTTGATATGTCCAAATTTAGGAGTTAGAAATTGATACAGTGACAGACCACACACCTGCTCTTGTGGAGGTGGGTTTAGCCTAGATAATATTATGAACAGCTTTGTAGAAGGTTGACAACTTTTTACTCTATATCAATCCTTAGAAATCTGCTAATGTGAAAAAAATCCATTTTGTGCAATTTACCCTAACTAAAATCTTGGATCCTTGAAATATATTACTCTTTCTTCTAAGGGACCCTCAATTTTAATTGACCAAGAAAAGATCTGCTTACAATAAAATGATTGTTCTTTTTATTAACATTATTTTATAAAATATTATTATTATTATTTTATTAAAACTTTTTATTTGCAAAACATATGTATGGGTAATTCTTCAACATTAACCCTTACAAAGCTTTCCGTTACAAATTTTACCCTCAGTCCCCACCCCTCCCCTAGATGGCAGGATATCCACTACATGTTAATTATATTAAAATACTTGACAAATTGAATATATGTATACATATTTCCATAATTATCATTTTTGTGCAAGAAAAATCATATCTACAAGAAAGAAGAATCAAAGAAAGGAAACACAATGCAAGCAAACATCAATAGAGAGCATGGAAATGTTACATTGTGGTCCATATTTCATATCCCTCTCTCTGGGTGTATATGGCTTTCTTCACTGAACAATTGGAATTGGTTTGAAACATTTCACTGTTGAAGAGAGCCATGTCCATCAAAACTGATCATCATATAGTATTGTTGTTGCCGTGTATAATGGTCTCCTGGTTCTGCTGATTTCACTCAGCATCAGTTCATGCAAGTCTCTCCAGGCCTCTCTGACATTGTCCTGCTGGTCGTTTCTTACAGAGCAATAATATTCCATAGCATTCATATACCATAATTTGTTCAGCCACTCTCCAATTGATGGGCATCCCTTCAGTTTCCAGTTTGTAGCCACTACAAAAAGGGCTGCCACAAACATTCTTGCACATGTGGGTCCCTTTCCCTCCTCTAAGATCTCTTTGGGATATAAGCCCAATAGAAACACTGCTGGGTCAAAGGGTATGCACAGTTTGATAACTTTTTGAGCATAGTTCCAAATTGCTCTCCAGAATGGCTGGATCCGTTCACAGTTCCACCAGCAATGTATCAGTGTCCCGGCCTTCCCACATCCCCTCCAACATTTGTCATTATCTTTTCCTGTCATTTTAGCCAATCTGACAGGTGTGTAGTGGTACCTCAGAATTGTCTTAATTTGCATTTCTCTGATCAATAGTGATTTGGAGCACCTTTTCATATGACTGCAAAGAGTTTTAATTTCATCCTCTGAAAATTTAAAATATTATTTTCAATATTATAAATACATGGAAGCTTTTTTGGTGCATTTTGGGAATGAATGGGACTAAGTCAGAAATCCTTTCCTCATTCCCAGTTATCCATATGCTTCAGAGAAGGAGGTAATAAGCACCAATTTTTGGGGAATCATAGGACCATAGATATAAAGCTGGAAGAAATAATACTGAATAGTGTCTTCTGTGCCCACATTTTCAGAGCACCAGGCATTTCATTAAAGCAAAAAGGATACCTTCAGCTTAATGACAGCTAACATTTATGTAGTGTCTATATGTGTCAGGTACTGTGCTAAGTGTTTTACATTTATTCTCATAATCCTCATATAAATATTCTTAGGTAGATACAATTATTATCACCATTTTACAGCTTAGGAAACTGAGATTAATTTATTTCCCAGAGTCAAACAGCTAGAAAGCATCTGAGGTCATATTTCATTTTAGGTCTTCCTGACCTTAGATTTGTCAGTTACCTATGGTACAACCTAGCTGCCATTTTTTTTCAGTGTTTCATGTTCTTTCCTGTCCTGTCCTTTTCAGTGTATCTCTGTCATTTTAATGTTATTAGCATTATCAGTTAATAAAATACAACAATAACAACATACTTTCAATCTTTGAATTAATGATTACTAAAAACTCAGCCAGGTTGTGACCATTGGTGGGAAGAAGGAAATAAGATGCATTTATTAATCACCTACTATGTGCCAGGCACTATACTAAGCACTTTACAAATATCTCATTTGATTTTTTTTATCCTAGGACATAAAAATATTATTTTTATTTAACAGCTGAGGAAACGGAGCCAAGTAGAAATTAAGTGACATCTCCAGGGTAACTTAGCTAGTAAAAGTCTAAAGCTGGATTTGAATTGTTCTTAACTAAAAGCCCAATTCTCTATCCATTGAACCGTCCAAATGCCTCTAGAGTAAACAATGTCCTCTTCCCTTTATATTTTTATATCCAATAGTACAAAAGTAAAAAAATCCCCCCTTCTTTTTTCTTAAAATAAATTCAGAGCAAGAAGATCAAGATCAATACCAGACTTTTATTTGAAATGGAAGGAACAATGATGAAGAAGAACAAAGGAGAAAAGGGACAAAACTTCTCAGCTCCTGTTTTGTTCCTGTGCTTTTTTTTTTTTACTAAGACTACTTTTCAAGGTTGAAAAGAGAGAATGAAAATGGTTAGCAGAGTATTGAAACTAAAGATAAATGAAGAGATGATAAGAGAATATTTAAATACCTTTAGTAAAGTTAAATCATTTGACTAGAGCAAATTACATTCCAAGATGTTGAAAGAAATGGCAGATGTGATTGTCAAGTGATCTTCAAAAAATCATGTAGAATTTGTGAAGTATCATAGTGGAAATAGACAGATGTTGTTCCCTTTTCAAAGTCAGAAATAAATTAGAATCTTTGAACTAAATGCCACAAGTGCTTTCAGTTTGTGAATTCATATGTAGAAGAGAATATTGGTTTCTAATGAAAAGACCATAGTTTTTATAGTTTGCTTTTGTTATTTTTAATACTCATGATAGCACTTAGAGATATTACAAAATAAAATGATTATATTGATTTATATGATAAATTTAAAACTTTTTTATTTTTAAAAACTTTTAAGATGCAAAATATTTTTATTTTGCTGTAATCACTTGTTTTATATTATTTAATGCTGAGTTCTCAACATTTTGGAATGTATCATTAATTCTTATTCATGAAACTACTTTTTATAATATTAGATATTATGTACATTTTTGGTGAGAAGTGCATTTTTTCCACATCTAATGCCAAGTATACTTCATATATGTGAAGTGAAGTTTAAATCAAATAAGTTCTCAGGCTAGTGAACCAGACTTTTTCCAAGTCTGGTTCATCCAGCATGGTACTCGTTCATTATCAGTATTCCACATCCATTAGGGAATTTCTATAATTTTAGACATTCCCATTACATGGATGTTTGTGAAAGACTTTGTATTGAATGAATAAAACCACAAAATGTTACAGAGTCTCTGAGAAGAGATTTACTATTATGGAGGAGGGATTGTGATCCATTTATACAGGAAGGACCAAATGAAGAATCTTTAGTGTCCAGATTTCAACACACAACTGAATGGATAGCTTATAGAGTTTGTCTAATAATATGGTTACCTGGAACTAACAGAATAGATAGACTATGATTTGGGTACACATTTCAATTATAGGAGAGCAGGCTGGATGCTTGGGGGGAAGTTAGAAAGATCTTTTATTTAGTCCAAGTTTCCAATGGAAGTGAAGACACTTCTTTCAAAACTTTCTATTGATGTTTCTGTTTGATAGGGAAATAGAAAACACAACACTTTCCAGATAACTAAAAATGTATATATCCAGAGATCACTGAAATGGTACATGATGGCTCCATATAGGCTATGATACATTATAAAGTAGGAACTGAAAAGAACAACTATGGGTAATTAAGGTGGCACAGTAGATATTATATCATACCTAGAGTCAAGAGGGCCCCTAATTCAAATTCATTCTCAAACTCTTATTATTTGGGTGATGTTGAATGAGTTCCTTAACTTATGTTTGCCTTACATTCTTTATAATAATAGCACCTACCTCTGAGAGTTGTTGTGATGATCAAATGAGAAAATAATTATAAAGTTCTTGCATAGTACTTGGCACATAGTAAATGGTGTAGAAGTATTAGCTATTATTATTATTATTATCAGTTAACAGGAATAATAAATACCATCAAAGAATAAGAGGAAAAGATTGAACAGTTATGTATCCAGAATGAGGAATAATAGATAGACTGCCTAGAGTGCTCCTCTTGTATTTTAGCATATTCAACCCTAAGAATAAATACCATCAAAGAATAAGAAGGAAAGATTGAACAGTTATGTATCCAGAATGAGGAATAATAGATAGACTGCATAGAGTGCTCCTATTTTATTTTAGCATATTCAAAATGAATAATAAATATCATCAAAGAATAAGAAGAAAAGATTGAACAGTTATGTATCCAGAATGAAGAACAAGGTAGACCGCCTAGAGTGCTCCTCTTGTATTTTAGCATATTCAACCCCAGGAAAAAATACCATCAAAGAATAAGAAGGAAAGATTGAACAGTTATGTATCCAGAATGGGGAACTATAGGTAGACTGTCTAGAGTGCTCCTCTTTTATTTTCACACTGTCATGAGAAATCAAGGAAGGTCTTCAGTATGTTGCATTGTCTTAATATTTCAGAGGATGGGGACAAGATGGCTAGGAAAACAAGAGACTGTCCCATGTGCAGCAGTCACACTTTGGCAAAATCATCTCAGCAGATGGACTAAACCAGGATGAGGGTAACTGACAACCCATTGGTGAATTAGGAGAATGTCTACCCAAGTATGTGAAGACTTTCTGCAGTAGAATGGATGGATGAGAAAAATTTGTTCTAATGGCCATGAAGACAACTGACTCATGTACTTTGAGGTGCTTAGAGCTTGGTCAGACATCAAAGACATCAAGGTCATTCACTGCATCCCAGGCCATTATCAGTCATCTTGATTTTTTCTTGTCACTGGACTTCAGTGATTCAGGAAGATAGAGTGAAACTGACTTTGTACAACTTGGTCTTTCTTAAATCCCTTTCACGCATAAATCAAGACATCACTGTTAGTCCTCTTTGAAAAAGGTTGAGCAACAATAATTCCTTAATTTATGAGATCACAGATCCTTTTGGGTATTACTGAAGGCATGGCTGGTGAACACATAAATAATTATAGCAGTTTAAGCATATACATCATACATCAGTACTTCAAGTAGACACTTTTGTCATGGGTACCATTGGAATCTCTATATTCCTTAGTGAGTAGTCTTTATGAACTGATATGACCCATGCCCACCAAACAACAAAGTTCATTTTCTGTTGCTGTATCTTCTCTCTTTCTAATGTTGGATGTTGGATACGTCATACATCCTGATGTGGACTTGTATCTGAAGTCTTTCAATTATGGTAGGATGTGCCAAAGCTTCGATAACACTAGCATAGTCTTTGGTGACATAGAATTACTAATAAGCATGATAAGACATCATTGTTGAATAACATTTATGAGGAGCCAAATTGAAGGTAGAATGACTCAATTTTTGCTTCAAGATGCTAAAATTTTAGAGATCATGGACAACATAGATGATTTAGCAGATAGAAATAACTATCCTTAATACTTAGCTAGCACGAATAATTAGTAAAAAGAAAGTACTAGGTACTATGCTTCTATCCTTTGTTGTTCACTACCAATGTAAACTTTTCCCTAGGCGAGTATTTTCTTGATTAATCCCTCAATCTCTACTTCAGTCAGTCAGTCAATGAACGTTTTTTAAATTATTAAATTTTAAATTGATATAAATATGTATTATTTATATCTACATATTAAATTATTATACATACCTACAATGTGTTAAGGGCTATATATCCCATAAAGGGCAAAAGAGAGACCCTCCTCTTAAAGCTCACAATCTAAAATCCTTGGGAGAAGCCTTGTGGTATTCCAACTCATGTGGACTGGTATTCTGGAGTCTGCATTTCTACCACAGTGAAATTTTCCAAAAAAGAATTCTCTCTCTTTATCTAAGGGGATTGAATCTTGATATTCAATGTCATTGGAGTGATCTCTTTTTTTTCAATCCCTCCAACTGAATTTTCCTTTAAAAAAGGAATGTGTTGCAATTGTTAACCTGGAAGCAGAATTGCTAGTTATGACTGACAATATGTTCTTGATAAATGAAGAAATTTTAGATGGGTTCAATAGAAAGATGTTTTAGATAAATGTTTTCATGAATTTTCCTTGGAGACAATCTCAGAAAAATAGGATAATTAATGTTCTTTTGTAGGCATTTGTTTAGTTACAGGAATTCCTTAAGCATGATGTTGACAGTTGTCCATATTGACATTGGTCTGTGATTCATTTTCACAATTAGACTTAGAAGTCAACTAGAATATTTTGCAATTACTGTCCTCCCCATCCCCTGCCCACATATACTCTGTGTCATTGTAATCAATCATATATGAAAGGTTCTGACATAGTTCAACATAGACCAAAAAATTAAACTGAACTATTTCTGTTCTTTTTAAAGTAAAAAGTTTACAAATAAAAGATGTCATCTTTTATTATTTCACAAGTACTTGGTTGAAAGCAGAAAACAATAAAAGTAACATGCATATTTTAAGTTGTATATATTGAATTATATTAAATGATATTTATTCCATAAATTAAGAATGTCATTCAAAGTACTTAGGTATTTTATTAACAAGGTCAAAAGATGGGAAGAACACTTCACTGAATTTTTGGCATTGTCAAATCAGAAGATTTTGAGCCAAGATAATGAAAATCTTTTGTTTCCTAATGTCTCCTAAGGTGATTCTTAATAATGGCATCCTGACTCTGAGTCACAGCTTGAAGAATTGACCATTGTAAATCTTCAGAAGGAACTGAAAGGCTAACTTTTCCCCATGTTTAGGAGTAGATATCAAGGTCATGAGATCTTTCATCCTAAGGGATTTGCAGGCTGTGTGAACTTTTGTGTATATTTGTGTTTTTAAAAGGGAGTTAAGCAGAGAAATGGGTACCGAAGGATACTTTGTTATACTTGGATGCATCACTGAAAGCAATCCAGAAACATGTCAGGTGGCAACCATATGTGTTCAAAATCTTAAAGAGTAATTCTTTTCCCAGGTTGAGAATGAAACTATAGCAGGATAAAATGAGTGGTGAGGTGTTAGTAGGTTCTTCTCGATGTTCAGGATTGCTGGGTTAAAGGGGAAACTCAGATGAATTAAAAAGTTTAAGTGAAAGATTAATTTGACACAAAAGGAGAGTTGAAGCTTCTGAAATTTGAAGAAATGTAAGTTTAGTTTCTGTTTGGCAATAATAAAAGCTACTTTGGATCTATTTTTTCATTTGGAGAATAATAGCCCTAGGTGAATGAAACCTGCATAGTGGAAAACAGATAGAAACCCAGATGTACACTCTTAACATTTACCTCTGAACAACTTTAAAATAATGTCTTAAATCAAATTTGGGAGCAAAAAAGTCAATAAAAAGTCAGAGTGAGACATTTTTCCTGTCTAATACAACTTAGGAAATTAGGTTGTGAGGTATGTAATACCACAGTGGGAATTGGTAGCAGATTTAGGAGCAATCAGATCATAAATGGTGAGAATGTTAGAGTTGGTCAGAAAGAGATTACAGGAGACTCTGCAACTGTGGAGTGCTACTGAAGCTGATTAGCCACTCCATTGCTCATAAGAAGTTCTGAGTCAGTCCTAGGGCAGGAAGGAATGCATGTAGTTGGTCACAGGAGCAGGAGCCCTGATTATTGTTTTAAATCAAAGAGGGACATTAACACTTTGGGCTATAAGGGGACAGAGTTCCCTCCATCCCTAACCCAGGAAAAGACCAAAAAACAGATAAGGAAAAATGACCCTTCTTCAGAACTATATCACTTGGAAGCACCGGAAACTTGTACATCTGAAAGAGTTTTTATAGAGAAAGGGAAAATGTATGGAAGTGGGCAATGCTTGAACCTCACTCTAATCAGAATTGATTCAAAGAGGAAAGAATGTGTATATATTCAGTATATATCTTACTCTAAAGGGAAATAGGAGGGAATATATATATATATATATATAGATTGGGGGTATGATGATAAAAGGAAGAGTGAATAAAGGAAGGCAATGGTCAGAAGCAAAACAAACTTTTGAGGAGGGGAAGAATAAAAAGAGAGAGAGGAGGATAAACAGAAGAAAATAGGTTGGAGGAAAATATATAGGTTGTAATCAAAATTGTGACTGTAAATGGGATGAACTCACCCATAAAATGGAAGTGGATATCAAAATAAATTAGAAACAGAGTCAAACAGTCTGTTGTTTAGAAGAGACACACTTGAAACAGAAAGACTGGAGCCAAATCTATTATGCCTCAGATGATGTAAAAAAGACAGATGTAGTGATCATGATCTCAGACAAAAAAAGCAAAAATAGACATAATTAAAGTAGATAACCAGAGAAATGACATTTTACTATAGGTACTATAGGCAACAAATATTTTTATAGGAAGGTTCTCTAATTTGGCACCATTTCTCAACTATCTAGGGACCAGAGTCAAACTTATAAAAGAAGGCTATTCTCCAATTGATAAATGATCAAATTATATGAACAGGCACTCATCATGCGAAGAAAAATATTTATAGTCATATGAAAAAGTGCTTTTAATTATTTTAAAAATACAAATCAAGACAAGCCGGAGGTAAACTTCACCCATGTAAAAAATAACAAATACTGGAGGGGATAAGGCAAAATAAATGCACTAATAAACTGTTGGCAGAATTGTGAACTGACTATCCACTTTGGAGCACAGTTTGAAGCTCTTCCCAAAGGGCCATTAACCTGTGTATATTCATTTATCCAGCCATACATATGAGATCTGAACACCAAAGGGATAAAAGGAAGAGAAAATGTATGAACCAAAATAAAGTATTGGATACTCAGAGAATGTTCATCAATTGCAAAATGGCTGAAGAAATAAGGTTTATGATTTTATTGGGTGCTATTGTATTATAAGAAATTATGAAGGGGGCAGTTTAAAAAAACATTGCAATGACTAAATGAACTAATGCAAAGTAAAGTCAGAACTAGGAGATCACTTTGTATAATAACAGAATTGTAGTAATGAACAGCTGTGAAAGATTTGGCTATTCTAATCAGTACAATAACCTAAGACAATTCCAATGGATTCCCCCCCCCCTTTTTATTGTAGTAAGTATATTTATTTTTAATACAGATTGCCTTATGAATCATATGAGGTAGAAAAATCAGGACAAAAGGGAAATACCATGGGAGAGATAAAAAACAGAAAAAAATATGTGAACATAGTATGTGTTGATTTAGATTCAGTCTCCTGAGATCTTTTTCTGGATGAAGATAGCATTTTCTGTCCAAAGTCTATTGGGATTGCTTTGGATCATTGAATCCCTGAGAAGAACCAAACTTTTCACAGTTGATCATCACACATTCTTGCTGTTATTGTGTACAATGTATTCCTAGTTCTGTTTGGTTTTTTTCAGCATTAGTTCATGTTAATCTCTCCAGGCTTTTCTGTAATCAGCTTGTTCATCATTTTTAAAAGAACAATAATATTTCATTACCTTCAAGTACCATAGCTTATTCAGCCAGTTCCCAGTTGATGGGTATCTATTCCTTTTCCAATTCTTTGATACCACAAAAATAGCTGCTATAAACAATTTTTGCACATATGAGTCCTTTTCTCTCCTTTATGATTTCCTTGGGATACGAAGTGTTGGCACTTTTGGGTCAAAGGGTATGCACAGTTTTATAGCCCTTTGGAAACAATTCCAGATTGCTCTCCAGAATGATTGGATCATTTTAAAACTACACCAACTATGCATTTTTCACACATACCCTCCAACATTTATCATTATCTTTTCCTGTCATCTTAGCCAATAAGAGAGGTGTGAGATAGTAACTTAGAGTTATATTAATTTGCATTTCTCTAATCAATAATGGTTTAGATTGTTTTTTTAATCTAACTATAAATGACTTTAATTTCATCATCTGAAAATTGTGTATTCATATTTTTTTTACCATTTATAAATTCATGAATGACTTTTATTCTTATACATATGACACAATTCTTTGTATAGTTTAGAAATTAGACCTTTATCACAATTACTGTATGTAAAGATTGTTGCCCAGCTTTGCACTTCCCTTTTAATCTTGTTTCTGTTGGGTTTTTGGTGCAAAGACTTTTTAAATTTAATAAAATCAAGGTTGTCCATTTTGCTTTTCATAATGTTCTTTAGTTCTTCTTTGGTCATAAATTCTTCCCTTCTCCAAAGATCTGACATAAATTATCCATTGTTCTCTTAATTTGTATATAGTATCTTTCTTTATGCCCAAATTATTCATTTTGATCTTATTTTGGTATGGGGTGTGAGATGTAGGTCTATTCCGAGTTTCTGACATATTTTCCAATTTTCCCAGCAATTTTTGTCAAATAGTGAATTTGTATTCCAGAAGTTAAAGTTTAGGGGTTTATCCAATACTAAATTGCTATAGGACTCCCTTATTGTGTTGTGTGTATTTAATCTATTCCAGTGACCTCCCATTCTATTTCGTAGTCAATACCAAATGATTTTGATAACTGCTGCTTTATAACAGTTTTATTATGCTAAGCCACCATCCTTTGCATTTTTCAATAGTTCCCTTGATATTTTAACTTTTTGTTCCTCCAGATTAATTTTTTTATTATTTTTTCTAATTCTATAAACATAATTTATATATATTTCTATGTATTGATTATATGATGTATATATAATCAATAATAATTTAAAGTGTTATGACACAAAATGTTTCTGAGTCATATCTAAGAGTGTCATTCTTATTTATTGCTTATAGGGAAAAAGATAAATATTTGTTCTTTTTTACCCAATGATTGGATGAAGAGGATTGATATTTAACAACTACAGAATACAATTCTAATTTAAGAATTTGACCCTAGAGTTGGTTTTAGAGAAAAGTGAAAGCAATGTGTCAAATCATACATGCTGGGGGCGGAGCCAAGATGGCGAACTGCGAACAGCTTTCTCTCTGAACTCCCTTCAACATTCCCCCAACCCAGACAAAGTAAACTTTAAAACTGGTTTCCGAGTGAGGTCCTCGCCAAGCATTTGGACTACAACGCACTTCTATAAAAGATCTACCGTGAAAGAACTCCGGAGAAGGTTAGCCTCAGGGGAAATCGGCCGCTGGTCCGCGATCGGACTCCAGCCGGGGCGGAAGTCAGGGCTGTGATAGAGGGGCGGATTTTGGGCACCCAGGAAGCCCCTGGGAGACGCCTGGGCCACTTTGCTCTGCTTGCGGGCAGGTGCTTTGACAGATCTGCCTTTGGTAAAGGGTGGATCTAGAGAAACTGAAAACGTGGTCTAGCCCCACCAGCCTCAGACCGGAAGTCAACTCGGCAAACTGCCCCAGGGCAAATATAAATTGTTGCAGTTTTCTCGGCTTTTGACCAATATCCCAACTTTAAATCATGAGCAAGAAGCAGAAGAGAGCTCTCACCATAGAAAGCTTTTACGGAGAAAAAATAGAACAGTCCCCAGATCCTGACATTATGAAAACAATCCCAGATGAAGCCACAAAGGCAGACTTAAGTTGGTCTCCCTTTCAGAAGGCTTACCTGGATGATTGCATTAAGAATCTCAAAAGAGAGCTAGAAGAAGAATGGGGAAATAAATTGAGATCAGGGCAACAGAAATATCAAAAACTGGAAAATAGGACTGGTGAATTGGAAAAAGAAAACAGTTCACTGAAAAACAAAATTGGTGAATTGGAAAAAATCACCAATTCACTGGAAAATAAAAATGGTGAACTGAAAAACAAAATTGGTGAATTGGAAAAAGACAACAATTCACTGAAAAACAAAATTGGTGAATTGGAAAAAGACAACAATTCACTGAAAAATAAAACTGGCAAAATGGAAAAAGAATGCATTGAATCCAGAAATTCAATTGGCCAGCTACAAAAGGAGCTAAAAAAGATAACTGAAGGAAATAATACTCTAAAAATTAAAATTGAACAAATAGAAGTAAATGACTCAATAAGACTTCAAGAATCAGTTAAACAAAAACAAAAAAATGAAAAAATAGAGGAAAATATGAAATATCTCCTAGGAAAAACAACTGACTTGGAAAACAGATCCAGGAGAGACAACTTAAGGATTATCGGACTCCCTGAAAGCCACGATGAAAAAAAGAACCTGGATGCTATCTTCCAGGAAATCATGAAAGAGAATTGCCCTGATGTTTTAGAATCAGAAGGCAAAATTGGCATTGAAAGAATTCACCGATCACCTCCAGAAAGAGACCCCAAAATTAAAACCCCAAGGAATATCGTGGCCAAATTTCAGGACTATCGCACCAAGGAAAAGATATTGCAAGTAGCTAGAAAGAAACAGTTCAAATACCGAGGAACTGTCATTAGAATTACACAGGATCTGTCAGCTTCCACATTGAAGGATCGAAGGGCCTGGAACCAGATATTCCGAAAGGCAAATCATACATGCTTTTGATTTCTAGGGCATGTAGGCCCCAAAGCCCTGAACTCATTCGTCCTGTTAACACTTAATATCAGAACTATGATTTATTTGATATTATCCCAATGCACTGCTGGAAAATATAAATAATTCACTGTATATAATTATGAGAAACCAGACTTTGACATCAGAATTATCCAATTAAAGATAGAAAAATATTTCTACTTACTGATGGAGTGCTGAAAAATCCAATTATTTCCCAATTGACTCTTTCTGTAAGAATTGGTGAAAGAAAGTGATTTGGCTACCGTTGTCAACCTGAAAAATAATGGTCAGAGCAATGCCTTGTGTTTTTGTTTCTAAAAATTTTGGCAGCCCTAGTTACTAGAGTGGAGTAGTTAGGTGGTATAGTGGATAAAGCCTTGAATTTGGAGTAAGGAAAACAACTTTGTACTAACTGATATATTTTGATAACTGTGTGATTCTAGGAAAATTACCCAAACTTTGTCCCAATTTCTTCCTAGGTAAAAGGAAACTAATAACAGGAACTCCCTTGCAGAGTTTTATAAGGATAATTTGAAGAAAATACTTGTTAAAAGCACCTAGTACAGTGTCTGGAACATAGTAGGTACTATGAATGAAAATTCCCTCCCTTCCATTAGAATTTATATCTGTTGAATTGTGTGGATACAAATGGAGAACTCAGACTCCTTTAACAGTCCCTTGTTTGCCCTCTTCAAGTGCCCTGTCTATGTTTTTTTACAATTCTTATATCTTTCTGATGACATTTTTTATCCTGCTTCTCCAGATGGTCTTCACTATATGTTGCTCCCTACTCACACCATGCAATTCTCTATTTTTCTTTGAGTGACTCCCAAAATTAGTTCTTTGAGACTGTGGTATTTTATAATGACCTTTTGACATCAATAAGAGAATATTAAATTTAAGGGACAAGCCTTTCTTTCAGGGAGAACCTGAAAGACAATATAAAACAAGGCATGAATGGTTATAGGTTGAAGCAGATGGAGCGACTCTAGGGTTGTATATTCATCATAAAGTAATCATTGGATAAATCATTTTATCGTAGGTTTTGAAATGTTATTTCAAATGTGATCTAAGTTGATGTTCATTCTAAACTTTCAATATTTCCATGAATCTGTGATTTTAGTGATGTGGATATTTCCTTCATTGTTGCAAATCACAGCTTCCACAGCTTCTCCAGGAATGCACAATTCTTGTCCATTTTCTCCTTTAAAACTTCCAAACTGTAGGATCCTTTGCTTTCTGGATAGACTATGAATACCAGTGCTTGATACCACAACACTAATGCCAACTTACATAAATTGTCCTGGTGACCTTTTCTGGTATATAATTCTTTAACAATGTTTTATCATCACTTTCTATTCTCACTAAATGTCTTTTCATTGACTTTTGCATTGATATGCAGTTTTAATTCTCCAAAAACAGCTATTCCATTATTCACCACCTTATGATGATATTGGAAGAATATAGGTGATAAGGAAGTAGGCTTTTATTTCAAAGAGAAACTTGAGATAATTAAAAGAAACCCCCCCAATTTCACAAAAGCAATTCAGTCCATTGTCCTCCTCCCAGTTAATTCAGATCACAACTCATTGTCCACCCTGAATGCATTAGCTATCAAAAGTACAAGTAATAGTGGATAAGCAATTTGTGTTATATATGTAATTGCATAGCATACTCTGGAAAATAAGAGTATTCTGCACTTAAACTAAAATATCATATCAAAAAAAAATCCCACTCTCTATTTATAAACTTCTAGTGAAAACTGTATAATGTAGATCAATGTTGTGATTTATTGCCAATAGTTAAAGGTAACATAAAGATGATTTTTGAGGAAGATCAGCAGCTGTAGTAATTTATGATGAATGGCCAAAGCATGACAAATATTGGAATATATTTCCTAATATTTCTAAGCTTTCCATCAATCACACTGGACTTCTCAGCTGATTTTTTTAAGTATTCCATTTTAAGGATAGGGTAGTTATCAAATAACCTAAACAAATTACTGTAATTGCATGACTTTTGTCAGGATTCTTGCTCTCTTAATGCTTCAGTTTCTAACTTTGCAAAATTATCTTTAAAATTCCTCCCCAAATTTAAAATATCCTAATTCTTAGACATTAAAAACTATAAACATAAAGCAAATAGAATCTTTCATTATGTCCTGAACTTAGTGAAAATCAATTTTAAGTAATTACTACTCTATGAAAAAGCACTATACTTGGCATTAAGACTACAAAGAGTCTCTGTCCTTACAGAGTTTTCATACTGTTAGGGATGATACAAAAATGTGTTCACTAAAGAAAAGCTAAATAGAGAAGCTAGGGCATATTAACATGTGGGGGTTCATGGGCGTTAGTTAAAGTTTCTTAGATGAGGTAGTAGTTGATGAGTCTTTGAGGAAGGTAAGAATTTTGAAATAGGAGGGAGATACTAGGAACCCTTCAGGCAAATGCCCAGAGGTAGAAAATACAAACCTGAATTCAAGGAGTTATTAGTACATTAGTATAGACCAAAAAACTTAGATTGGAGTCAGATTTTCAGAAAGCCTCAAATGCTAAGTATTTTACCTAATGATATCAGGGAGTCACTTAAAATACTTAAGCATGATGGTATTGGCATCAAATCTTTGCCTTTAGAACATAATTTTCAAAATTTTGTGGAGGAGAAATTTGCAAGAGACCAAAGTAAGAAGATTTTTAATGAAACTATTGTAATAATCCAGATGAGCAGTAATGAGGACCAATATGGAAAACTATGAATAGAAAGGAGACAGATGTGAGGGATAAGATAGAAGTTTGACCTAGCCATGACAACTGATTGGAAACAGGTGTTCAGAAAGAGGGAGGAATCATCCTGAATGGCTAGGAGGATTGTCTTCCCACAAGACAGAAGTAGAGAAATTTTAAGGATGAGATTTTTCTTATACGAGAGCTCAAAAGTTCCATTTTGGACATGAGTTTGAATTTTCAGTGTATGTAGATGGTATATATAGAGATGTTTAATAAACGGTTGACAATATGGATCTGAAATCCAGGATGGAAATTAGAACTGAATAAATAGTAATATATATATTTAATGTCTGTTGTCAATAACTAAGTCTGATTTTATAAATTTAATTTTAATATATTCATATCATCTATATTATGTGTACCACAAATAATAATCAAGATAAATGACATATAAGACACATGATTTGCCTTATATTCAGATGGTATCTTTCTATTCAAAAGCCCAGAAGTTTGTCATGAATTTTTGATTCCTTATTTATTAAAATTGGCAATTCTTATTAAATTTTCTAAGCCCAAGTTTAATCATGGTGATAAAACTATTAAACATAATATGATGGTAACATTTGATTCTTAAAGGCAATAGCAGTGGAGTGCATGATATTGAAAATGTTACCACTTTAAAGAAGCTTCAAATATGCATCCGTGTCATGCATTTTGTCTTAGAATGAGCTAGATAAGTTTGGAGAGGTTCTTAACCAGTAGGATCACAGGGTAATAAACTTTTTTGTCATTATAATTTTTAAAAAAATCTCCTAAGTGATAGAATAGTTGTTGTCATTATGTATTGATAGACTATCCATATCAATGAAATAAAAGAACACCGAGGAATTAAAATTCAAATATTATACAGTTGAACATAAAAACTTTCATGTATAAAGATAGCATTTTAGAATCTTTTAAAGATCTCTTTTTTTCTCTCTCTGTGAATTTTGCTAATTTTTTACATCACCTACATTTATCAATGTAATTCTTCTACCCTATCACCCAGAAAGCTGTTTCTTATACCAAAGAATTATTGACAATCTAACTAATATATTGGAAAAAAGCTGACATAATTTGCAATGTTTCTCACCTCCACAAAGATGCAGAAATAGGTGTCTTCATTTCTTTTCTTTGAGTCCAAGGTTTATCCAAAAAGTCCAAGATTTTTTGAGGGGAATTTTTGTTGGTTTTTCTATTTACATTGTAATTGTGATTGTGTGTATTGTTTTTCTGACTCTACTTACTAATCTTTTTACTCATCAGTCTTCCCAAGGTTATCTACATTTTTCTCATTCATTGTCTCTTGTAACACAATAGTATGTCATGTACTACATTTTTTAAACCAGTTTCCAGTCAATGGGTATCTATTTTCTTTCCTATTGTGTACTTCCAAAAAAAAGTGCTGCTGTAAATATTTTGGTAAAAATGAGAATTTTTTTTCATGAACTTACTTGGGACATTTAGAGTAATTTTTAAAAGAAAAAAATACTCAAGATAAAATGGGGTATCTTCCATTTTTGGTACAGTCTTAGTCACAGGATTTTGTTAAATCTTTCTTTGGGCCATCTATATTCAATTTCTGTTCTGACAGAACTAAATTTCAAGATTATTTGACTCTTACTGGTACAAATTTTTGTTGTTTAAGCTACAGATGTTCTCTTCTTTAGTCTATTTCAGAAAATAGATTTATCAATAATTTATGAATCTATGATTATTAAAATAAGTTAATAATTTAGTAAAAGATAGAACAGGGAGGGAAGATTTATCTCACCTTTTATAACTTCCTATGCTATGAATTTCTCATTCTTTTTTCTATGTATAGGATAAGAAAATGAGGAAATATATTATGAATCATTAAAATGTCTTTAGAAAACAAAAATAATATAAATTATGCTTAGTTCTGGTAGCTGTTAATTCATTAACAATTTTTTTGAGATCAGGTCTTCACAAAGTACCTATTAGACTAGAAACCCAGATGTGGACCAGCACCAAATTTAGAAGATTATTCAGTGTAAATATTTGGGTTTAGAAATCATCAATCTGTCGTATGTAAGATATTTCACCAATGATGGTTAACTGAGTGATAGATTGAGAATGAGGGTCATTCTTGTAGAAATTTGTTGTAGTTAGCTCTAATCCATGGGAAAGCCAGATATTACATTTTCAATGTGAGCATTTACATTTTGGAATTCGCTACAGATCAGGGCTTGATTTATTATTTTGTGGATTAGATTAAACTTAAAACTGTGCATTTACATTTTACCTTTCCATTTCAGTCGTTATACATTTACCAAGAATCCCTCGTATTGCTCCATAAACATTGTTTGAGCTCAATAGTGGTGCAGTAGACTCTCAGGGAATGACATCATCATCGGACTGGAGCCTTGATGACTACAGGCTAACAGCAACAAAAACTAGCATTTATACAACATTTGAGCCTTAATAACATCATTGTTTAAATGTAAAATCATTTAGTGGATGATTGTGTATTTTTCATCTTTTTATCCATCACAATGTTTAACATAATGAGTTTTGTATAATTAGTGGTCAAAAATATTCATTGAATAGAGGAAAACATACAGAAACTACAAACACATAGCAGAACATTTAGAGCACAATTTAAATAATCTTTTTAATATCAAAGATAATGATCATCTCTAAAACATAGGATATAATTTCACTCTTCATTCTTTCTACAGAAAGACATTGGTAATTAAGTTTAATCTCTTTTCTTTCCTCAATGTTGGTATCTAAGAGACTCATAGAATTTGGTTCTTGTCTTTCTCAGTTTGAATATACTAGCCTTTCAACTCCCTGTCATCTAATCTTCTGTTTGCTGTTAGCTTTTTCCTTTCTTGCACTACTTTCTTCAAAAGCAGATGTCAGAAGACACACTTATTTTTCAGATAACATAAAAATTCAGTTTTTCAAATGTCTGCCACAAGATATTAAACTGATTCTTGCTGGTACCTTTCTTTTGAGTAGCAAGTTATATTTGCTCAAGTAACTTTTATGTTAAGAATAAACACGTTCAAAACAAACAAACAAACAAACCCACTCTTTTATTTGGGAGTAGATTTCAAACTTAACCGATTTCCCTGTTTTGTACTTACACAGGAAAACACAACCAAGCCAAACATATTTTTTCTTCCTTCTAGCACTAAGAGATTTCCTTCCTGCAATCATGCCAAGCTTGTCATGATATTATAAACGACTGTGCGAATTTGATTTATGTCAAAGAAAGAAACACCCTTCAACTCTTCACAATTCTCCTGATGAATTTGACAGGGAAGGGAAGCTTTGCAGAAATATGTTAAAGAGGACAAGTTGCAACAATATAATGCTAATTATATAGAATGACAAACAGAAATAAAATTTCATTGGGGGAGGTAATACCAATCCCCATACAGCATCTTGAAGGTCACCTATTAAAATTTACTTCACTATTCCTCAAGAACGATAAAATTTTTATGTTAGAGGTACATATTTTTGTCTTTGTTAAGAAAAATAACTTGAAAGTTCTAAGAGGTTTAATTCATCAAATGATAGATCTTCGGTCCAAATTATAAAAATCAGCTCAATCAGGTTTGCAGTATATGTGAATGTGTATGCATGTATGTGTGTATATATATATATATATATATGTATAATGTAATCTTTTATTTTTGGAGGAAATTGAGAAGAGTGATGCATTTGCAAAACGAAAAAATACTCAATATTGAGCAAATGTCTTATCAATGGTTAAAATCATGTGCATATCTTATATAGATATATACATATAAATGAGTTTCAAAATATGTACATTTAACTTCCATAATTTCAAACATTCCCATAATTTTATTACAAACTTCATTTTTACTTTAATGTTGGCAATTGTGGACATTTTCAGCTATGAACAGTAGAGGGTGAAAAAAAAAAGGTTTGTGGGGATTGCATACTCCCAGATAGTTAAGCATCTAAGAATGTCCATGAAATAGATGTTGTTGAGTATTTCAAACTAGGGCATCTTTCAGGATTTCCAATGTTATCCATAAACTATGAAGAATAGAATTTCGGAAATAACGTCAAAATCTCACCAATCTCAGCATTTTCAAACAGCAGCAAGTAAAGTCCTAGCAACTTCTCCCTTGGTTTTCAGAGGGTTTCTGAAATAGAGAGGTTGACAGCCATGTGATATATAATACCCTACCCTCACATCAGCATCTGACACCCAGGAAATAAAATTCAGAGTAAAAAAAAAGTTGCAATTTTAAAATATTATTTGCTGTATATTGCTCATGGTATTATAGATTTAGTGTGTTATAGAAAGTGAATATATTCTGAGATCCTTTTTTTAAAACTAAGATTTCAGTACAAAAATCATAGAAAACCAGGGAATTACTAGCAGAAAAATATTTTGCCTACTACCACTTTTATTTTTTTATTGAAGCTTTTTATTTGCAAAACATATGCATGGATAATGTTTCAACACTGTCCCTTTCAAAACTTTCTGTTCCAAATTTTTCCCTCCTCTCCACCCCCTTCCCTAGATGGCAGGCAGTCCAGTACATGTTAAATGCTATGTTGTGGTCCGCATTCAGATCCCTTTCTCTGGGTGTAGATGGCTTTCTTCATCACTGAACAATAGGAACTAATTTGAATCATCTAATTGTTGAAGAGAGCCATGTCTATCAGAACTGATCAACATGTAGTCTTGTTATTGCCATGTATAATGATCTCCTGGTTGTGCTCATTTCAGTTTGATAACTTTTTGAGCATGGTTCCAAATTGCTCTCCAGAATGGTTGGATCCATTCATAGTTTCACCAACAATGTATCAGTGTCTTATTTTTTCCACATCCCCTTCAATATTTATCATTATCTTCCCCTGTCATTTTAGCCAATCTGACAGGTGTGTAGTGGTATCTCTTGTCTTAATTTGCATTTCTCTGATCAATAGTGATTTGGAGCATCTTTTCATATTACTAGAAAGAGTTTCAGTTTCTTCATTTTAAAATTGTCTGTTCATATCCTTTGACCATTTATCACCAATTTTATTTTCTATACTACATTTAGTGTGTTATGGACAGTCCATCTGTATGTGTCAGGCCAAAAATTCTTCATTTTCCAATTAACCAGATAATTACAGCAAAACAATTTTATTTGATTTAAATTAAATATAGTTGTGATTATATAATTTAATTTAATAATTTAAAAGTTGTGCTATATCATGTCTCAAAGCAAATTGGAATTGGTGCCATTTGGCTCCTAAGAGCTCTCTTTATTACTCATGTGAAACACCACAACTAAAACAAGAAAAATGCGTCACATGCCCTTCCAATTAAATTGATGAGTTTGCTTTTCAGAGTTACAGACAAATGGAGATCCTATTTGATGAATTCAGAACTGATGTCTCAAGAACAAGTTTGCCATATTTAAAGAATAATTCTTTGCTTCTCCATTGCTTCCCGTGAATGCATATGTCTAGTTGTACCTTTGAAATTTTTACAAATAACTCATATTGTCAGAGATAGACATTAGTGAATGTAATAGTGTCATCTTGGGCAAACTGAATTAAAAGATCCCAAAGGTTAGACTAAGACTATATAAGTAACTTATAGAGACATATAAAGAGAGATGAGAACTGAACTAATGAGACTGACCGAAACCACTAAGGAACAAATATACAGACAGTGCAGAAATCCCTCATTATGTCTTGGATGACAGCCGTGTTCAAGGGAAAGCAAATGGGTGATAGCGCAGGAATGAAGACTGAAAAGAAATATACAGGCAGGGAGAAGGAGAACCAGAAGAGAGCAATATCAGAAACCAAGTGATAAGGGAATGATTGACCATAAACGTTTGCAAAAAAAAAAAAAAAATCAAAGAGAATGAAGACAGAAAGAAAACCCTGGGTGTGGTACTAAAGAGAGATTTGGTAATCTCAGAGAAAAATTTCATTTTTGAGTTATGAGATTGAATTTCAGTATTAAGGAAACAGAGGAACCAGTGGAAAGTGACAAAATAAGGGCAATAACATAAATGATTTATTCTAGCATTTTGATGGTAAAAATAAATAGAAACAGATTGAAAAGTTGGGGGATGATAGGACCAAGTGTTTCAAATATAGTTAGAGAGTTTAATAGATAGAATGAAGGTCTAGAAGTCACAAAGACTTGAGTTCAAATCCTACCTCACATACTACCTAGATACTGGATACTTTGTTCTTTCACCCTTGGTTTCCTTAGTTGCACCTCTCACCACATCCAAAGGCAGCTTTAAACTCAAAGGAAGCAGACATGGTTAAATGGCAAAGTAGTGGGAGACAGTGCAAATGCATGATGGATTTTAGATCCGTTGTTTCTGAGTTCATTTTCTTTTGGCTAGCTTCTTAAATCTGGTATCTTCTGGATTTCTGCCCTTTATTTATGTATTTATTTATTTGATCTAATTTAATAGGGATAAAAATAATCGCTGGCAAAAAAGCCATTTTGCTTAGATGACCAAAAAAAGGGAACTTGTTGACGCTCTTTTTACCACACACTAATGTCTATCACAAGCTCTGTTTTCACCTTCCCATGCCTAAAACACAATAGCTTATGTATAGGGAAGGAAATAAAGAACATTGCTGCAGAGTTTAAAAAAAGGAAAGACCACTAAAGATGGAAGCAGAGGAGAATTGCAGGGGTGCAAAGTCTGTTTCCTTATCAGCAGGAAGTCATGATAAGCCAGCCTCCTTATGAAGATATTCAGTGCAGGAGCTGGTCATTTTTACATGTAAGGATAGAGCAAGCAGAATAAAGCATTCTTTCTGTTCATTTAGTTAAAGCCTGTGGACCCCTTTGCAGCATAATTTGTCTATCTGCATAAAATAAAATAGATAGGATTACAAAGGAAACTGATTAGACTGAAATAGAATTATCAAAATATTTTTAAAAAATAGGTCCAGAGACCCCAAGTTAAAAATCTGTAGGATATAGTGATGGCAAAGTCCCTGTAAAACCAGAGTCGGACTGGACTTCAGGTTTCATCTGAGGGAGTGGTGAAAAGAACCATATGGTATTTTACTATTTAACTAATTGATATTGTTACACACTTAACTTAATTGTTTTAAAGCATCTGAATGAGTAGAAGTATTAGCAGCTCACCTCTCAAATTGAGTACCCTGAGATGAAGCTCTGGAGGTAAGAACTTGACATTGAGAAGAGAGTGTTAGACTTGGAATGTGGGAGAGTTAAATTTGAATCCTGCCTCAGGCACTAAATAGATGTGTGACTCTGGAAATTCATTAATGTCTTTTTTCTTCAGTTTCATCACTCAAAAAATTATATTACTATTGTTATTGTAATCATCATCACCACCAAAATGGACATGTTTTCAGGCAGCAGAGGAGTTGCGAAAAGATTTAAGATGATAGGGAGATAGGCAATAATTGAAGGGGAAATTCCTGAAAAAGAGAGGAGGAAGGACAGAAGTATAGATGCTAGATTAGATAAAGAGAAGAAGAATGGAGGAATATGCAGAAGAGTTTTTAGATGAAAATAAGAGGAAGGGCACAGTGAATAATTTGATTTTTCCCTGTAAAGTAGAAAGGCAGGTCATCTCCTGAGAGAGAAAGGAAAGAGAATGAGGAAAATTATATACCAGCTCCTCTAGAGAACATGGTAGATCCAATCAGGGAAGAAGAAAAGGATTTCTCCACACTAGGGAGGATGCAGTTACTCATTTTAATAAGTGATGGACACTTGCAGCAATGATGGTGAACTGATTCCTTTCAGCAGTGTTCAGCAAAGAGCAATGGGATATAAATGGGAAAATGGATAATGTTGATAAGCTAGACTTGGTATCTAGAAAGCCATATGTAGCTCCGAGATAAAAGGATCAAGAGATTTTAGGGGAAAGACTACAAAGAGAAGAAATTGAGACCTGAATAGATGCTATGCACCTAGACAACACAGGGTTAAAAAGTACTTTCTGTCTGCAAACATGCCCATTTCTTAGGAGTTTTGTGGTGATGATGATTGTAATAATAATAATAGTAACATAATTTTATATAGGACTTTATTAATGTGCCTATTTTTAGCTGATGAAACTTAGGAAGAAAGTTCTTTGAAAGAATAAAAAAAAATGATGATGAGGATTAAGATGGCAGAGGAAGAGATGGAAGGACAGAAGGATGAGAATTTCAGTTTCAATCATAGTGGAAATACTTTATATAGAAGAGATAGGTCCAAGATGTGTTAATCGCTATGAGTGACTAAAGTGAAATGTATATATAGGTCATGGGAAATGAGGCTGATGGACTGGCATACTAGAGCCACTACATCTTTAGAGACTTGGGCAATAGAGGAGAAAATGGGGGCTATATATTGAAGTGTCATAATAAGAAAGCAGAACTACTGTGACAAGGATGATAGCCAGACCAGAGATCAGTGCCTGTCTGACATACTGTAGCTACATAAATAATGCTTATGGATTGAGGAACGACTTGAAGGACAATGCAATCTATAGTAAGGATCTGGACTGGGTAATATGCCTAAAGAGAATTTCAGAAGGAGGAAAGAATGATGGCAGCCCAAGAAGGGTTTTGGAATGACTATGAGGCTCAAGAATGTTTTGCATTTCTCCTGGCACAACACATTATCTGAACTTATAAAAAAATTTCCTAAGGTTTTGTAAATAAAAAGCTTTAATAAAATTTTTTTAAAAAAATTCCTAAGTTCTAGAGAAGGTTTTCAGAATGCAATGTTATAAAGGAAGCAGGTTTTATGAGCTTAAGATAAAAAGAGCACAAGAGGAAGAGATATGTGATCAAAGGAATTTTGTTAATAAAGTGAGGATTCAGGAAGATGTAATAGAAAACTATGGAAAAGAAAGTTGGGAACAGGGAGGAGTAAGGATGGACTGAATGGGGATGGGAGAAGTTGGGGGAAATGATAGCAGGATAATTTTTAACTTTCTACAGGCTATAACTCTGATATGAAGGAATATGGGTAAGAAAAAATGTACCCTACAGGATAGAGGGATTGCCAATTGACTAATGGCTTTACCTCTAGAAATTCTGACAACTTAGGCAGCTCTCATTTTGATCAATATACTCTATATAGAACAGACACTTCTCTTTTAGGACTGACATAAAAAGACCTTACTCTGATTGGGGTCTTGGTGATGTTTTGGCTTGATGTTTAAGGAACCAGTTCTAGAAGGCATCCTGGTAGCCATAGGTGTTTCTAGCTCTCAAGATCTTCAGAAGAGGTTGAGTCTTGTTCAGATGATTTAATAAAACCAACTAGAATAATTTGTTTTGATTTCAGTCATATATGTGCCTGATAAATATAAAATTAGGGTAGCATTAAAAAAATCTGACTTTTCACATAAACAGTTTGTGATTCATATATTATTATAATCTTTTTTTAAAGATTTGGTAAACTATGATTCATGGATCAAATATAGCCTGCCTTCTGTTTTTGTGTGGCTCATGAGCTAAGGTGTGCCTAGGTGGTACAATGGATAAAATGCTGGCCTGAAATAAAGAAGATTTCTCTGGCTGAATTTAAATCTAGCCTCAGAATTATTAGCTGTATGCTGGGCAACTAACTTAACTACGTTTGCCTCAGTTTCCTTATCTATAAAAGGAGTTGGAGAAGAAATTGTTCTTCTTTTGTTCAGTATCTTTGCCAAGAAAATACCAAATATAGTCATAAACAATTGGACATTACTAGAATGACTGAGCAACAATAAGCTAAGAAAGAATTCCATTTATTTTATTTAGTTATTTTTTAGTTATTTGTTCATTTATTTATCTATTTATTACATTTTAGTCATTCTTAGCTGTAGGATATATAAAAAAACCCCTTGCCCTATAATAAATATTGTAGTATACTGAAAAATACCTATTATGTTATACTCAACTATACTGCATTACTGCCCTACATTATAGTATACTGTATTGCAATATATTCTTCTCTACAATGCTGACAGAGAATAGAAACTGTGAGATGAAATTTGGGTGTATGTTGCTATGAAAGGGAAATTTGTTTGAAATCTGGATGATTCAAGTCCTATTTACTACAAATTCTCTCTTTTTTGTAAGAATGAGGAAATTCTATCTGAATTTCATCAGGAAACTTGTTTTCATGATCTTTCCAGTACTGATCAATGTCTTCTTATAAATTGTGTGTAAGGACTCAGCTTTAAGTTAGTTACTTATATCTTATTAAAATTTACCTGCTGCAAGTAACAGTCAGTTACAATACATGGAAAAACTCTGAAGTTACTACAAGAGGGAAACTCTTCACATGCATATTTTAAGAGTCTTTCTCATAGTCTCTTTGAAAAAGTATTTTTGTCCTTTAAGAGACTTGTGTGATATATGTGCATATTCTCCACCACCATGAACCTTAAGTGCTACTTTATTTGGACAGTTTCGAGAATTCTGTTATGAGCCAAAACTCTTCCAGCAATTGTTGAAGCATAAAAAGGATCCCCACAATATTATTCATGATGTGAATTTTCCAGAATTAGTGAGGAAATGTAAGGCTTGTAGTTCTGATCCGGCTGGGAAAAAAGTGCTCTGACACAATGGATAGGCCCCTTTCCAGCAGGCCATTTCCTAATCAAAACAGTTATTATTATGCCATTAGCATATGATAAATAGCTTTGCCAATATCAGTATGTGACTTGAAGAGTATAAAGAAAAGGAAGAAGGGATATCTGTGGCTATGTCCCTCCCTTCTAAGGAAATGTTGTTCATTGTATTGGTCACCCAGCTAGTGCCCAAAATAGTCTTGACAATTATAGTGCGGAGGACTACCTTTTCCTCTGAGAATTCAGCTGGGTTGCTTACCACATAAAGAAAGGCATTTAGAACATAAGCTTTGAAAGCAGAGCACAGGCAGCCTTCACCTCTCCTTTGTTTGCCTGTAAAGAATTGTCATTCTCTGGCAGCTTGAATACACACTGAAATGTGATTAAATGGAGAGAGGAAAAAGCTGTAAAAGTACTCCATATTGAGCCTGCCCTTCATCAACCTCCTCTCAAAAAAGATTTTTTTTCTTAATAACAATAACTTTTTTTTTCAAAATATATGCAAAGATAGTTTTCAACATTCATTTTCGCAAAACCTTGTTTTCCAAATTTTTCTCCCTTCCCCCTCCCAGACAAGTACTCCAATATATGTGTAACATATGCAATTCTTCTATACATATTTCTACAATTATCAAGCTGTACAAGAAAAATAAAATCAAAAAGGAAAAAAAAATGAGGAAGAGAAAAAAAAAACTCAAGCAAACCATAACAAAAATGGTGAAAATAGTATGTTGTGATCCACATTCAGTTCCCATAATCCTCTTTTTGAATCTAGATGGCTTTCTTCATCACAAGTGTATTGGAACTGATCTGAATCACCTTATTATTGAAAAGAACCACATTGATCAGAATTGATTATCACATAAACTTGTTGTTGTGTACAGTATTCTAATCACTTCACTTAATATCAATTCTTGTAAGTCTCTTCAGGCCTTTCTGATATCATTCTGTTGGTTGTTTCTTATAGAACAATAATATTCCATAATATTCATATACCATAATTTGTTCAGCCATTGTCCAATTGATGGGCAACCATTCAGTTTCCAGTTTCTAGCCACTACAAAAAGGGCTGCCATAAACATTTTTGCACATGTGGGTCCCTTTTACTCCTTTAAGATCTCTTTGGGATATAAGGCCAGTAGAAACACTGCTGGGTCAAAGGGTATGCACAGTTTGATAGCCTTTTGGACAGAGTTCCAAATTGCTCTCCAAAATGGTTGGATGAGTTCACAACTTCACCAACAATGTAATAGTGTCCCAGTTTTCCCACATCTCCTTCAACATTTGTCATCACATTTTCCTGCCATAAAAACCATCATTTTTTTAATAATTTGGGATTTTTTTTGGCAAAATGCATTCATATTCCCTGTGGAGATAAAACTTAACTCGTTCATATTTTGATATTATCATTTTTGATACTGTCACAGTTTCTTTGAAATATGCCACTGGATGAAAAGCTCAAGTGCTTATTTTAGTTAAAAATACACACCCACACCCACACACACCACACATATATACATATATATATATGTATTTCACATACTAGTTGTATGTGAAATTATATGAATCTGATAGATTGACATAATTTTAAAATAATCTAACAACTTTTATCATGCTAGCAATAATGTATCCCAGTAATAAAAATGTAATAGTTCTAGGTTTCCCTCAGTTTGGGAGTACCTGCCACTCCAACAATCCAACTTTCTTTTCTTTGAAAATGTTCTTTACTGCTCTTCTTCAGAGTGATAGTCATAGTATCTTAACTTTCCAGTTTTTCTTTCAGTGGTTTTGGATTCAACATATAGATAGTAAAAACATAAAGATTTTTTTAAGGTCTGAGATGACTGATCACAGAAAAACAAAGAAACAAACAAATATGTACATCAGTGAGGTTGGAAGGGAGCAGGATGGGAAAACTGTGATCAGTCCCTATAGCTATTTAGGACTAGGTGCTGTCAGTTTTTCACATGCTCATTCTCACTTATGTCTATTATCCTAACACTATAAGGTACTCTAGCAATAACCATAAAGATTATTCTATCTCTTAGAGACTAAGTACATTTTTTCCTTGCTTTTAACCCTTTTGAAGTTGATTTCATTTTTATTTCACTGATTTAGGGTTGATGTGAATAATCTAATCAGATCATTATTCCTTATTACAATATCCTACTCCAGAATAACTCCTCCCTTAGGTTATTTCTGCTGTATTTTCTAAATGCTCAAGCTTTTATCCACAGTAAAATAAGTATTTAATCAAAAGAACAGTAAGATAAGAAAGCAAAATTAGCAATGAGTCAGCATCAAATAATGTGTCAATTCAGTCACAAGTTTAAATCTTCCATGTGAAGATATTGTTCTAGCCACTTTGAGATATATATATATATATATATATATATATATATACATATACATATATATAGAGAGAGAGAGAGAGAGAGAGAGAGAGAGAGAGAGAGAGGAGAAAGACTGAAGAGTGCCAATGTATATATGATTGAGAAAATCCACTTTCCTACTTCTGGAAAAAGTTCAGCATTTGCAGACTCTGAGAATAATATTGTGTCATTGAATGGACCTTGCTCCCAGTAGGAATCCCAATTTAAAACCTGTTTTTGGAGCCATAGCTCGTGAAAACTGTTTGCTTCTTGGCTCATCTGCTTACATTCACCCCTTGCACCTGGAACTGATTCATGGCCAAAACAGTATGCAACCTCACTGTTAAACAATAAGTTGAGCTGTATGTGGGGAATGTGAGCAGGCAGTTTCAATTTTGATTGCCAGTTTTATCTGCCCTCCTTATTCACCTTCCAAAAATCCTCTGAGCTTATTTCCAACTTTTTGCTCTGTGTCCCCCTCTGATAAAAAGCCAGGTAAGTGCAACTGGCATTAAGACACCAAAAGAAGAGTTTCCAGGTTCCCTGGACAGCCTCCACTTTCATTTAGGCTTTTTTCCATGAACTTGCCTTTTGCTAGTGCATCCTTTGGGAAGTAAAATATACAGGAAATAAATTGATTTAGATAATAAATTGAAATAAATTTGCTTTTATTAAGTCACTATTGTAGAGAAAAGGATGTCAGGATAAGTTTACTCTTAGGTTGCATTAGCATCTGCAGTTTCTCTGTTTCCATCTGAGTTGTGGGACTGGGGTTGGGGAAAGTTGTGTCAGATAGCAGTCTAGTGCCAAGAAATAATCCTACCTCTGGCTGATGAAACTAATCATCATTATTTCTAATATTGGGCTGATGCTCCTTGTTTTCCTGATGTCCCTCAATATATACCTGGCTCCTTCTGCAGCCCTGGTATGGGCTGAGAATCACCAAAGCTGAGCTTGCAGGCCCCCCAAGGCCTAGATCAGAGTTTCTTAAATTAGGGCTTGTGAACTTTATTTAAAACTTTTTTTTGATATTTTTTTTCAGTGTAACTGGGTTCCTCTGCAATCCAAAGTATCTTATCATAGATAATTACAAACAACACACTGAGAAAGGTTCATAGACTTCCCAAGGTTGTCAAAGGGGCATTTTTATGGCATAAAAACATGTGGTTAGAGAGGCTTCTTCATCTATGGAATTGGGAAAGACTATGTTGAGAAGCTTCCCACAAGAATCAGGTCAATCAACAGAATTTGATTGCAGGAGAATGCTAAGCCAAGATCTTAGAGCCCAGATTTGGAAAAAAAAAGAACCTTTATAATAATTAGCATTCAAGAAGTAAGCCAAAAATGGGGTCAGACCATCATGCATAAGGGCCCAATGCCTAAAGTGCAGAGAAAAGATTTTAAATCCCAATTTGAAGCACTCAACTTCCTGCAGGTGTACATCTGTGTTTATTATGCACAAGTACCCAAGACCGGCCCATGTTCTAGCCTCCCCTAAATTAGTTGCAGCTGCATAGCTTCCCCTTGCCAGTGGGAGCATTATACTCAGAGGAAACAGTTGTCTCTAAGTGATGAAGTGATGGCGGATAGTGTGAATCCAGCTTGGCTTTATATCCATTGCTTCTGAACTCAGACCATGGTTTTTCTTCCTTTTCTTCCCTTTCCCCCATTTCCCCTCCCTTTTTGGCCAGCTTCTTGCATCTGGTATCTTCTGGTTTCTTGTCTTTGAATTTTGGTCTGTTTTACCAGGAACCAAAACGGCCTCTGGAACAGAGACTAGAGCTCTTGGACCACTAAAATGAAGAGTTTTATTGACTCTTCATTGATCTCTCATTAATCCTTAGCACACCTTCTCTTCTCTAAGGATCTCAGACCCAAAGTTGCTTGTCCCTTGTTCTCCAGGAGGACCATGACCTCAAGGAGGGGATGCCAGGTGAATTGTATTTGAGTGAGGAAGGGCTGGGCAAGGTCACCTGTCTCACTTTCCCCTCCAGAGCCATCTGGGTCCAGTGGCCAGGTGTGGATCACGACACTGGTGATAGCCCTGGATGCAGGGGGAGACCTTGACCTTCCTAAGCTCAGGTCATTGAGTGATTAAGAGTGGGTAGCTGTGAATGCAAAGAATCCAAATGGGAAAATGAAAGCACATTGTTGAGTTTAAGAAAGGAAAAGACATGCCTCCAATTAAGTTGGAAAAACAGGATTCTTAACTTTCATGTGTGTGTTATGCACCCCTCTGGTAGTCTGGTGAAACCTATGACTCTTTTCTTAGAATAATGATTTTAGAGGCATAGAAAAATACATATGATTATGAAGGAAATGAATAATTATGAAATACATTTATCAAAATATTAAGGAAAAAAAATAGAGATCCCAAGTTAAGAACCTCTGAGATAGAATGAAGACATGGTACTTTGAGAAACCAGAGTTCAGTCAGAAATTGAAGGGGACAAACCACCATCAGAGAGCTTATTATTTTAACTAATTATTCTTATTAAGTATTAAATATAGCCATTAATAAGCTACTAAAGACCTGAAAGCATTGCCAGCTCACCTTTAAATTATAGCACCCTGGGATGATGTTTTGAGGCAATGATATGGTATAATGGATAACTTATTAAGGGCTGAGTCAGGAAGACCTGAGTTTGAACTTATTAGCTATGTGATACTAGGCAAATCATTTAACCCCTCTGGTTTCTGAACCAGCAAAATGCAAAGAATAATAGTTCCTAGGTTCCAGGGTATTGTGAGAATCAAATGAAATAATATCTGTAAAGTATTTAGATGTATTATCATTATAGTATAATAAATTCAGGATGAGGAGGGTCCTCAGAGTCACCATCTAGTCCTACTGCTTTATTTTACAGATCAGGAAACTGAGATTCCGAGAAGTTGAAGTGAGGTACCAAAGCTCCTATAGGTAGAAATTAGCAGAATAAAGATTGGAATTTAGCTCTTCTGACTTTAAACTTGCCTAGTACAGAAAGCTGGACTTAAAGTTAGGATTAAATGAGTTGGGAACCTTCCTCAGAAATTTCTTAGATGTATAAATTTCAGGTCTTCTGACTCCCTTCTCAGTGTTCTAGCCACTGTGCCACTTAGCTGCTTAATTATTATTGTTATCTTTATGTCTGTTTTGTTTTTGGAATTGCTCATGATTGGGGATATATTATAAATATAAATAATGGAGTAACTCATAACAATAACCCATTTAATCATTTTCTAATTATGTAACTGATATATTATTTAAGAATCTTGAAGGTCCTCTCTACTTTAAGTTATTCCAGTTATGGTGTAGAAATAAATTATTAGTGCAAATAAACAAATGTTGTAAATAAACTAATAGTGTAAATATTCTGTCCTCACAATATCAAGTTATCCATTATATTCATACTTATGAGCATAAAATGGGAATAGGACATAGCAATCTATATTCATTTTGCCTATTATTGCTTGTATCATTTGATGATTTATCATTCATCAATGGTGCTGTCATCTTTATAAACCTTTTCATGTTTTAGGTATAGTCTTTATTTCCCAACAAACTCATTTTGCCATATTTATATCCCTTTCTTCTACCTGGCATCCATTTGCCTTGCTTCTTCTCTGGGCTTTTATATTTGGATTTGTCTCAGGTAGCTAATTATTGGCTAAAAGACTTGGGGTTTTATAGATGATTGGCAGCTCCCCCCCACTCCATGTCCTCAGAAGTAGGAAATAACTTCTTTTAAAAAAATACCTAAGTTTCCCAAGTTGAGCTATTTCACAGAATAAAATTTGAGCTGTGAATTCCAGTAAGAATTTGATGGAATCATCTGCCAACATCAGAGAGCAGCCTCCTATTGTACTATTGTGGGTGCCATATTTCTGCCATGCCTTGAAGACCCTTTTGGTAGAAGATCTCTGGAGAAATTCTTCTGATTTAATGGTGTCTTTCTCATGTCTAGAATATGTTTGGGGAGCAATGAGCTGCCCTCAGTTAAACAGATGGTTTTCTACTACCCTTCCCTTAATGCCCTTCTTTGTGTTTTCTTGCAATTTCCACTTAAAAAGACACATTTTCCCCTTAAATCCACCAAAAAGAAGGATTTATTCTTTTTGGCATTGATCAGCAGACCTCATTATTTTGTAAAGTCTCACTAATCCCATTTTTAGACTCCAAGAAAGTCAATTTAACCAATAAATTGCTCAATAAAATAAATAGGGGAGATATAAAAATGATGGTTTAATTTCTGCAGTACTGGAATTTTCTAATCGTGGTAGAGGTATGTTCTTAGTTTCATAGTAAATAATTAATTTATAGAAATTGTAAGAAAAAGTAAACCAATTCAATTAAAAGACTTGAAGAGTTATTTTCCTACACTTCAATTTTTGAGGTTACTATGGAATAATAGGAAAACTTTTCTTGATATTTGCATGACTAAGAAAGTTACCACATAATAGCACACATGTAAGATGAGGGGCAAAGGGACTTTGCTCCTGGCACACGAAAAAAGGAATAATCAATATAAAGTTCATCCATTTCTGTAATAGACCTTACTATAGACTCAATATTGTGAGAACAGGTATGATGCATGACCCCCTTGTTATGAGAAAATAATATCTGTATACCCATAGTTAGACAACATGACCCTAATAGATGTTTTCTTCTCTGAAGATCTGGCCCACTTCTAGGGAACAAAACACCCTATATAATAAGGATATGCTTGTCAGGTAATTGGATACTTAACGCAGGAAAAATAGATCTGTTTGTGAACTGGGTAAAAATTAGGACTCCCCCTTTTACTTTCTGGAGTCATGCCCATGTAATGGACACATTGCCCAGAACTTTCCCAATCAGGACTCTGGAAGCAGGACTCCCCAGCTATGTGTGATCCAGATGTAGGTGTTCCCCTGATCTGGTGATATATTTTTCTTTCTCTCCTTCTTTTATTATAATAAACCTTGTTTCTTAATTGGTGTGGGAGTGTTTTATTCACTGTGATCTGAACTTGATGCAACATATTTCTCTTTAACAATGCATGAAGCTTAATGATAATAAGTGAATCTCATGTGGCCTGCTAATGAATAAAATTCTTCACACTATCCTAGCACAGTCTAGAGTAGAGAAGTAGCAAATTAGGAATTTTTCCATTCATTTCTAAGAATGGAACTTAAGCAGTGCTAAATCCCAGGTTCATCTTACTTTGCCATGGGAACCTTGGCAGGGAACTCATTAAACCTCACTTGCTTCATTTTTCCAAGGAGCATAATAATATTTTCAATTTCACTCTTCAGGTCTAGAGTAAGGAAAAAAAATACTTTTTGGGCTGTGAAGCACTCAATCAAGGTGAGCCACTATTCCAAGTAAAGGAAAATTAGGACCATTTGTTTTCAGCTTTTCATGCCATAAATTCATGTTCATGATCATGCTGCAGATCATTTTCAGAAGAGCTTATTTTACACTTCTATTTACTTATGAATGTAGCAATCCTTTTGTCCATTGGCTCTCAGTCTATAGACAAGAATATTTCAATGATTATCTGGATTCGGCCCTTTCATTGTATTCCCAATAAAATATAAACTTCTTAAAGGTGAGATGGGCACCCACATGTGTGCAACAGATGGAATGTTGAACCTGAAGTCAGGAAGACTCATCTTTTCTGAATTAGTTATACGACCTTGGACAAATCACTTCACCCTATTTGCCTGATTTTCTTTCATCTGTAAAATGAATTGGAGAAGAAAATGGCAAACCACTCCAGTATTTTGCCAAGAAAACTTCAATGAGATATGACTAAATTAATTGACTGACTCAAGTGACTGAATTAAAAATAAAACAGCAGCAACAACAATGAAGGTAAGGACATTTATGTATGCATGCACACATCTGTGTGTTTCTCTCTCTATATATGTATGTATATATATATACACATATGTACATGTGTATATATATATATATATATATATATACATATATATATATATATATCACCTAGCACAGCGCCTTGCACATAGTTGGTGCTTAATAAATGCTCTTCTATTGAAATAGGTAAGAGCTGATTTCAAATCATACCACATACATGTATTAATTATATAACTGGGTCATCCCTTAATCTTTCTCAGCTTCAGTTTTCTTCTTTATAAAATGAGAATTTTAGCATCTACCTCATAGGGTTGTTGTGAGAACATAATTAAACAACATATCTAAAAATTTTACAAACCTCAAAGTACTATGTAAATGGTAGCTATTATTATTAGCTATTATCATTGGATTAGATGGACTATACATATTTAATATATATGTATAATCACTATAATACGAAACATTTTATATTATAGTGATATTTATAAACATGGGCAATCATTTCATATGTACTCTCCCAAATATGTGAAACAACGAACAAATCAATGAATTTCTTCTATCTTACAATGGTAGTGTGAGCTTTTGAGTATAAAAATCTTAATAAACATTGTTATGTCACCCGTATTTCATATGTATGTGAGAAGATCATTTCTGTCTTTCTGATGACAGCTTGCATTTTATCTTGCTTTTTCTGCACTATTGGAACCATCCTGAGTTGCTGACTCCCAGGACCTCTTTATTTCTCAGGAGCCAATAATTTAAAATGCTGCAGGACTGCGTTGGAGTCTCAGCTGATATAATAGTGAGAATCAACTTAGCCTGACATTCCCAGAAGTATAATCTCATTCTTTACTATTTGCACACATCAGCAGAGTCTATGGAGATTGGTGCCTTTGCTGGAATCACACAATCATAGGCTTTAGAGCTGAAAAGAAAATGAGAGATTATCTCGTTCAACCCCTCATTTTATACATGAGTACACTGAGACAGAAAATGCTTAAGGGAACCTAGCCAATAATGGTCACACAGGTAGGTATAACTAAGCCAAGATTTGAAACCTGGTCAGTTAACCCAAATCCAGGCTCTATTCTAACTTCCCTCATCTTCTATATTGCTTTACAGATTGCCTAGAGCAATTTATGTCCATTTAAAGTGTGATGTTGTGAAAAACACCTTGGACCAAGAGATCCAGGGCATGGATTTGACCCTTGGCTCTATTCTTGTAAAGATTTTAGGCAGATCACTTTACTTTGAAGAGATTTGATTTCCATATCTGTGAAATGAGAATAACTATTTCACTATATAATTCTTTTTTTATATTATTAAAGCTTTTTATTTGTATAACATATGTATGGGTAGTTCCCCAGCGTTGATCTTTACAACGCTTTCCATTACAAATTTTACCCCCAGTCCCCTCCCCTCTCCTAGATGGCAGGAAGTCCACTACATGATAATAATGTTGAAATGCTTGAGATCACTATATATTTCTTAAGATTTCTCAATGTAATACGAATAAATTATTACTGAAGTTTAGTAAACAAAGCAAAGGGGAGGGGAGGAAAGAAGCAATGGATAAAAAAATATAATTGAATGTTTTTGGAGGGGTAGCAAGTAGGGTTTGTGCATTGTTACATATATCTTAAATACTACTAAAGGATCCAGAACTGAAAAGAAGGGCAAAAACCAATTGGCTTTCCTTTGGGAAAGCATATAGTTATTTAAATTGGGGCTTCTTAAATTTTTCCCACTTGCAACCCCTTTTCACCCAAGAAAACTTGAGGTATATAAGTATATAAAATAGATATATAAATTAAAGATTTACTGATAATAAATCATAATTTCATGATGCCCACATTCAGTTATGAGCCCTGATATGGGGTTGTGACCCATGCATTAAAAAGCTGGGATTTAAATAACTCAAGGGTTACTCTTTAAACCTAGGTCGACATTTTGAACATCATTGTAAGGGAATGATAGTATATGATTGCCAGTTATGGAATACTAAAATTCTTTTTTTTGTCTGAAGTGCATTTATCTCATATTCTAGTCACATACCAAGTTTCAGGAGTGCCTATGAAAATTTATGCACAAAGTAGTGTAAAAATTTTAAGTTTACTTTGTCATATATATGCTATAGAGATGTCTTTAGAGATATCTAAAGACATAAGTTTAGCTTTTGATTCTTTTTTCTGTTGTTTTACATGAAACATTATAGGCATACTTATCTATGCCATCCCATTGTCTTTTAAGATCTCAATATATGGTTTTATTTGGTTATTGGGTATTCCCTCAATTTCCAATTCATAGCTATCCCCAAAAGGGCTGCTATAAATATTTTTGAATAAGCATATTTTTTCCTTCCCTTCCTTTTTCTGATTTCTTTGGGATATAGATCTGGCAGTAATATTCTGTATGAAAGGGAATGCTAAAATCCTTTTTAAAATTAGAGTTGAAGTTACTTAAAGATTCTTAAACTGAATTATGAAAGATTTTCCAAAAGGTATAGATAGACTCTGAGCAGAAGCACTGAAGGAAGTATCTACATTAATGAGATTGTAGATCCATTGAAATATCTAGTTATTGTTATTACTAGGCAGGATGAGTTGAAAAGTTAGATCCGTGTAACCTTGTACCCTCCTGCCTAACATGTTGAATCCCAGGCCTTTGTTCATCTGGAGGTTCTGGTTCATCTGGGTAACTTGTCTGATTCTACTTTACCTTATAAAATACATAGCATCCTTCCATCAATCTAACCCTGCTCTTTCCTCTCTTCCACTGCCATCCTCCAAAGACTTGGCAATGTTGTAACTGCAGACACAACACCATCAGGCTGCTAGAGATAAAAGGGGTATTTCATCTGTATCTTCTCCTAAAGTTGGAACAATAATGATGCTTCTGGGCACTTCTGAACTTCTGGAATGCTGCTATCAAGGAGATAGATTTAACTGTGACAGGAACAGGGCAAAGTGGAGAAGCTAAGGAATTTTATTTTGGGAGAAAGTGGATATTAGTTATCTAATTATTCTAGGACAACTTATCCCCTTAAAAATTCTTGAAATAACAGGGGGAGGAATTTGCAAAAACATGGGAAAACCAGTGTATATATGTAAAATATATACTGGATCTTCTCAAAGATGAAGCATTTTTTATGAGTGCACAAAATTAATTGTTTTTTCAAGACCACAATCATTCTTTCAATTAAAATAAATGATTTTTAATTTAAAAAAATTAATTTTTAAAAATACATAGCATTATCTCCCCTACTCCACAGAGTCTACTTTCATAAAAAAGAAAAACGGCTAAGCGATTAAACAGAAGTAACCAATAGACAATCAGTCAACCAGAATTTATTTGTGCTTGTTGTATGCCATTTTCAATAAATGCTGAGGACTGGAAGGGAATCCAAAATGGTGTAATATAGGGAGCAATCCAATGGAACTCTCTCATATTCCCCTTCACATATCTTTAAAATAACTACTCAAATCAAATTTTGGGGGGCAGAGCTATCAGAAGGTCAGAATGAAACATTTTTCCAGTCTAATACATCTTAGAAGGTCATCAGGAGAAGTCTTGACAGCAGGGTTGGGGCCAGACTGGAACATGGCAGGTGCACAAAGGATGGGTTTTAGAGACAATCATGCCATTAGTAGCAACAATGGCAGCTTCCAAAGCTTAGCTCTATGCAGAGAGAGTAAGGGGTTTGTCTAACTGATCAGAAAGAGAGTGCAAGAGATCTTTTCGCTGATATTGGGTGCAGTTGACACTGATTCACAAAAATAGATCATTAGGTAAAACCTAAAAGACTGATACGAAGTGAAGTGAGAACTGGAGATCACTGTACACAGTAATAGCAAAGTTGCCGTGGTGATTAACAGTGAAAAACTTGACCACTGTGATCAATACAATGGTCCAAGACAATTTCAAAGGATTCTTGATGAAAAACTACTGTTCACCTCCAGAAAAGAATGGAACTCTGAATGCAAATTGAAATAAAATTTTCTCACTTTTTTGGCATTTGTGCATGATATGGCTAATATGGAAATACATTTTGCATGACTTCACATATATAATTAATTGAAGTAATTTTTAAGTGGGTGAGGAAGATGTGGAAAGGAGGAAGGGAATTTGCAACTTAAAATTAAAATAAAATACATTTTAAAAATTCTGGTAATTAAAAGGAAAAACCAAAAAAAGACAAATAATAGATACATACAAATAGATACATACAATATACATGCAGAAAAGGGAGAAGGTATTTTCAGAGCAGGAGTGGAGTGGGTCAAGAAAGAGTTTTCGCTTTGTTCATATATATGACAATATGTGCAACATTCTGTGATAAGAATCCCCCATCCCTTTTATCATTTGTATCCCAGGACAGGAGTGGTCATGTTCTAGCAAGGTTTTATTTTGTTATTATAAGTGCTGGAAGGCAGCTAAGCCCAGATTAGATGCAATGACCTTCCTTAAAAACACTAATATTCTATTACATTTATCTACCAGCTTAAGCTGCATTATTATTCATCAGCAATGATTTTTCACCAACGTTTTCCCATAAAAATTGCTGCTACTTTGGGAGCTATATTGGTAGATGGTAACTAATCATAGTAGATATAGGAGAGTCATTCTCTTTGCATTAAGGAGCAAACTGAAGCCTGGCTAAAGTAGTGCTTTCTTCAATATCTTGTCACTCAGTTTAAAACTGTAAATTACTGAAGTAAATTCATTCTAATGCCCAGGGAACACAGTTATCAGAGTCAGTCATGCATTCATTCAACAAATACTAATTGAGATTTAATTATGTCAATTCAGTGATGATAACTATAGGGAGGGAGGGAGGTTGTGGATTTAAGAAGAATAAATCTTTGCTTTAAAGGAATTGATGGTGTAAAAAAGAAAAGAAAACATTTAAATAACTATCACAAAGTAGAAAATTGAAATAAAATATAGGGAAATTATAAGATTTATGTTAATTCAGATAAAAGAGTTTTAATTTCTGACTTTGGCCCATAGAGAAAGATTCATGAAGGAAGTAATATTTGATCTGGATTTTTTTTTATTAAAGCTTTTTATTTGCAAAACATATGTATGGGTAATTCTTCAACAATGACCCTTACAATGAATTCTTCTATTGCAAATTTTTCCCCCCTAGTCCCCACCCCTCCCCTAGATGGCAGGAAATCCACTACATGTTATTTATGTTAAAATACTTGACAAATAGAATATATGTATACATATTTCCACACATCATTTTTGTGCAAGAAAAATCATATCTATAAGAAAAAAAATCAGAGAAAGGAAACACAATGCAAGCAAACATCAATAGAGAGCATGAAAATGTTATGTTGTGGTCCACATTTCACATCCCTCTCTCTGGGTGTATATGGCTTTCTTCACTGAACAATTGGAACTGGTTTGAAATATCTCATTTTTGAAGAGAGCCATGTCTATCAGAATTGATCATCATATAGTCTTGTTGTTGCTGTGTATAATGATCTCCTGGTTCTGCTCGTCTCACTCAGCATCAGTTCATGCAAGTCTTTCCAGGCCTCTCTGAAATCGTCCTGCTGGTCGTTTCTTACAGAACAGTAATATTCCATAATATTCATATGCCATAATTTATTCAGCTATTCTCCAATTGATGGGCATGCATTCAGGTTCCAGTTATTAGCCACTACAAAAAAGGGCTGCCACAAAGATACAGGCCCAATAGAAACACTGCTGGGTCAAAGGGTATGCACAGTTTGACAACTTTTTGAGCATAGCTCCAAATTGCTCTCCAGAATGGCTGGATCCGTTCACAGTTCCACCAACAACGTATCAGTGATCCAGCTTTCCCACATCCCCTCCAACATTCATCGTTATCTTTTCCTGTCATTTTGGCCAATCTGACAGGTGTATAGTAGTACCTCAGGGTTGTCTTAATTTGCATTTCTCTGATCAATAGTGATTTGGAGCAACTTTTCATATGACTAGAAATAGCTTTAATTTCATCATCTGAAAATTCTCTGTTCATATCTTTTGACTATTTATCAATTGGAGAGTGGCTTGAATTCTTATAAATATGAGATAATTCTCTATATATTTTATAAACGAGGCCTTTATCAGAACCCTTAAATGTAAAGATGATTTCCCAATTTATTGGTTCCCTCCCAATCTTGTCTGCATTAGTTTTGTTTGTACAAAAAATTTTTACCTTAATATAGTCAAAATTTTCTATCTGGCATTCAGTTAAGAGTTCCATTTCTTCTTTGGACATAAATTTATTCCATCTCCACAAATCTGAGAGGTAAACTTTCCTATATTCCTCTAATTTGCTTACACCATCACTCTTTAGATCTTATCTTAGTATGTGGTGTTAGATGTGAGTCAAGCCCTAATTTCTTCTACCATAGTTTCCAATTTTCCCAGCAGTTTTTGTTGAATAGTGAGTACTTATCCCAGAAGCTGGGGTCTTTGGGTTTATCAAACACTAAATTACTATAGTTATTGCCTAGATTGTCCTGATATCCTATTCTATGCCACTGATCAACTACTCTATTTCTTAGCCAGTACCAAATGGATTTGATGACTGCTGCTTCATAATATAGTTTTAGATCTGGTACAGCAAGTTCACTTTCATCTGCTTTTTTTTTTCATTAATTCCCTTGAGACTCTTGACCTTTTGTTCTTCCAAATGAACTTTGATAATATTTTTTCTAGATCTGTAAAGTAATTTCTTGGGAGTTTGATTGGTATGGCACTAAATAAGTAAATTAGTCTGGGCAGTATTGTCATTTTTATTATATTCGCTCACCTACCCATGAACACTTGATGTTTTTCCAATTGACAAGGTCGGACTTTATTTGTGTGGAAAGTATTTTATAGTTTAGTTTGCATAGATCCTGAAATTTCCTTGGGAGATAAGATTCCCAAATATTTTATACTATCAACAATTATTTGGAATGGAATTTCTTTTTGTATCTCTTGCTGCTGAACTTTGTTGGTAATATATAAAAATGCTGATGATTTATGTGGATTTATTTTGTGAATTGTTTCTAGTAATTTTTTACTTGAGTCTTTAGGGTTCTCTAAGTATACCATCATGTCATCTGCAAAGAGTGATAATTTGGTTTCCTCATTACCTATTCTAATTCCTTTAATCTCTTTTTTTTTCTCTTGCTGCCACAGCTAACATTTCTAATACAATATTAAATAGTAATGGTGACAGTGGGGAGCCTTGTTTCACTCCTGATCTTATTGGGAATGAGTATAGTTTGTCTACATTACATATGATGCTTGCTGATTGTTTTAAGTAGATGCTACTAATCATTTTAAAAAAAAGCCCATTTATTCCTATACTCTTTAGTGTTTTTAATAGGAATGGGTGTTGGATTTTATTGAATGCTTTTTCTGCATCTGTTGAGATAATCATATGGTTTTTGTTAATTTACTTATTAATATGATTGATTATGCTGATAGTTATCCTATTGTTGAACCAGCTCTGCATTCTTGGTATAAGTCCTACTTGGTCATAGCGTATTATACTGGGAATGACTTTTTGTAATCTCCTTGCTAATATCCTATTTAAAATTTTTGCATCAATATTCATTAAGGAAACTGGTCTATAGTTTTCTTTCTCTGTTTTCACTCTACCTGATTTAGCTATCAGCACCTTATCTGTAACATAGAAGGAATTCGTAGTATATCTTCTTTCCCTATTCTTTTAAATAGTTTATATAGTATTGGAATCAATTGTTCTTTCAATGTTTGGTAGAATTCACATGTAAATCCATCTGGCTCTGGAAATTTTTTCTTAGGGAGTTGATTAATATCTTGTTCTATTTCTTTTTCTAAAATGGAGCTATTTACACAATCTATTTCCTCTCCTGTTAACCTGGGCAGTCTATATTGTTGTAGATATTCCTCCATTTCATTTAGATTATCAAATTTATTGGCATAAAGTTGGGCAAAGTAACTTCTAATTATTACTCTAATTTCCTCTTCCTTGGAGGAAAGTTCTCCCTTATCATTTTTGAGACTAACAATTGATTTTCCTCTTTCTTTTTTCTAATCAAATTAACTAGAAGCTTATCTATTTTGTTGTTTTTTTTCATAAAACCAACTCTTAGTTTTATTTATTAATTCAATAGTTTTCTTTTTTCAATTTTATTAATCTCTCCTTTTATTTTCTGAATTTCAAATTTGGTATTTAATTGAGGGTTTTTAATTCGTTCTTTTTCTAGTTTTTTTTTAATAGTAAGCCCAAATTCTTTGATCTTCTCTTTCTCTATTTTATGCAAGTAAATATCTAGAAATATAAAATTTCCCCTTATAACTGCTTTGGCCGTATCCCATAAATTTTGGTATGTTGTCTCATTATTGCTATTGTCCTGGATGAAATTATTGATTGTGTTTATGATTTGCTCTTTCACCCATTCATTCTTTAGGATTAGATTATTTAATTTCCAATTAACTTTTGGTCTATTTTCTCCTGGCCTAATATTGCATGTGATTTTTGTAGCATGAAAAAGATGCTTTTACTATTTCTGCCTTTCTGCATTTGATTTTGAGGTTTTTATGCACATGGTCAATTTTTGTATAAGTTCCATGAACCACAGAGAAAAAGGTAAACTCCCTCCTGTGTCCATTCAATTTTCTCCAAAGATCTATCATACCTAATTTTTCTAAAAAATTGTTTACCTCCCTGCTTTTTTTCTTATTTATTTAGTGGTTTGATTTATCTAATTCTGAGAGAGCAAGGTTGAGATTACCCACTAGTATAGTTTTGCTGTCTATTTCTTCTTGCATCTCTCTTAATTTCTCCTCTAGATATTTGGATGCTATACCACTTGGTGCATATGTGGTTAGTATTGATAATGGTACATTATCTATGATACCCTTTAGTAAATATAATTTCCTTCCTTATCTCTTTTAATTAGATCTATCTTTGCTTTTACTTGATCTGAAATCAGGATTGCTATCCCTGCTTTTTTTTTTTTTTTTTTTTTTTTGGTGACCTGAAACATAATAGATTCTTCTCCAGGCTTTTACCTTCACCCTGTATGTGTTTCTATGCTTAAATGTGTTTCTTGTAAACAAAATATTGTTGGATTTTGCTTTTTAATCCAGTCTGCTATTCGCTTCAGCTTTATGGGACAGTTCATCCCATTCATATTCACGGTTAAAATAACTAATTCTGTATTTCCTGCCATCTTATTTACCCAAGTTATATTTTTCTCTTTCCTTTCCCCTTTTTCCTTTCCCCTTCCCCAGTATTTTTTGATGACCACTTCCCCCAAACAGTCCTCCCCCTTTAGAGCCCCTTCCCCTCTTTTACTCCTTTCCCCTGATTCTTCCATTTTCCCTTCTATTAGTCTATCCCTTTCTTTTCCTCCTTTCCCTCCCACTTCCCTATAAGGAAGGATGAGTTTCTATGTGAAACCAAATGTGTCTGATGTACTCTTTTTGAGGTCAATCTGATGAGAGTAATATTTACACACTGCTCATCTCCCTCCCTTATTTCCCTCAATTACATTAGGTTTTCTTTGTCTCTTCATGAGATTTTACTTTATTTTTACCTCCTTTTTTTAAACTTTATTTTACCACCTTTTCTGCCTTTTCCCCAGTATGATAGCCTTTCCACCTCTAGTTTCTTTTTCATATTATCAAAGTAATATCAAATTATATCCCCATTCTTTACATATACCAATTAATAGAAATATAGTTCTCAAGTTCCTTCCTTTTTACTTTTTTATGATTCTCTTGAGTTCTGTGTTTGGAGGTCAAATTTTTTGTTCAGATCTTGTCTTTTCATTAGAAATAGGTGAAATTCACCTATATCATTAAATGTCCATCTTCTTCCTTGGAAAATAATGATCATTCTAACTGGATAGGTTATTCTTGACTATAATCCAAGTTCCTTTGCCTTTCAGAATATCTGGTTCCAGGCCCTTCGATCCTTCAATGTGAAGGCTGACAGATGTTGTATGATTCTAATTATTGATGCTCAGTATTTGAATTGTTTCTTTCTAGCTGCTAGCAGAATCTTTTCCTTGGTGGGAGAGTCCTGAAATTTAGCCACAATATTCCTTGGCGATTCAATTTTGGGGTCTCTTTCAGGAGATGATCAGTGAATTCTTTCAATGGTGATTTTTGCCTTCTGATTCTACAACCTCAGGGCAGGTTTCTTTCAATATTTCCTGGAAGAAAGTGTTTAGATTCTTTTTTCATCATGGCTTTCAGGAAGTCCAATAATCCTTAGATTGCCTCTCCTAAATCTATTTTCCAAGTCAGTTGTTTTTCCTAGGATATATTTCATATTTTCTTCTATTTTTTTTCATTTTTTTTTGTTTTTGTTTGACTGATTCTTGAAGTCTTATTGAGTCATTCACTTGCATTTGTTCAGTTCTAATTTTTAGTGTATTATTTTCTTCAGTTACCTTTTTCAGCTCCTTTTGTAACTTGCCAATTTGTTCATCGCGTACTTTTTCTACTTCACCAATTTTGTTTTTCAGTAAATTGGTGTCTTTATCATATCTCTGTTGGTGGGCTTTCTTAAACTGATCTCAATTCATTTCCCCATTTATCATCTACCTGTCTTTTGAAATTCTTTATTCAATCTTCCAGGAAAGCCTTGTGAAAGGGGGACTAAGTCATGTCTCACTTTGTGGCTTCATCTGGAGTTGCTTTGCCTATAGGAACCTCAGGATCTGGCGTCTGCCCTTCTTTCTCTCTATAAAAGCTGTCTATGGTGTAAGCTCTCTTCTGTTTCTTACTCATTTTTTTTAAACTTGAGGTCTGTTTAAAGCAAAGAAAAGGTGGCTGTGGTAATTTTCCCTGGGGCAATTCCGCTAATTAACTTCAGGTGTTGGGCTGTCAGCTCTAGGTCCCTGTGTTTGCAGTAGGTTACAATCTACCTTTTACAAAAGGCAGATCTGACAGAGCACCTGCCTGCAATCAAGGCTGAGTGTCCTGAGAGCCTCAGATAGACTCCCCAGGTGCTTACAGTCTGCCACACTGAGTCCCTCCAGGTTTCCTGCCCTGTCTCTCGGAGCTGCACCCAGCAAACTGCTCAACCTCCTGCCTGACTGAAACAGACCTGCACTTGAGCTTTTCCAAGGTACCTTCTGAAAGGAATGTATTGTAGTACAAATATTTGTGGGTTCTTTGACTTAAAATCAGTTTAGAGGCTTAATCTCCTGTTGGTTTGAGAGAAGGTCAGAGGAGGACACAGAGAGTTGCATCTTCACTTCGCCATCTTGGCTCTGCCCCCTCTCTTGATCTGGATTTTGGATGGAGTATGGGCCAGTACAAAAGTATTTAACATAAGGGGGGACGGGAACAAAAATATGCAGTCTAGAAAACATTAGGGACATTTAGGTAACAAAAAGTATTTTAAGTTGGATGGAAGATAAAGTATATGACAGAATAAAAGGAAATAAAGTCAGAAATGTACTTAGAGGTCAGAAAATTGAGAACTTGAAGTGTTAATAGGATTGTGTTAGCCCTTTTTACTAGATCCCACTTGTATTGTGTGTAGAGGTATTTAAAAAAAGACTAATATTCAGCGCTGTCTATTCCAAATACTTGAAAATTATTATTGTGAAAGATGGAGGTTAGGAAAAGACTCCAGGGGATCAGCATGAAACATGACTTAGTTCGACTGCAAGAAGAATTTTTTTATTTGTCTTAGGGGGTATCTATGATTTCTCTCCTATCAAAGAACTGTAAGCAAAGAGACCTAAATGTATCAATCTGTTTGAAAACCATCTGGGAATTCAGATTCTGAGCAGTGTTGCCATCAGTAATCTTAACAATAATAGAATTTTCAGGATCTGTCATACTTTAGGTGGGGTACTGTTTATATTGATTCCTATCCATAAAATAATAGACAATCTTCTAAAGTTAATAAATAAGTAATTAAATAAATAAAATTAGTAAATAATAAATTACTCACTACCATGTGGCCAACCTAGTGATGTCTTTCCTAGTTTCGATAGGCTGATTATTGTTCTATGGTCACATGTTAGGTCTATATAAATAACCTTTCTGACTTACTGTAGAATTTATTTTATTTTATTTTTTTTGCTGAGGCAATTGGGATTAAGTGACTTGCCCAAGGTCACACAGCTAGGAAGTGTTAAGCATCTGAGTCCAGATTTGAACTCAAGTCCTTCTGATTTCAGGGCTGTTGTTCTATCCACTGCACCACCTAGCTGCCCCTATTGTAGAATTTATTAGAAGTTCTGTTAATAAATATAGACTCTATCCCATGTTAACATATTATATAAGAACTTTGGCAGGTAAATAATGATAAAAACAAGTAATTATAGTTTTCATGTATGTAGTACAAATGGGAAGGCATTAGCTTTGAAGTCCGAGGACCTTAGGTCCAGTTAATTCAAGTCAGAAATGCTGCTTTGAGCTAGACACTGTGTTCTTACATCTATCTCCCTATATGACATTGGACAAATCACAGCTATATGAAGCTTAGTTTTCTCATCTGCAAAATGGTGGGATTGGTTGAGATAATTTCTGAAGTTTTTTTTTTTAATTTTATTTCATTTTGAGACCTAGGATCTATGAATTTTCATAGCAAATTTGTGAAAAAAGATCTGGAAAGGGCACCCAGACAAGATGGAAGAATTATGTTGGAATCAGAAGTAAGATCTTAGCAGATTTATCTGAGACGAGATTTCATGATTCCCAGCAATATGTGGTAAAGGGGAAGGTATAGAGGCCTTGGGAGCTCCAGAAAGTAAGGGACTTCTTGCCAATCTAAGGCCATAGGTAAAGAAGCTTACCTTAAAGCTGGAACAATACCAGAAATAAATAAGCTGGATCAATATTACAAACTAAAGGGGGAAGGGGAAAGGAGAGGAGCTTCTATGAAGCTGAAGCTTTGTGAATTCCAGGAAAAGGTCATGAGACAGGAAAGTCATGTCAAGTTGATCCGGTCAACATATCATAAATAGCCGAGTAAGCTTCCAACATGCTAGCAGCAGGCAAGCTGGCAATAAGGAAATAATGGACACCGCACCCTATCTCACTTCTTTGTTCTTGAATTATCTGGATTTTTGCCCAAACCATCAATTCACTTTTGTAATGAGCAGACTTGCCCTAATACTACAAATTAATGCCAAATTTGTTTAAATGGGAAACTTCCATATAAATTGAATAAGTGTAAAAAATGACTTCACTTTGTGCTATGTAGACTCAAACATTTTTTTCTGCCAAAATTAAGTTACATGGGTAATAATTCCAAGACATTATAAATGGTTGTGGATGTTCTATTTCCTGTCAATTAGACTGTACCAAATCACAGTGGTACAAGGTTAAGTAAATGAAGGATCTTTTTTTCTTTCTACCTCATTTTACTTTAATTTTGTTTTAAATCAAATTATTTTTTTCAGCAAATAAATATATTTTCTCTCCATCCTAACACTTCCCTCTTCCTCTGGTGGAAAAAAGAAAAAAAAAAGATAAAAATCATGTGTTACTCTCTTCCCAAAAATGTATGTCTTATTCTTTGTTCCAAGTTTATCATGTCTCTGTCAGGAGCTGGGCAGCCTGCTTCATCATCATTTTTCTGGAATCAGGATTAATCATGATTCTTAAGTTCATGATTCAGAATTCCTGAGTTTCAAAAGTGTTATCTTTATACTGTTGTGATTACATGAGTTGAGGAAAAACTCACCTCACTATATCAATCTTCCGAGGTATAAAACCATTCTTTTCATTATTTCTTATAGCACAAGAATATTCTATTACACGCATATGTTCTGATTTGTTCAGTCATTCTCCAATTAATATCATGTGTCAGCTTTATGTAAGTTTTTAATTCTTGTCCATTATTGTAATATTGGGAGACCTTCCATTATACTACCAATTGTTATTTTTTGTTTATTTACTTTTTGATCATAGTTAAATAAGCCAATAAAAATTGTTTTCAATAGTGTCACTTTTTAAATGGGGCAGAAAAGGAAGAGACTGGACACTGATGTGATAGGGTCTGCAACTTCATCAGCATAAAATTTTCCTGGTGTTGAAACTCTTCTAGTGCAGAGGGGCAATTCATCTTGAATTTAGGTTTAGACATTTCCAGAGGGGCACTGAGAGATTAAGGGACTTTTCCATAACTACATGTTGATATGTGTTAGATAGTAGGACTTAAACGTAGATCTTCCTGATTTTAAAACCAGCTCACTACCTACTGTATTACACTTGTTTTCAGCTTTAAATATCCAGGCTCATAAAAAGATATGCATATACATATTTCTGGGTAAAAGATGCTGAGTAAAAATAGACCCTGTCAGTTGGACTCTACCAAATCACAATGGTACAAGCTTAAGTAAATGAAGTACTAGTATGTTTTACTTTCTAGTTCATTTTATTTTTTTTTGTTTTAAATAAAATTATTTTTGATGAATAAATCTTTTGTATTTATAGTTTAAGGATGGATTGTGCTATCTTAAAACTATAATCCATGATCGCATTATTTCAAGAAATAATCAAAGATACTATGAATAAAATGTAAAAAAAAAAAGCAAAGAAAAAGTTTACCTGTCAGATCTTTGGAGGAGAGGGGAATTTATGACCAAACAAGAAATAGAGACCATTATGAAATATAAATTGGATAATTTTGATTACATTAAATTAAAACTTTTTATAGAAATTAAAAGGGAAGCAGAAAGCTGGGAATTACTTTTCATAGTGTTTCTAATAAAGGTCTCATTTCTAAGTATATAGAACAGTAAGTCAAATTTATAAGAATACAAGTCATTCCCCAATTGATATGTGGTCAAAGGATATTAATATACAGTTCTTAGCTGATGAAATCAAAGCCACTTATAGTCATATGAAAAACATGCTCTTAATCATTATTGATTAAAGGAATGTAAATTAAGACAACTCTGGGACACCATCCTTATACCTTCTAGATTGACTATGATGATAGAAAAGCATAATGATGAATGTTGGAGGGGATATAAGAAAATTGGGTTAATAATGCATAATTGGTAGAGTTGTGAACTGATTCAACCATTCTGGAAGCATGTTGGAACTTTTCCCAAAGGACTATAAAACATGCATGATCTCTGATTCAGGAGTATATCTAATGGTCTGTATTCCCAAACCCACATGAGCAAAATTTTTTGTAGGAGCTCTTTTTGTGGTGGAAAATAGTAGAAAATGAGTGGATGCTCCTCAATTAGAGAATGACTGAATATGTTATGGTAAATGAAAGTAATGGAAACAGACTGATTTTTAGAAAAGCCTGGAAAGATTTGTATGAATTGTTGCTGAGTGAAGCAATTAGAACCAGGAAAAAAAAACATTGTACATAGCAACAGCAGGATTATACAATGACCAACTTAGATCTTCTCAGCAATTCAGTGATCCAAAGCAACTTCAAGAAGCTTTGGAAGAAAAATTCCATCTGTATCCAGAGAGAGAACTATGGTGAGTGAATATGGATCAAAACTTAGCATTTCCACCTTTTTTTCTTCTCTTTTTGTTGCTTTTTCCCTTTTCCTTTGATTTTCTTTCCCAACATGAATTATACAGAAATATGTAAAAAAAATGTACATACGTAATCTAAAAAAAAAAGAAATAGAAAAAAATTATCAAAGAAAAATGCCCTGATATTTTAGAATTAGATGTAAAATAGTCATTGAAAGAATCCACCAATCACCTTCTGAAAGAGATACTAAAATGAAAACTCCAAGGATTATTGTAGCCACATTCCAGAATTTTCAAATCTGGAAGAAAATACTGTAGTCAGAAAGAAACAATTCAAGTATCAATGGATCCACATTCAGGATTACACAGGATTTAACAGCTTCAATATTAAACTTTCAAAAGTCTTAGGATATGATATTCTAGAAGACAAAGGATTTTGGATTACAAAGAAGAATCAACTAGTCAGCAAAATTAAGCATAATCTTTCAGGGAATAGATGGAAATTCAATGAAATAGAATACTTTCAAATTTTCCTAATGAAAATGAACAGAAAATTTGATCTTCCAATATAATACTGAAGAAAAGCATAAAAAGGTAAACAATGAAGAAAAATTTAAAAAATAATATTCAATAAATTTAAGCTGTTTCTATCATGCATAGAGGGTATAAGTATTAGTTGACTTTGTAAAAATTAAAACAAAAATAAGGGGTGAAAAAAAGGATTGTACTGAGAGAAGAGGAAAGAAGGAAATAGAATGGAGTAAATTAAATCTCATGAAAAGATATGAAAAATCTATTATAGTAGAGAAAGAGAAAGAAAGGGGTGAAATTTGTTTGACCTTGATTGATTTTATTGACATGTTTTGTTTTTCATCAATTGTTTCCTAATTTATTTATTTCTCTCCCTTCATAGATACATAAACATTTAATAAATAAGAACAATTATAAATTTATCAACATAAAATGTCAAATAACAAATAAACAACATATGATCAACATATAAAAATATCAAATAAATATGACATTATGTGCAGTCTCACATCAAGCAGTGTAGGGAACAATATATTTTCATATCTCTTTTTGAAGCTCATTATATTTTCACAGAATTCAGTTTTTTGTTCTTTCTATTTATGTGTTGTTTTCCTGAGTTTGCACATTTAACCTTTCATTACTTCATTTAAATCTTCCCATGATTCTCTATTTTTAGCATTTTCCACATTTCTAATAATATAGTTATATTTAATTGCATTTCAATCCTGGTCTCTTGCCAATTCATTCTCTAATATTTTTCTTGCTCTAAAGTGTGTCTTTTTGTGTGTACGTGTGTGAGTGTATCATATCATTTTTTAGCAACAGAAGTTTAGTTTTTAAATATCTTGCTAATTATGAGTGATAGTTGCAGAATATCATTTGTTTATATCTCAAGGCAAAAGGAACACTTGGGGTGAGATTTATCATTAATGATATGGTATGTAAATATGTATTTCATCTATAAACAATGTGTTTCTCTATTATACACACATATTTATGTTTTTATATTTATATGAATATTCCTTAATATATGTGTGTATGTGTATATGTAATCTCTCTCTTCTCCTATCCTTTGTCTTTGTCTCTTACTCTCTCTCTCTAGTTCTCTGTCTTTTTCTCTCTCTCTCTCTCTTTCTTTCTCACTCTCTTTATCCATTCTATCTATCTATCTGTCTATCTATCATCTATTTCCACATGAACTTCAAATAGACCTAGATCTTATTTGTAGTAATTAAAAGTTTAAAAAGTGTTGTTTCTGTGGTTTGTATTCTTGGGAAAAGAACACAATGAGCATAATTAGAAAACTGTTCTTTTCCAATTATGTTCATTTTCTGTCCTTCTGTACCCAGAGAGTAATTTCAGCTATAATTAATCCAAATTGCATATTAGTCATCAGAAGAAACTGATGGACGTTTCTATTTCCTGGATCTTTATGAAATTTTCCTTTTATAAGAAAAAAATGACATTTTTCCATAACTTTCAGAAATAAAAATAACATAAAACTGTCAGATATGAACTGTATATATGTATAACTTTATAGAAATTGTATAAATTGATGAAAAGAAAAAGCATTAAGTACTTATTATGTACAAAGTGTTGTTTATAGATATAGAAAAGTAAGGCAGTCCCTGTTCTTGACATCACAACCTAATGGGGGAGAGAACATATATCAAAGTTTTCAGCAGCAATTTATATAGAAACATCTCATAGTACTTATGATACAGACTTAAAATAGACCCCAATGTTATTTGCACCGATCATTTTAGTTTCTAATATTGAGCCCTCTGACAATACCAAAGATTCTGGTTAAAGAGCTTTCTATGAATTGGGTTGCCGGCCTGAGTTTCTAGACTAACGCATAAGAGAAATGTAAACAAACAAACAAAAACCTACAAAAAGTTAATTATTTCAAAAAAGGAAATAATGTTGATTTTTTCTTGAATTTTCGATGAGTCCAGGCTTACTCTTAGTGGTTCCATCTTGTGACCTGAGTATGTTCTAGAATTTTGTAAGAATTTACATTAAAAAATGCTATTCATGGGGCAGCTAGGTAGTGTAGTGGATAGAGCACCAGTCCTGAAGTCAGGAGGATTTGAGATCAAATCTGGCCTCAGACACTTAACACTTCCTAACTGTGTGACCCTGGGCAAGTCACTTAACCCTAATTGCCTCAGCCAAAAAAAAAAAATGCTATTCATACCCACAGGAGGGAAACAAAAAACAAAAACTGATTGTGTCTAACTACTAATTAAAGCACATTATTTTTCTTATGTGTGGGTTTTACTTATGTGTGGGGAGGGAGAATTTATCCTTTATTTTACAACACTACTTTTATAGAAATGTTTTGCATTTCACCTGTATGTTCTCAATGGGTGGTGGTGAAGGATAAAGGGAGAAAATCTGGAATTGAAAATTTTTAAATAAAAAAATGTTTTTATGTATAAGTGTAAAAATTAAATATTAAAAATAGAATCTAGTTTTGAGCTTTTAAATATAAATATATAATGATAATTTAATAATAATAATAATGTATAAATATTGTATCAATGCATTTTATTTTAAAATCTAATATTTTACCTCCTAACCACACTCCCCACAAAACCATTTTAAACATGCTTTTTGGCCTTTTTCTCTCAACATTATTATAAGTTTCTTGAAATTATGGACCATTATTATAAATTGCTATCTCTATGAAGTCAGAGATAGTATGCACTTAATAAATCTTTGTTAATGCATGGATCTTGATACAAAGCTAACACCTGCTGACTATATTGAATAACAGACTTTATAACTCTTCAATTAAACCCATTAAAACAGAAAGGGGAAATCATTTATAGTAGAAAACCTAGTAAAGTAAAAATTTTAGTATGTTATATATAAATGTGTGTATGCATATATATTCATAGATGCATAGAAAAATATTAATAGTGTAAGCAGATATAGAGAAATAGATTTGGACCATGATTCATAATTATTAGAAGCTCCCAGTATGGAAATTCCCTCCATTAATATGGACCAATAATTCCTCTATAGCCTATAGTCTTAAAGATTTGTCAGGCATACTGACTGAAGGGGTAATTGACTCCCCATGGCCACATATGTAGTATGTGGGAGACAAGACTCGAATTCAAATCTAATCCAGAAAAGTGAAAAGTACATTTAAAACTAAGAGTTCAATTTTCTCTTCCTGGAGAGTCCCCAAGAAGGTATTTTTATCCTGTATTTTTGTGATTCAACGGGAATTAACTTTCTTGTCACTAACAAGCCACTTCCTTCATCTCTTTTAATGCTATTTTAATTAGTTTCCCCAAGTTGCAGCCATCTGATTTCCTGGGGAAAGAAATGAGTTGCTTTGTTCTGTAAACACTGGCTAGACTGGCCCCTCCATAGGAGGAGATGAATGAACAAATCAAAGATTTTTCTCTAACACTCACAGTTTACCAAGAACAAACAGAAGATGAAAGCACCTTTGTTTTGGTTTCATTTTTTTCTTCAGAGGAAATGTCCAACTATGACTTCTCCTTGTTTATACATATCGCAAGGATTTCATTTTCAGGTCTCAGAAAAATTGTTCTTTGAAGGGGAAATGTGAGGAGAGAGAAAGAGAGAGATACACATGCACATAACAAGAAAAAGAAAAAGAAAGAGAGAGAGAGACAGAGAAGGAGAGAGAGAGAGAGAGAGAGAGAGAGAGAGAGAGAGAGAGAGAGAG
>JAJPUD010003248.1:22320-89972 GCA_023553655.1 Myrmecobius fasciatus | reverse complement strand
AGAGAGAGAGAGAGAGAGAGAGAGAGAGAGAGAGAGAGAGAGAGAGAAGGGGAGGAAAAGAGAAGGGGAAAGAGACAGATAAGTAGACTGACAGAGACAAAGAGATACAGAGAGATAGAGAAGTAGTTCTGAGAAATAGAAACCTGTTTTCCTATGTTTAAAAAAATATCAATGTCACTTGACTTCTTAGTCACATCTTCAAAGAAACTTCCTTCTATTACACATTCTTCTTAACAATTTTTGGTCATTTGTTCTTGGGATTCTTCCTTCAGGATTAATACAGTCTTTTACCAATTTTTCCTGTTTTTCACTATTCTCTTTCCAGAACACCCCCTGGAATTTTATCAAACCACTTTTTACATCTTGGTGTGCCATTATGTACCAATCTAAAAGTCTGGCTCTGATTTTTTTCTTTATGTTTTAGTTTGATATTGGAAATATAAAGATTGACCTTAATCATGTTTTAGGCTATTGACTGGACTAGAGGCAAAAACCTTTCCTGAGAGCTGGTTCTTTTCCTGGTCTTTTAAATTTCATTTTTTCTATTCCAAAAGTTGATACCTTTTTAAAGAACTTTTTTGAGGATTGACATAGAACCACAGAAACAAAAATTGACATCTTCTACAATGAAGCCTTTAAGGGTATTTCTGTACTGAAAGACTTTCAATTTTTTTGTTTGCTTGTGTGTGTGTGTTTGTATTTATATTTGATTTGGTTAATTGTAATGTATTTCACAATTCCTAAATCAACCGTTGGCCTAATCTTCCTTCTTGATTGGTCTGTAATAATGTATTCTTTCATTGGTTCTAGACACTCTTTAATGTCAGCTGATATTTCTGTAATTTATATTCCCTGAGAGTTGTGAGGGGATTAGAGCAGCATTCCACATATTGAGAAGGAAAACAAGCTGCCTGGGATCATATAAGACAATATATGTGAATGCCAGGGATTGAATTCATATCTTATTAATTCAAAGGCCAACTATCTTTCTATTAATCTTGTCTGATAATTTTCTCTAACTTTAAGATCATAGAATAAGACTGTTACATTTTAAAGGGTTATCTAGCAGAGAGGTAATTGATAATTTGTGGGATAAGTTTAGTTGGGTAGGGGAATAGAATTGGAGTTATTAGATGTTATTACACTAGACAGTTAAAGTAGATTCGAGAAACAATCATAGAATTAGAGGAGATTGAACAATTGGGAGACTAAGGTATTCAAAATTGGCAGACAAAAAAAATTATGATACAGATTCTGAACTTCTCGGGAGGAAAGCATTTGCCCTGGAGATGTATAGATGAAAATAACAGGGATTTTGGATAGGTTAGAATAAACTTTAAAGCAAAAGACCTGGTTGCTGGGAAATTGTGGCAGGAGGAGGGCTGGAAGCAGCAGTGGAGAGAGAGGATCATGCTAACATTTACTTTTGTCCTTTTGTGCCAGAGTATGAAAGAAGGGGTAATCAGCAGTGTAGTTTGCATCTTTGTTTAAAAAAAAAGTAAAAAAAAGTATTTTAAGGCTTTTTGAGTATTAGAAGATGGAAAGAAGAAAGAATATGAGAGGAAGTGATTAAGGATGAAAGAAAGTTTGCCAGCAGTACATGAGGGTTCCAGAAGACGGAGTAGAATGGGATGGAAAAGGAGTTTAAGAATTGTAGAGGATTAGGCTAATTGAATATTAAGGGTAAAAGACCTTGGCGTCCTCTTCTCTCTATTGTCTTTTCCTCTTCCTCATGCTGATCCTGGATCAGAACAGGTAACCTCCAGGAAAAATGGTTCCAAGGATCAGGGTCCAAGAACACCTTTGGTGAGGTAGTAACCCAGAGTCTAGATGAAGGAGTAGGTTGGTAAAGCAACAGGTGTTTTTTACCAACAGAAACAAAACAAAGCAAAACAGGGTCCCAGGTAACTCACATTTATTTTGTCTTCTAGTATAAGCCTTTGACTTTTCAGATGTAAAAATGGGCACAGAAAAGTTAACTTATTTATTTAAACTCAGAGTCTACAATCAAACTCAAGTCTTTGGACTTAAAAATCTAATGCTTTTTCCACAATACTGTATTGCAGGAAACCTAAGAAAAAATATTTTTTCTATCTTTAAGGTCAAATAGTATATAATAATAATATATGTGATAATATAAAATGTATAATAATAATAGCAAGATATTCTATAAACCATAAATAAAGACATCATGTAACTAAAGGAAGATTGTTAAGGGTTCATCATAAAATATATATTTTATTCTTCTACTTTGGCATCTTTAGCATTATGTCATATTGAAAGATAACATTTATTTTAAAACAATAGCTATAAAATTTGATATTCTATTATGCTCAGAAATTGCTTAGCATAAATACCATATAGCATAATATTTTAGAGCTACTACCTGCTGTGGATTTTAATTGAATTTTTCATGTACAACAATAGCAGGATGTATTGTTCTGTAGTAGTGATGATGATATAAGTTCATAATTCCCTTCCAGATGTTAATAGAGCAGATGTTTATTTAATGAGCTTGTGTGTATGGATGTACAAAGAGTAGATATTCTGAGAAGAGGAGATGGTTTGCTAATTTACTTTGAAAATAATTTGTATAACTAAAGAGCTGATATTAAAATATTATGTAATTGATAATGGGCTCTAGATTTATTCACTTTTTAATCTTTTCTCTTAATAATAGTTGCTATCATTATGAAAGTGGAGAAAGGGTTACATATTCAAAGAGATATAAATCTGTTCCATTCTTATTGCTCTAGTTAGGGAAACAGAAATCTTTAGGAAACATCTGGTCTCCCTGAAGTAGCAGAAAGTCCATGGCCCACTCCCAGTTGGCTTATTTCATAAGCATTACTTTGAGAAGAGGGGGAAAAGCAGTGGAAAGACTGTAATTATTGGCAAAGTTGCACATAAAGATGCATTTTTCCCTTCTTGAGAAAGTTGTAAACTATTCACTATACACTGAAAAGTAAATTAGAAAAAATGGCCAACTTTCCAAAGGATAACTAGGTGAAATTTTTAATTTAAGAGCTACAGCCAGGAATGCAAATTACACAAGGACATATGGGGAAAGCACTGTTTATTAGAATAGCCCCATATTTTTTAAACTGTGAGTTCCCCCGTTTGGTGTTTTATACCTTTCTGTTTCCTGATCTTTGCTGCCCTCTAGTGAACCATATTTTGCTTATTTCTCAGCCTTAGGCTATTTGATTAACAAATAATGAATATTATCATAATGGTGATTTAATACTTGCTGAGATTCAGAATGAGTTTGGTCACTTGAATGTATAGATGAGATGCAAATCGCAATTTAAATGGGAACATAGTTAATGTATTAACCTAGAGGAAGAAAGAAGCTTAATTATGTACCATAACTCAAGAAATGTTTGAAAGATAAAATCAAAGGAAAAATAGAGAATTTATATGTACATACATGTCTATGCTTAATGAAACTTAAACAAATAATATTTCTTTTTAACCTCCCTTGGGTGATAACTGTAGCTCACAGATTGGACTAAATGGTCTTTCAACTCTGAGATAATGTAATTCAATACAATTTAATGTGCTTGGCTCTTTCTCCACAAATATTTTATGAGATTCAGAATATTGGGCAGGGTTTTGGTCTCTATCAAATGTTTAATGATGAAAAATATAAGTGTAACCTGTATATACTTAATACCCAAACGGGAGTAAATATAATGACTCTGTAACTGTTGATAATATAATTTTCCAAAGTGGGTCTCAGTGTCCTCATCTGTAAAATGAGGGAATTGAACTACAAGGTTTCTAGATACTTCTACCACTAAATTATATGATTAAATGTTTTCATAAGGTACAAATTTTAAAAAAAAATAGAAAAAGTGAGGATTAAAAGAAAAAAAGAAAAAGGGAAAATATATGGAGATAAGCTCTAATTTACATATCAAAGTGGAATGCAAGATTTCTTTTCTCTATAGAGATAGAACATAGACTATTAATGACTAAGAGCAATGGACAAGTCATTAGATAGATAATACACATTAGGGGGTAAAAGAGTCCATTTTCCAAGTGGTAACCCTTGAGCATATATCCAAAATATGTCAAATCAAAGAATTCATCTGTTTCAACAAATCCAGGAGTCTACACAGGATTTGTGAATGGAGATTGAAACTATGGTCAAATTGTGGAAGAATGTAAACTTTGAATTATTTAAGGAAAATATTGAAAGAAATAGCACATATCATCAATGAAGAGCAATCTGTCTCATTCAATATCACTGCTGAAGATAGGATTCTATTATGTTAGTGATAGTGTGTGAATTAATTGCTTAGTTTTATCAGAGGTACCATGGGTTAAGTAGCTAATATCCAAATAATCCTACTTTAGTGTTTAGCACTTTAAGAGTAATTTGCTATTAAGTTAGTTCAGTTTTCACTATTCTTGACCTCCTTCTACCACTTAATATGGTTTATTAGCTGTACTTTTGGAAACTCGCATTTCTCTTGACTTCTTTTATTCTCTAATACCCTATTTTCTCCTTATGCTCTGACCATACATATGTTTCCTCCTTCTGGACTTTCACTTTTTCCTCCTTCATCTAAGGTGGATATTTCCCTTCATTACTGGGCCCATTGCTATTATCTCCTTATAGTCTCTTTGAAAATCTTAGCTATGTCAGAATCTACAATCTTTGTTTCAGGCTTCTCTTGATCAATTTGAAATTTCACCATAAGCACAATTTCTCATTTAATGTCATCAACAAAAATATTAATTATAATTATAATGAGCCTGAGGCAGGTCCCTATTAAAAACTAATATATGGAAGCTAAAACTTCAGTTATAGTATAATATGATAATTATGACCTTTTAATATGACATTCTTAATATTCACGTGTGTGTGTGTGTGTGTTGCACCCTGTTGGAGGTTTGGCAGTTTTGGCAGTCTAATTTTTTAATGTTACAATTTTATTTATCTTATTCTGAATTTAAGAAATAAAATAAATATTTCCATAACATAGTAGAATACAAAAAATCTATTGGCCATGAAAATGCACAATGTACAACTTGCTATGCCTTTTAAATAAAAAATATTATTATATGTAATATATTATATAATGTAATCATACATGTATAATTATATATTATAATACTATACACATATAAATATAATAATATATAATAAAGCTATCATGTAACTTTTTTTTTTTTACCTTTCCCTCTCTGCTCCAATAAAATACATCATATTATTAAGGAAACCAATTATATTGAAGTGTACTTAGGTCATATAGTTCTATTTTATTAAAAATAGACCAGTCCATCTCATAAATGGAGAATGAACAGCCATTGGAAAAATTAAAGAGAGGCTTATTTGCCCATGAATATCTCCTCTATTGTTCTCACAGTCTAAAATTCCATTATTTTCAGTCCTTGGGGTAAAGATCTTATTTTTCCATGAAGTTTCTGTAAGCATGAAAATGTTATTTAGGAGAGCTAACATATTACATCATTATCATACATTAGCCCATTGGAATAGATTAATTCATCAAAAGAAAGCAGGGTCTTAGAAAAATGAAGCAGAGGACTGGTATATAATGACTGGTGAAAGGTCTGTAGCATTGGGCATTACCTGAAGATTATAGGTCTCAAATGAGTCCTAAAATATAATAATAGATTTAACTTTTTTTTTTGTACCTTCTTACCCTAATGGAGGAGGGAAATGCCTTAGTATCAACCATTGTAAGGATAGATTAGTTAACTGAGTCTGGGTTAGCTTCCCTTAGCTGGCGGTTCCTAAGATTATTTAAACAATCCTAGATCTCTCATGCAGAGAAGCCTAACAATTTAAAACTGACATAGATGAAAGCAATTTTCTGAATATTGTCAGTACCCAAGACATAGACAAGTAAGAGGTCTAATTATATGATAAAACTTGATATGTATATTAAGAATTAATTTTTGGTATCCTTACTTATTAGAGTATAATCAACACCATGGTTACCAAAACTATTAAAATTAGAATTTTAGACTTTCTGCTTCAGAGGAACAACAGCAAATTATCTTAAAATAGTGATTAGGATTTTTCAATTCTTAGTGCCATCTAAAGGTTTATGGATTCTTAGTATTGTCATTCTATAAGTCAATCAGTAAATATTTATGAAGTGCCTACTATGTGCCAGATACTGTGCTAAGCACTAGAGAGCCAAAAAAAAAAAAAAAAAAGAAAAAGAAAAAGAAAAAAAAAAAAAGAAAAAGACAATCCCTGCCATCAAGGAGCTTACAATCTGTAGGGGAGACAAAATGCTTGCAAAGATATTCAAAGCAAACTATACATAGGGTTAGCAGAAGTAAGGCACTTGAAATAAGGGTTGAAAAGGGCTTCCTATAGAAGGTAAGATTTAATTTTAAAAATTTTTTTCAATTGTATTTCATTTTTCAAATACATGTAATAAGTACTTATATAAAAAGAAAAGAAAAGAAAAGAAAAGAAAAGAAAAGAAAACTGAATCTTAAAAAAGTTAAGATGTTCTACTTCATCTGGGACCATATCCAATCATCCTGATCTTTATCTGGCCACTGGACCCAGATGCTTCCAGAGAACAAAGTGAGACTGATGACTTTGTACAGCTCTTCCTCACTCAAATCCAACTCAGTTGCATGTCATGGCACCACCTTCCTGATGTAATCATTATCTCCAAGAATTTAAGACAAACAACAAAAATGAGTATTTTAATTACTCTAAGGCTAGTCACAGACCTATTTTGAGGATGAGATGACATGAAGTTTAAAAAGCACTTTATAAATTGTAAAGGCTTATTTTGATTATTAATGGTTATTTTGACAGAAAAAATATTTTAAAATGAATCTTACTTAGATAGTATACTACATCAACTCATAATAAGACAAATTAGAAGATAAAAAAATAAAAATCAGACCAAAATGAAAAAAAATCACAAAAGAAAGAAACAAAAAGGTGAAAATCCTATGGTTCTATTCACATTCAGCCTCCATAATTCTTTTTTATTTCTGAATTCCTTTCCAAGTCCATTGGAATTATCTTGAATCATTGTGTTATAGAAAAGAACCAAAATGTTGAATATCACATAATTTTGTTACTATACACAAAGTTCTCCTGGTTCTGCTCACTTCACTCAGCATCTATTCATTTAAATCTTTCCAGGCTTTTCTGAAATCAGCTTGCTTATCATTTCTTATAGAAAATAATATTCCATTACATATATATATATATATATATATATATATATATATATCACAACTTATTCAGTTATTCTCCAAATAATAGGCATCCACTCAGTTTTCAGGTCCTTTCCATTAAAAAGGGCTGCCACAAACATTTTTTGCACCCATGTATCCTTTTCCCTTTTTAGGAATTCTTTAGAATACAGACCCACTAGAGATACTGCTGAATCAAAGAAAATGCCAGTTTTATAGCCCTTTGGGTACAATTCCAAATTGCTCTCCAGAATGGTTAGATCACACAACTCAACCAACAATGTATTATTAATATTCCAGTTTTCCCACGTTCCCTCACATATCAATCATTATCTTTTCCTGATATCTTAGCCAATCTAAGAGGTGTGAGATGGTACTCAGACTTATCTTAATTTGCATTCTACTAATCAATCATGATTTAGAGCATTTTTTTTAAATGGCTGAAAATGACCTTAATTTCTTCATCTGAAAATTGTGTGTTCATACCCTTGGGACATTTATCAATTGATGAATGAGTTGTATTCTTATAAATTTGAGTCTGTTATATATAAATATTTTAGAAATGAGGACTTTTACAGAAACACTGGCTGTAAATTACGTCTCCTTCCCCCAGCTTTCTGCTTCCCTTCCAATCATTGCTTTTGTTTTTGCAAGACCTTTTTAATTTAATGTAATCAAAATTATCAGTTTTGCATTTCATAATGTTCTCTAATTCTTCTTTGGCTGTAAATTTCTCTCTTCTCCATAGATTTATGAGGTAGAATATTACTAATTTGCTGATAGTATTACATTTACTTCTAAATCATGAACCCAATTTAACCTTTGAGGGTATTAGCTATTGGTATATGTCTAGATTCTATGATACTGTTTTCCAATTTTCCCACCAATTTTTGTCAAGTAGTGAGATTTTTATTCAGGAAACTGACATTTTTGAGTTTATCAAACAATAGATTACGATAATCATTGACTATTTTATCTTGTGAATTTAATCCATTCCACTGATCCACTACAATATTTTTAGCCAGTACCAAATGGTTTTTATGATTACTGCTTTATAATATAGTTTTAGGTCTGGTGAGGCTAGGTCACAGAAAGTGAAATTTAAGTTAGGACTTAAAGGAATATAGAGATATCAGTAATCATAGTGCATGAGAGACAGTGTTTCAGGCAAGAGAAATAGCCAATTTATTGTGTCTGAAAGGCAGATGGAAGAGTGAGATAGAAGGACAGCAGAGAATTTTGGGAAAAATAGATAAATTTGAGAATCATCAATATATAGACAGTAATTAAATTCATGGGAGCTGGTGAAGAGATCATCAAGTGAAGTAGTATAAAAGGAGAAGAGAAAAAGCCCAGGACAGAATCTTAAATCTACAGTTAAGAGGTCATTATCTGGAAGAGTATCAAGCCAAAGAGACAGAGAAATCATCAGATAGGTAGGAGAAAAATCAAGAGAGAATTGGATCCTGAAAATCCAGGAGTAGAGAGAATCAAGGAAATGTGAGATCAGTAGTGTCAAAGGTCAAGGAGAATGAGAATTTAGAAAAGTCTTAGATTTGGTAGCTAAGAGACCAAAATACATTTTGGGAAAACTGCTTATGCATTTTGCCTCTACTTCCTCATCAGTCATTAACTTTTTTGACCTTTATAATCTGACTGAATTTTCACTCAGATTTTACTAATTATTTAAGTGCTAAATCTGCTATCTTTTCATAAATTAATTTTCTTTAATTAATATAAAGCCTTTTGCATTACTTTCCACCAGCTTCTCCTGGATTACAAACTCTTCTCTTGTCTTCCATATCACTGTTCCTTTTTGATTTTCCTCTTGTCTATCCGATTGCTCTTTCTAGACTCTCCTTATTTTAGATATATCTCTTTTCTTGTACGGGTTCCTATCCCCAAAGGTACTATCCTTGAGGTTCTTTTTCCTTTTTCCTTTTATTATTTTATCTATTCCTAAGGCTTTATAACTTCTCTCATGTAAATTTCTTCTCCAATTATATCACTACCACCCCAGTTCAAGTCCTTATCCTTTCACCTGGATTATTTTTATAACCTTCTTTTCTGAAATCAAATACTCACCACTGCAATGTATTCTCCACAAAGCTTCCAAAATGATTTTCTTAAAGCATAGATAGTCTGACCAAATCAGGCCATTGCAGATAATAAATTCTCAATTAGTAAGCTAGAATTTTTTCATTTGGTTGTAGGGTTTTCTACTTGGGGAGACTACCTGAACTAAATAAGTTTAGAGAAATACAGTGGCTGGAAAGTGATTTTAGAGAGAAAGATTCTATTAAGTGGGGAATACAGAGGCAGTGTCTTGAATAATATGAAATTTAAACTGAATTTTAAAAGCTGATAGGAATTCCAAGTAGTAGAAGTAAGGAAGGAGAGCTTTTTAGATATAAGGGATAGCCCCAACAAAGATGGATGAGAGGTGGACTATTGTCCTTGAGGAAAATTAAGTCAAAATGTCAAGATCATAAAGAGTAAGAAGAATAAAGTACAAGAATACAGGAAATAGAAAAGAGGGGGGCAGAGCCAAGATGGTTGAAGTGAAGACAGGACTCTCTGTGATCTCCTCTAACCTTCTCTCAAACCAGCAGCAGATTTAGCCTTTAAACTGATTTTTAAGTCAAAGAACCTACAGCTATTTGGACTACAACACATTCCCAGAAGAAGTTACCTTGGAGGAACTTCACAGCAGGTCTGTTTCAGTCGGGCAGGGGATTGGACAGTGTTCTGGGCACAACCCCGGGAGACAGGGCAGGAAACTGGGCTGGACTCAGTCTGGCAGATTCTAAGCACCTGGGCCCTTCCTGCGAGACACTTGGGACACTGCCCTGATTGTGGGAAGGTGTTTTGGCTGATCTGCCTTTTGTAAAAGGTAGATTGTAAGCCACTGAGAATATGAGTACCTAACCCAGAATATGCAGCACCAGAAGTCCAATCAGCCAAATTGCCCGAGGGAAAAATTACCACAGCTGCTGCCACTTCACTGCTTTAAACAGACCCCAAGCTTTAAAAAAAAAGGAATAAAACTCAGAAAAGAACTCTCATCATAGACAGCTTTTATGGAGAGAGAGAAAAACAGTCCCCAGATACTGAGGTTCATAAAGGTAAAGCAATTCCAGAGGAAGCCACAAAGGGAGACATGGACTAGTCCCCATTTCACAAGGCTTTCCTGGAAGATTGCATAAAGAATCTAAAAAGAGAGTTAGAAGAAAAAAGGGGAAATGAATTGAGATCAGTGCAAGAAGGATATAATGCCCTGCAAAAGAGATATGAAAAAGACACCAAATCACTGAAAAACAAAATGGGTGAAATGGAAAAAGTATTCAATGAACAAATTGGCCAATTACAAAAGGAGCTAACAAAGGTAACTGAAGGAAATAATACATTAAAAATTAGAATTGAAAAAATGGAAGTGAATGACTCAATAAGACTTCAAGAATCAGTAAAGCAAAAACAAAAATAAATAAATAAAAAATAGAAGAAAATATGAAATATCTCCTAGGAAAAACAACTGACCTGGAAAACAGATCTAAGAGAGACAATCTAAGGATTAAGCCATGATGAAAAAAAGAGCCTAGACATCATATTCCAGGAAATGATTAAAGAAAACTGCCCTGATGTTTTAGTATCAGAAGGCAAAATCACCATCAAAAGAATTCACCGATCGCCTCCTGAAAGAGACCCCAAATTTAAAACCCCAAGGAATATCATGGCCAAATTTCAGGACTATCGCACCAAGGAAAAGATATTGCAAGCAGCTAGAAAGAAACAATTCAAATATTGAGGAACTATAATTAGAATCACACAAGATCTGTTGGCTTCCACATTAAAGGATTGAAGGTCCTGGAACCAGACATTCCCAAAGGCAAAGGAACTTGGATTACAACCAAGAATAACCCATCCAGCTAGAATGAGCATTATCTTCCAGGGAAGAAGATGGACATTTAATGATATAGGTGAATTTCAAGTATTTCTTTTTTTTTAATTTTATTTGCATAACATATGTGTGGGTAATTCTTCAACAATAACCCTTACATAGCTTTCCGTTACAAATTTTTCCCCCAACTCCCCACCCCTCCCCTAGATGGCAGGATATCCACTACATGTTAATTATGTTAAAATATTGGCAAATTGAATATATGTATACATATTTCCAAACTTGTCATTGTTGTGCAAGAAAAATCTTGTCTACACAAACGATATATCAGATAAAGGAAACACAATGTAAGCAAACATCAATCAAGGAGTATGAGAATGTTATGTTGTGGTCCACATTTCACATCCCTCTCTCTGGGTGTATATGGCTTTCTTCAGTGAACAATTGGAGGTGGTTTGAAACATTTCATTGTTGGAGAGAGCCATGTCCATCAGAATTGATCATCATAGAGTCTTGTTGTTGCCGTGTATAATGATCTCCTGGTTCTGCTCATTTCACTCAGCATCAGTTCATGTAAGTCTCTCCAGGCCTCTCTGAAATCATCTTGCTGGTCATTTCTTACAGAACAATAATATTCCATAATATTCATATACCATAATTTATTCAGCCATTCTCCAATTGAAGGGCATCTATTCAATTTCCAGTTTCTAGCCACTACAAAAAGGGCTGCCACAAACATTCTTGCACATGTGGGGCCTTTTCCTTTCTTTATGATTTCTTTGGGATATAAGCCCAATAGAAATGCTGCTGGGTCAAAGGGTATGCACAGTTTGATAACTTTTTGAGCATAGCTCCAAATTGTTCTCCAGAATGGCTGTATCCGTTCACAGCTCCACCAACAATGCATCAGTGTCCCAGCCCTCCCACATCCCCTCCAACATTCATCATTAACTTTTCCTGTCATTTTAGCCAATCTGACAGGTGTGAAGTGGTATCTCAGGGTTGTCTTGATTTGCATTTCTCTGATCAATAGTGATTTGGAGCACCTTTTCATATGACTATAAATAGTTTTAATTTCATCCTCTGAAAATTGTCTGTTCATATCCTTTGACCATTTATTGATTGGAGAATGGCTTGAATTTTTATAAATATGAGACAATTCTCTATATATTTTAGAGATGAGACCTTTATCAGAACCCTTAAATGTAAAGATGATTTCCCAATTTATTGCTTCCCTCCTAATCTTGTCTGCATTGATTTTGCTTGTACAAAAACTTTTTAACTTAATATAGTCAAAGTTATCTATTTTTTCAATTAAGAGCTCCAGTTCTTCTTTGGACATAAATTTATTCCATCTCCACAGGTCTGAGATATAAACTATAATACGTTCCTCTAACTTGCTTACAAAGTCCCTCTTTATATCTAGATCATGAACCCATTTAGATCTTATCTTGGTATGTGGTGTTAGATGTGGGTCAAGCCCTAATTTCTTCCACACTAGTTTCCAGTTTTCCCAGCAGTTTTTGTCAAATAGTGAATACTTATCCCAAAAGCTGGGGTCTTTGGGTTTATCAAAAACCAAATTGCTATAGTTATTGCCTAGTTTGTCTTGTGATTCTATCCTATTCCACTGATCGACTACTCTATTTCTTAGCCAGTACCAAATGGTTTTGATGACCGCTGCTTTATAATATAGTTTTAGATCTGGTACAGCAAGTCCACCATCGTCAGCCTTTTTTTTTTTCATTAATCCCCTTGAGAATTTCAAGTATTTCTAACAAAAAGACCAGATCTGAACAAAAAAAATATGACCTCCAAACACAGAACTCAAGAGAAGCATAAAAAGGTAAAAAGGAAAGAACTCCTGAGAACTATTATTTCTACAATGGGTGTGCTTAAAGAACAGGGGTATAATTTGATTTTACTTTGATAATATGAAAAAGAAACTAGAGTTGGAACTGCTATCATACTGGGAAAAAGAGGGAAAAGGAGGTAAAATAAGGTTAAAAAAAGAAGTAAAAATAAGGTAAAATCACATGAAGAGGCAAAGAAAATCTAATACAACTGAGGGAAAGAAGGGAAGGGGGTGAGCATTGTGTAAATCTTATTCTCATCAGATTGAGCTCTAAAAGAGTATATCAGACACATTTGGTTTCTCAGAAAAACTTGTCCCTCCTTATAGGGAAGTGGTAGGGAAAGGAAGAAAAGAAAGGGATAGAGTAATAGAATAGAAAATAGAAGAATTAGGGGAAAGGTGTAAAAAAAGTAGAAGGTGTTCTAAAGGGGGGAGGACTGTTTGAGGGAGGTGGTCATCAAAAGCAAAATACTGGGGAGGGGGGAAGAGAGAAATGGGAAAGGAAAGAGAAAAACATAGCTTTGGGTAAATAACATGGCAGGAAATACAGAATTGGTTATTTTAACTGTTAATGAGAATGGGATGAGTTCTCCCATAAAGTGGAAGCAGATAGCAGACTGGATTAAAAGCCAGAATCCCACAATATGTTGTCTACAAGAAACACATCTAAAGCACAGAGATAACATAGAGAGTGAAGCTAAAGGGCTGGAGCAGAATGAATTATGGTTAAGTGAAAAAAAAAATCAGATCAAGTAAAAACAAAGATGGATCCAATTAAAACAGTTAAGGAAGGAAATGATATTTTATTAAAGGATACTATAGAGAATGAAGCAATTTCAATACTAAACATATACACACCAAGTGGTATAGCATCCAGATTCCTTCAGGAGAAGTTAAGAGAGATGCAAGAATAGACTGCAATATACTTGTGGGGAATCTCAACCTTGCTCTCTCAGAATTAGATAAATCAAACCACAAAATAAATAAGAAAGAAGTTAGGGTGATAAACAAAATGTTAGAAAAGTTAGGTATGATAGATCTTTGGAGAAAATTGAATGGAGATAGAAGGAAGTTTACTTTTTTCTCAGGTGTTCATGGAACTTATACAAAAATTGACCATGTTTTGGGGTATGAAAACCTCAAAATCAAATGCAGAAAGGCAAAAAATAGTAAATGCATCTTTTTCAGATCATGATGCAATAAAAATCTCATGCAATATAAGGCTAGGAGAAAATAAACCAATAGTTAATTGGAAAATAAATAATCTAATTCTAAAGAACGAATGGGAGAAAGAAGAAATCATAGACACAATCAATAATTTCATCCATGAGAATGACAATAATGAGAAAACATGCCAAAATTTGTGGGATATGGCCAAAGCGGTTATAAGAGGGTAATTTTATGTCTCTAGATGCTTACTAGCATAAAATACAGAAAGAAAAGATCAATGAATTGGGCTTACTATTAAAAAAAGCTAGAAAAAGAACATATTAAAAACTCTCAATTAAATACCAAATTGGAAATTCTGAAAATAAAAGCAGAGATTAATAAAATTGAAAATAAGAGAACTATTGAATTAATAAATAAAACTAAGAGTTGGTTTTATGAAAAAACTAACAAAATAGATAATAAGCCTTTAGTTCATTTTTTTAGAAAAAGGAAAGAGGAAAATCAAATTGTTTATCTCAAAAATTATAAGGGAGAACTTTCCGCCATTGAATAAGAAATTAGAGCAATAATTAGGAGTTAATTTGCCCAACTTTATGCCAACAAATTTGATAATATAAATGAAATGGAGGAATATCTACAAAAATATAGATTGCCCAAGTTAACAGAAGAGGATATAAATTATTTAAATAGCTCCATTTTATAAAAAAGAAAAAGAACAAGCTATTAATCAACTCCCTAAGAAAAAATCTCCAGGGCCAGATGGATTGATATGTGAAACCTACCAAACATTCAAAAAACAATTAATTCCAATACTATGTAAACTATTTGAAAAAATTAGGGAAAGAAGGTGTACTGCCAAATTCCTTTTATGATACAGATGCTGATAGCTAAACCAGGTAGGGTGAAAACACAGAAAGACCAATTTCCCTAATGAATATTGATGCAAAAATCTTAAATAAGATATTAGCAATAAGAATTACAGAAAGTCATCCCCAGCATAATACACTATGACCAAGTAGGATTTATACCAGGAATGCAGGGCTGGTTTAATATTAGGAAAACTATCAGCATCATCAGTTATATTAATAACCAACGATATATATATATGTATATATATATATAGCATCTATTTAAAGCCATCAGCAAACATTATATGTAATGGAGACAAACTAGAACCATTCCCAATAAGACAGGAATGAAACAAGGCTGCTCACTGTCACCATTGCTATTTAATATTGTATTAGAAATGTTAGCTTTGACAGTGAGAGAAGAAAAAGAGATTACAGGAATTAGAGTAGGTCATGAGGAAACCAAATTGTCACTCTTTGCAGATGACATCATGGTATACATAGAGAATCCTTGAGACTCAACTAAAAAATTGCTAGAAACAATTCACAACTTTAGCAAAGTTGCAGGATACAAAATAAATCCACATAAATCATCAGCATTTTTATATATTACCAACAAAGTTCAGCAGCAAGAGATACAAAAAGAAATTCCATTCAACATAACTGTTGATAGTATAAAATATTTGGGAATTTATCTGCCAAAGAACAGTCAGAAACTATACGAACTAAACTACAAAACACATTCCACACAAATAAAGTCAGACCTAATAATTGGAAAAATATCAAATGCTCATGGGTAGGTTGAGCGAATATAATAAAAATGAAAGTACTACCCAAACTAATCTACTTATTTAGTGCCATACCAATCAAACTCCCAAGAAATTATTTTACAAATTTAGAAAAAAAAAGAGTAGCAAAGTTCTTTTGGAAGAACCAAATGTCAAGAATGTCAAGGGAATTAATGAAAAAAAAAAGGCTGATGAGGGTGGCCTTGCTGTACTAGATCTAAAACTATATTTTAAAGCAGTGGTAATCAAAACCATTTGGTACTGGCTAAGAAATAGAGTAGTTGATCAGTGGAAGATGATGGGATAACAGGACAAACCAGGCAATAACTATAGCAGTCTAGTGTTTGATAAACCCAAATACCCCAACTTTTTGGATAAGTACTAACTATTTGACAAAAATTGCTGGGAAAATGGGAAACTAGTATGGAAAAAATTAGGGCTTGACCCAAATCTAACACCACATACTAAAATAAGATCTAAATGGGTTCATGATTTGGATATAAAGAGTGATATTATAAGCAAATTAGAGAAACATAGGATAGTTTACCTCTCATACCTTTGGAGAAGGAAGGAATTTGTGTCCAAAGAAGAATTGGAACTCTTAATTGAACACCAAATATATAATCTTGATTATATTAAGTAAAAAGTTTTTTTTTTTAACAAACAAAACTAATGCAGACAAGATTAGGAGGGAAGCAATAAATTGGGAAATCATCTTTACATTTAAGGGTTCTGATAAAGGCCTCATTTCTAAAATATATAGAGAATTGTCTCGTATGTATAAGAATTCAAGCCATTGTCCAATCGATAAATGGTCAAAGAATATGAACAGACAATTTTCAGATGATGAAATTAAAACCATTACTAGTCATATGAAAAGGTGCTCCAAATCACTATTGATCAGACAAATGCATATTAAGACAACTCTGAGATACCACTACACACCTGTAAGATTGGCTAAAATGACAGGAAAAGATAACGACGAATGTTGGAGGGGATGTAGGAAAACTGGGACACTAATACATTGTTGGTGGAACTGTGAACGGAACCAACCATTCTGGAGAGCAATTTGTAGCTATGCTCAAAAAGTTATCAAACTGTGCATACCCTTTGACCCAGGGCCTATATCCCAAAGAGATCTCAAAGGAGGGAAAGGGACCCACATGTGCAAGAATGTTTGTGGCAGCCCTTTTTGTAGTGGCTATAAACTGGAAACTGAATGGATACCCATCAATTGGAGAATGGCTGAATAAATTATAGTATATGAATGTCATGGAATATTATTGTTTTGTAAGAAATGACCAGCAGGATAATTTCAGAGAGGCCTGGAGAGACTTGCATAAACTGATGTTAAGTGAAATCAGCAGAACCAGGAGATCCATTATACAGGGCAACAAGAAGATTATATGATGATCAATTCTGAAGGACATGGTTCTCTTCAACAATGAGATGTTTCTAACCAGTTCCAGTTGTTTAGTGATGAAGACAGCCATATACACCTAGGGAGAGGCCTGTGGGATCTGAGTCTGAACCACAACATGGCATTTTCATGCTCTCTATTGATGTTTGCTTACATTATGTTTTCCTTTTCAGGTTTTTTTTTCTATACAACAAGATAATTGTATGAATATATATACTCATATTTGATCTATCAAATATTTCAACATAATTAACATGTATTAAATTTCCTGCCATCTAGGGAAGGAGGTGGGGGGTAGGAGGGAAAATTTGTAACAGAAAGCTTTGCAAGGGTCAATGATAAAAAATTACCTATGCATATATTTTGCAAATAAAAAGCTTTAATAAAAAATACAGGAAATATAAAAAGGGGTCAAATAGTAAAGAGTTTTAACTGCCAAGAAAATGACATTAAAATTTGCTCCTGGACAAAATAACTAGTAGAGTTTATTGAGGAGGGGAGCAACATTGTCAGACCTATTCTTTAGGAACAACATGAGCAACTAAATGGAGAACAGATTGGAGTAGGAAGATACTTGAGGAAGGAAGGCAGATAACAAAAAATATTAGGAAAACACAAGAAAGCACAAATTAAAATGTAATCAGTGATGAGAAGGGGAATTACCTAAGAGATACTATAAATGTAGAAATGACAAGATTAATCAATTAATCAGATACTTGAATGACAGGAAGGAGTCAAGATTAACACAAAGTTGTGAACTTGGGTCACTGGGAGCTGATAGTTCTCTGTACATTATATAACAGTTTAGAAACAGAAGAAGTTTAGCTGTAAATGTATTATTTTGTTTTAGTACCATGTTGGTATGTGATGCTTATTCAGTGTAAAATATCTAATAGACACTTGATGATGTGAGAATGGACTTCAGTACAACCTTTAGCAAGATAAGGTAAAAATGGTTACATGACTTAGATATAAAAGGGAATATTATAAGAAGATTTGAAGAAAATAAAACATATTATCAGACTTCTATAGAAGGGAACAATTTATAATCAAGAGAGAGAGAGCATTGGTGTTTATTAAATGAATAATTTTTATTATATTAAAAAGTTTTTTTTTTTTGTTTTTTGCTGAGGCAATTGGGGTTAAGTGACTTGCCCAGGGTCACACAGCTAGGGAATGTTAAGTGTCTGAGACCAGATTTGAACTCAGGTCTTCCTGACTTCAGGGCTGGTGCTCTCAAAAGTTTTTAATATAGAGGACAGAACATTGGGAAAAATTTTATAGACAGTTTCTTAGAGTCTCAGATAAAAGTCTAATATATCAAATACATAAAGTGCATTGTCAAATCTACAAGAATATGAGTAATTCTTCAACTGATCAATTGTTAAAGGATATGAACTGGCAGTTTTCAATGAAAAAATAAAAAAAATTGTAATCATATGAAAAATGCTCTAAATTGCTTTTGAATAAAAAAATTAAAATTAAAACAACTTTAAAGTATCATTTTACACGTAAGATTGGCCAAAATAATAGGAGAAAGCCACAAATATTGGAGGGATTAGGAAAAATTGAAATATGCATTTACTGGTGGTAGAACTGTGAACTATTTTAGTCATTTTGGAGAGCAATTTGAAATTATGTTCAAAAAGTTATGAAACTATACCTTTTGACCCAGAAATGACAATATTAGGTCTGTTTTCCAAGATGATCAGGGAAAAAAAGGAAAAGATCTTATATTTTCTAAAATATTTATAACAGCTCTCTTTGTGGTGGCAAAGAACTGGAGATTGCAGTGATGACTATCAATTGAAGAATGTCTAAATAATTTGTATATGATTTTGATGGAATACTATTGTGCCATAAAAGTGATAAGTTCAATAAACTTAGAAAACTTGAGAATTTCATGAAATAATGAAGAACAAGATGAGCAAGACCAAGTGAACATTGTGTACAGTAACAAAAAAAGCAATATTACTTTAAGAACAATGTTGAGTGACCAAGTAATTTTGACTATTTTAAATATCCAAATTAACTACAAAGGATCTAAAAAGGAAATACTACCCACATCCAGAGAAATAATTGGTAAATAGAAGTTTGTATAGTATGATGTTTGTGTATTTACATTTACATATCTATCTACCTAAACATTATATGTCTGGATATATATGTATATATATATATATATATGTAACATAGCACATATATATTCTCTATATGTATATACACAAATTTATGCACACACACACATATATTCACATCTAATGTGGGTATTTCTAATGGGGAAGAAGGGAATACAAGTAAGTTACTTGCCAACTTTATTATATATTTAAAAGAAAAGCAAGTTATACATAATAGATTTATAGTATTTTTTTCTATTCCACTTTGTTAGGGAAATACTTGTTTTATTTGTTATATTCAGAATAAAAAAATGTAAAAATAAGAAGAGAGAATGGACCTCATAAGACAATCTGGAATATACAAATATAGAAATAATTCATAAAGAGATGTAAAATTAACCCATTTATCACTAAGAGTAAAAAAGAGAAAGAAAGAGAAGAGAAGCCAGAGGAGAGACTTGGAATACACTCACAGTTAATGAGAACAGTATGTATGAAAATCCAACTAAGGAAATGGATAAGAAACAGCTGAGAGGAGAAATAAGAGAAATATGTGTCATGAAAATCCATAGAAAAGAGAATATCCAGAAAGAAAGGATGATCAATAATGTCAAATGATGAAGAAAGATCAAACAGAGTGATTAAAATAAGCCATTTTATTTGCCAATTGAACATCCTTGGTAATTTAAATAGAGCATTTAGAGTTGACAAGTCTTTTTTTTTTTAAAGGAAGTCTCTCATATCTATTTCTTCTCTCTACTCATATGGCAATTCACAGGTTCAGTTCTTTATCTCCTTTCATTTGGAATGCTGTAATAGTCTTGAAATAGTGTCCCCTTGATGCACGTTTTTCTTTTTGAGACTCATGCTCCATATAGTTTCTTAAGGTACAGATCTAACCAGTGATTCTAAGATAAAATAAAAACTTCTCAGCCTGGAATTTACTTCCTTCTAAATTCTAGCTTCAACTATATTATCAGTACTATTTTATATTATTCCCTTCCACACAATGTACGCTTCAGTTAAACTTTTCTCTGAATTCCGCATTCCATCTATGCTTTTGCTAATTCATATGAATCTATTATGTTCTCCTTCTTCATCTTAGCCTCTCAGAAAATTTTTCTTCCTTCAGGTCTGTTGAGTTTCAGCCCTCTCCATGGAGTGGGTTTCCTGACCCACTTGATTGTTGTTTCCATATCTTTCTTTTAATAACCTTGTATCCACTTACCTGCTATAAAGTTCATACCTCCAGTAGAAAGTAAGCTTACTGAGGAAAGAGCCTATTTCAGTTTTATCTCTATATACTGAGAGCCTAGCATAACACCTTCTTCATAGCAGATGATTAATAAATCTTATTTATTAATAATATAATTATTACATATAATTATATATACACAAACACACACATATATACATACAGGGGGCGGGAGAGAAAGAAAGAGAGAAGGGGGGGAAATTTTTTGATTATGATTTGTAATTATCTCTGGGAATTATAGCCATTCACCTATATATTTTCAGGTGAGTCTTCCCCACAGGTTTCTCTTATTGATGGTCTCCATGCTAACCTGAGGTTTTCCTAATTACTCAGCTCCTCATTTTTGGAAAAGGGCACAGCTTCAGTCATTTTGTTTTGGGTGCACTTCTTCTTTTTCCATAATGCAGTTGGAATGGTGTGGGCGTCAGATTAGCCATGAAATAGCCTTTAATTGGTTCTCATTTCCTGTCCCATTAAAGTGAGAGGCCTTGGAAAGCCAGAAGACCGTGTAGTTATTGAATAAAGATTAAACTGAAGGGAAACAAGGATGCATAAAATAAAATTCACCTATTTTGTAATATTGTAAGGACTGGACCTTATGCATGGTGCTTAGTTGATGAGAATTTAAGTTTGAATTTAGAAGTTAAGGAAGGTACTCCAGGATTCACAGTTTCGGGAATGAAATGAAGTTTTATCTAGGCTTCCATAGAAATCAGTTTCCCAAATAGTGGCAATGCTTAACTATAAACCCTGGACCATTGAACATGGAGATGGTGAGGGGTGAGGAGGAGCTCACTGAGAAATATCTGGGAACATATAAATCAATAAGCATTTATTAGGAGCTTACTATGCATCAGACACTGTAAAAAAAAAAGGGCTACTAGTGTCACATGAGGAGTGATGAACCCTACATTTGGACTTTAAACCTATTAGGAGCTGGGTGGAAAAGTACTCAAACACCTGACTTTTTCACTGAGGCTAGTTCCTATGAGGTAGAAGAATCTAGCCAAATCTATGACTCAGAGTTTGGAGTTTTATCACTGTTTAAGATGACTAAGCTAGCCCTTCATGAAGTGCAGTTAAGGGGAATCAGGAACTTGGGGGAAATGTTACATGCCTTCCCTGGTGCTGGTGGGAAGTCAGAAGATGAAAAAAGATAATTCCTGGATGAAAAGAAGTTAAGTAGAAAAGGAGAAATCAGGATACAAAGATGTGACTATCACAAAGAAGGTATATGGAGTCAATATTGGATTTTGATTTTGAGCTGATTTACAGGTCAATGATATAGCTGCTACCCCTCATAGGGATAAAGTACAAAACCATTTGAAACTCTCTCAGTTAGGTATGATTTATTACTATATGATAGAATAAAATTAACCAGATTTAGTCTGATTGGTTTTTTAAAAACTATGTTTTTTGAGTTTTTATGTTTCTAAAGGTAAAAAAAAAATGGTGACGATTATTTTTCTCTTATTATTCTAAGAAATGATGGGACATTTTCTCCCAAGTCTTTGATTTCTGGGATTATCCTTTTTAACATTTAAAAGATGGTATATAACCTTTATCCTCTAGTTATTTATGATTTTCTCTATCTGAAATCTAAAATAATTTTACTTAGATATATTTTATGTTACTGTGAAAATAAAATAATTTATTAAGATTCTAAATAGGAAAGAAAAACATATCAGGAAAACCCAGTAGGGGTGTTTTGTGGTGCAGATCTTATATTTACTCACATTATCCTTCTTGAATAATTCTTCCATCCTCAGTTTTAAAGAGGAAATTGCTGTTTCTTTCTCTTCCCATAACTTATTCTTGGTGTTGATATAGTTGTCAATAACTGCTATAAATCCTTCTGAAAGAAATTTATAGCCCTGTTGTTGGAAAGTCAAAGAAAGATTATTTAATCAGTGTTGATGATACAAGTCTTTTCTTCAGAGACATTGAAAGGACTGGAAAATTCCTGGATTGAGACTGTAAACAGAAACAGACAATAATATTTAACCTGAATAATAATCTCTTGCTTCTCCATTAATCAATCAATTGATTAATTTTGCTAGAGGTGAGATAGTCTTGAAAGCTATTGGATGAAATGGAGTGATACTTCATAGGAGGCATATTGATATTGTCTGAGGACTCTTAGTCAGACACAGTGGATTTTCTATAAAATCGCATAGCAATTTGGAATCCATGCATTCCAGCATCTGTCAACAGAGAGAACTGTGCAATCCAGGCAAGCTAATGAGGAAAAATAACTTTAGGAGGGTAGAGGATTAAATCCTCCTTTCCCCTTCCTTGTGACGAAAGCACAACCTTGGGATATTGTGGACAATGAGGACTCTCATTGATATTGATGTGCCAGCATCCTGTAGCAACAATGGAATCACTGATGACAATGGGTACATTGAGATATGAGTACAAAGCAGATGCATCAAGGAAATGAAGCTACAGAACTCTACAAAGATCTACAAAGAGTAAACTCAATTATATCTATGGGGGAAACCTTGAGATCACTGGGAAAATGATTTTCAGTAGCTGGGAACTACTCCCCCCTTTTTAGAAGTGTCCTGAGCTTGAGCCCAATTATCTGTGGGTTCCTGTATGTAATAATAATAGGGGAGTAAGCCAAATATTTTAAGGGAGAAGGAAATTTTATACTAATTTTGTGAAATACCCATTTCTAAAAGCTAATTAATTTTGGTTTACTAGTTGATATAAGCTCATTATCAATGAAGAAACACATTATTTAAGGTATGTGAACTCTGGTAGGCTAATGACCCTCAAACAGTTAGAGATAGTCATAATGGAGCAATTATATCTATTATTTAGTGACCCAGCTTGCCAGGGTAGCTGAGAATATAGAAGAATAACTCCAAAGAATGTGTTATACACTCAAAGTTATTTTCTATGTATCTCAACACCTAAATACTTGGCTGTTCCATCACTATTTATACTATCTATCTAAATTCAATTAAGGCAGAATCTGAAATTCAAGTGCCTTAAAAGTTTTTAAATATCCTGAAGAATATACTTAATGTCTCCTTTATATTATTTATAGTTTTCTTGTGTATTTTTCACTTATCTTTTTATTTTTAGAGGAGAAAAGCATGCTTTTGTAAAAAAATTCAACTATTGATCATGTCTTTACCATTTTATAAATAATTGAAAATTAATTTCTATTGTATATATTTTTGTTGATGATGATAAGCATTTGATTTTGTTGAACAGATTATGGTCTTTAAGGCACTTTATTTTTTCGTTCTAAATTTAAGAAATGGCAAATAAAATTAATATCTCTGCATACTTAGCAAAACAGAAAAAGGAATATACCTTAATGACATCTATAATACAGTTATCTTTTCTTTGAAAAAATATAATGAATTCAAGATCTAAATTTGAATCTATCCTGCTTGTCTTTGATTTCTTCTAGTCTTTCTTCTTTTCTCTTTTTTTGCATTTAAAATGCTTCAGTTACCTTCTTTTCTTTCTTTTACTCTTTACAATATTAATCAGACTTCCATTTCCCTCTGAACCTCCCTCTCCTATTGGGAAAAAAAAAGAAAAAAAATTCCTGTAATTATTTTCCTCCCTAAAAACTGAAAAATGAAAGTCTACAGTATCTGTAAACTATATTGTCTTTTCTTGTGGCTACTTGATGGTATGTCTATGTGGAGACATTAGTGTTCAGTACACATTTTAATGGACCAGTAGCTCTCTTAAATCCAGATTTGGGGCTCTTTGTGGCTCAAGTTCCTATGACTTCAATAATGAACTTATAGTGTGAAGCCCACATATAAATGATACCCACTTTCATGCTTAAATAAAAACTTGTAGATTGGCCTAACTGAAAAAAAAAGTCTCATCTTTTTTATTTTTTTTGAGGCAATTTGAGTTAAGTGACTTGCCCAGGGTCTCACTACTAGGAAGTGTTAAGTGTCTGAGACCAGATTTGAACTCAGGTCATTCTGACTTCAGGGCTGGAGCTCTATCCACTGCACCATCTATCTGCCCCAATATATCTTATTCTTTACCTTGAATATATCAGCTCTCTGTTAGGAAATGCATAGAATGCTTCTTCATAGAAGAAGAATGGAATTGTGATTGGTCATTGCATTGATCAGAGTCCTTTTAAGCTTTTTTGCAAGTAGGCATTATCTCTCATTCATCAAACTCATCAAAGAATTCTTTGAAACTTATAACAGAAATAAAAGCATTCAAATATCATTCAATCAGAAATATTAAGAGATGCATAAAAATAGGAAGATGCATGATCATTAATGGTTTTCAGCAGTATAGTAGAAGTGATTTAATGTATAATCCCAGCTGAAGAGAGATTCTCAAATGATTTTGTTGGCAAATGGCATTGAGCTTGTTGTATAAAGACCTAGGGCATTGGAGAACTTCCTGGAAGAGTTCTATTGTTCTTGAAAAGGATTTGGCTTGGCCAAACTCACATGCAAGACCAAAAGGATGAAGAATATCTATTGTCAAGATTATGACATACAGTTAGATAACATTAAATTTACTCATTGTTATGTATATCTTGGATAGGTAATACAATGAATAATGTGTTGACTCAGAAGTAACCTGGAGGATGTGAAGGATGGATTGTCTTTAGGAAATTAAAAATAACTCCACCCTTTTTAAGGAAACAAGGCAATATTTTAATACCAACATTTTACTATGTCTTTGTATGGAAAAGAGATATGGAATATAAAGTATGAAGAATTAAAATGAGTATCATGCAGAGAGAGAAATGGAGAGACTCATAGTTGGTTTAATAGGCTGCAATTTATGACCAACAAGGAATTTGATGACATTGGGGAAATGTAAGGTAGCAAGATAATAAGTTGATAAAGTGTTGGATGTAAGTTATGATCAATCTCTTGGACAGAGTTGCCCACTGCTATTCAAACAATATCAGCAGAGCACAAGGAAGATTTTCAATATATTGGATACTTTCCTTTCATCCATGTTGAACTTTTGGGCAAAAAATAGGTAGCAATTTCACTGAATGAGAAGATATTGATGAGTTATGATCTGTATCCATGGGAGGAATATCCAGTTGGACATCAAGGGGATAGATTGCTGGTCCTGGAGTCAGAAAGACATGAGTATGAATCTAGCTTCATCCACTTACTAGCGATGTGACTCTGGGAATATCACTTAAATGCTATCTGCCTTAGTTTCTTCAACTGTAAAATGAGAATAATAATAACATCTAATTTTCAGGGATAGTGTAAGAATCAAATGAAATAATGTTTGTAAAGTATGTAGCACAATGCCTGACTCTTAATAAATGCTTATTTTCTTCCTTCATATTGATTGCCTGACTGTATGTCACATCTCTTCTAACACTATAAAATTTTAGAGGTCTGTGATGCTTTTTGTTTTGCCTTTATACATCTTCTCTCAGTAATGAACCTATGGCCCACTCTGCACATATGCTTAATAATTGTTTGTTTACTTTTTTGCTGATATTAAGCTAGCAAAATCTTCTCAAGTTAGTTTCAATAAATTTCAAACTGGCAAAGAATTTAAAACAATAGCTTTTCCATGTCTAGCTAAATGCTCTTTTGTATTCTAATAAAAAATAATGAATCCTCTAAACTTAGTTAATTCTAATTATATTTTCTTCCAGACCCTTGCACTTCAAAATAATAGTGTTATAATGTGTTAAGATGATTAGAGTGAGAAAATATTTACATCGATTTTTTAATGCTATAAGCTTCTTTGGGCATGCTTACAATGGAATTCTATTATCTATCCTGCATTAGTTTCCATAACATTTAAATAAGCACAGTATAGACAAGGAGACTATAATAGAAGTACTTGTTTTGATCCAGATAAAGCAATAGAGTACTTTTCTATACTATCTGTATTCACCTAGAGAATATCTAAATATTAATAAAAACCACAGGAATAATAATATTACAGTAGAAGAACAGTGAGAAGATTGACAAAATCATACCATTATTAGCAATTACCCAATTTATCCAGAGATTGTGATTCCTGTGGTATTATATCACCATTTATGCTGTCTACATCTATGGCTCATTAGCAAAAACTTAGACAGATGTTTTTCTATTAAAATACAGAATTATGAATTTAGAGTTTAGAAAAACTAAATTAATGTGGCCCATTCATATGCTTTTTAGATTCATAAAGTGGTTATTTTCAGTTAATTCTAACAAATTAAACTATATGGGGAGCCAGAAATAATTGCTACATTCTAAAATTATATTAATATTTCCTTTTTGAAGTAAAATTTTTGTGAAGACAAAGTTTTTCTTCCTTTACTATATTAAATTCAGCCAGCACATGAGACCTTGGAAAATACTTCATGATTTAACGTTTAATTACTTATGTAGAGCAATTAGAATGACAGTGAGGGTGCTCAACTTTTGTTATTCTATTTCTTTGATTGTTATTATCAGGTATCAAAGAAAGATAAATGCAAAGATCTGGATATTTCAATTTGGACAAGCCAGACAATTCACTTTTGATTGGCATAATGATGATCCACTATTTATAGAGCAAATTTATATTATAGTGTGATCACTTAACATTTTAGGATATCTCCCTTTGTCTATAATGAAGCAATAAGAAAATAGTGTATTAGAAAAAGAACAATAGTACTGAAGCAAGCTTTCTTTCCCATGTAATAATACATTGAAATTATACTTTGAGTTTCTGAATTGAATGGATAAAATTAAGATAACCTCCAACTGCCAATTGTCTTACTGTCTCATATATTCAGTAGCCCCGTCTTGCTCATAGTATATATAGTTCAAATTCTTTAGCTTGAAATTAAAGAGCCTCCAAAATTTGAATCAATTTAATTCTCTTAAAATTCTCCTATACATTTCTTGAATGATAGCTGTGCTATCCCCCTATCCCTAAATATTTTGTACTTGTTGATTTTAATTACCTTGATCATTCTTCCCATTTATCTTCTACACATAAATCACATTCATCCTCCTATTCCTTCTTCTATGAATCCAACAGTTCTCTGTCTTTGTATCTGTCTTCCTCCTTTCTTTCTCTTGTGATCTCTGGCACTAAATTTTGTTTCAAAATTCAATTTCTAGATGCTATTTTGTGTCATTATATTCACACACATATATTTTTAGCAAATTTTACCTCTATGAACTAGAAAGGCACTTAGGTTATAATGATAAAAGAAAATTCTCCTTAGCCTCAGAGAGCTTCTAATCTACTGAAAGCATAAAATGAACACACCTAGAACACATACAATGGAATACAAAGTGAATGTTAAAAGTATAGAGCATTATAGCTTTCTGTGAATTTTTCCATGCATTTTGTTTTCCTTCTTAGGTTGTTTTTTTCTTCTTCTCTTTCTAGATCTGATGTTTCTTGTGCAGTAAGATAACGGTATAGATATGTATACATGTATTGTATTTGTCATATAATTTATCCTATTTAGCATGTATTAGATTACCTGTCATCTAGGGGTGGGGGTGGAGGGAAAGAGGGGAAAAGCTTGGGAAAAAAAGTTTTTGCAAAGGTCAATGTTGAAAAATCACTCATATGTTTTGCAAATAAAAAGCTGTATATAAAAAAGTATAGAGCATTATAGGAAAGAATATGTGTTGGAAGTGGCATTTGAGCTGTGATTAAAAAAGGGGGGGAGTCTCCAAGGGCAGATATGTGGAAAGATTAGATTCCAAACATCAGAAACAGCCTTTGGAAAGGTACGGAAATAGGGGACAGAATGTTATTTACAAAAAGTAGTTGGTAGGCTAATTTGCTAGAATAGAGAATGAGTGAAGGAAAAGAATGTGAAATTACACTGGAAAAGTTGGTTAATGACATACTGTGATTAGCTTTAAATAAAAGACCAAGGATTTTGTATTTTGTTCTAGAAGCAATAGGAGTCATTTTAAATTATTAAGCAGGAGAATGGCATAATAAGAATTGTATTTTAGTGATATAAATTGGGCAGCTGGTTGGAATATGGTTTGCATAGAAAGGAGTATGGGAGAAAATAGTCCAGTGGAAATTATTACAATATTACAACCAATAGATTGTAATACACCTGAACTAGGTTACAGCCCATATGAATAGAGAGAGTTGTAAGCATACAAGAAATATTTCTGCTATGGAAAATAAGAAGATAACGAAACTAACTAAATTGAGAAGATACAAGATAGAGACAGAGGTAATGATGAATCAAAATTTGTAAGTCAGTTACTAGATGAAATTCTTTTTTTTTGGATATATTGAGCTTGAAATGCCTATGGGACATTCAAGTGGAGACATTCAAACATTATCAACACAGAATTTATAATTTAGAGAGTTGATTGAAACACTGAAAGTTTAAGTGACTTGCAGAGAGGCACATGCCGAGTATGTAGTTTTCAAAGGTGAGACTTGAAACTCAGCTCTTCTGGATTCATTGATTCACATCAATGTAATCATCATATATTATTGTTTGGATGTAAATGTATAATGATAGAAATTGTGTCTTATATTCTATTATCAATTGATTGCTATCATGATCATATTTCAATAATTATTATTATGGTATTAATATAATACTTTAAGGTTTGCAGAGCACTTTATGTATACCATTATGTATAGTCTTTTATTTCTCACAACAACTCTATGAAATATTATTCCCATTTTATAGATGAGGGAGTTGAGGTTAAGTTACAGGGACGTAGAGCTGTCTATGAAGTGAAATTTATATTTGTTTTTTTTTTAATTCCTCTGCTTATATCCATCTTAACTTTCCACATCTAAAAGGATTAATATGATACCAATATTAGCTACAGAGTTAGTATTTTCTATCTAGGCTATTTTGATATGTTCTTTTTTATGCTGTCTTTTCACTTTTTCCCTTTCTACCCACTCATGTACAACTCCTCAGGCTAGCCCCCAAGCATATTCCAATTTGAGCTAAAGTCTTTTTAAGTATGTAAAGGGAAAGGTAAAATGATAAGCTCCTATGTCCCCAAGGAAGTGGGAGAATATTATTTTGCCTAGTGGATAAAATCTTGATAGTTATCTAAAGTTGCCTTTAAGTGGGGAGGGAGAAAGACAAAACACAAGGAATCTGCTACCATTTACATTTTTCCTAATGTAGATACCAGATACAGAGTCCTTATTTATCAAATTGATTCTTCCCATAAGATAGGACCCTTCTGTTTTGTCACTTGCTTGTGTTCAATCAAATCATCTTTATCAAAGTCACAACTTTGAAAAATATTAGTTAGAGAAATGATAGAAGACATAGGTATATTCATCTCAGAAAATAACCATGGCCATCCCAGGCTACTATTTTCACTGAGTCTCTGCTTAAAATCTCCCAGCTACAAGGGAAAGAATTCAGTTATTGGTTGTTTCCAGCTTCCATCCCTGAGACCTCAGAAACAGAACAAAAGGCAATTCATTGATAACTATTTGGTATTTCTCAGCTAAAAGAATAACAACCTGCTTTGGTGTTTTCCCTTAGATGCTCCAATACTTTTTTATGAGCTGATGTAGATAGGGAGGCAGCTGGCAATATTTCACCTGTCCTTGCTTTGTATCTGAACTCCCTTACCTGAGATTGGCTTCTTCTGTCTGACAAAATTTGTCCAGCTTTCCCAAAGGGAAATAGTGCTACTCAGATATTAAAATCTCACTGTATGTAATTGTCTAGAAATACATGGTGAACAGGTTCCCAGAACCAAGGTTTTTCTTTCTTTTGCTATCCTTTCTCCAAAGCACCTGACTTGCATCTTTCATCATCCATATGGACTCTCAGTAACTTTGTATGTGATAATCACAAGGCTAGGTAGCTATCTACTAGCTATACTAAAAAAAAAGATAGGAAAAATAATTTCAAAGGTGTTAGGGGTGGAGATGATTTTTTTTCTTGATTGCCTATGAATAAAGACTAGACAGAGAACATGAGAGATTTTAATAATTCAACTGCAGTTATAAGGACGAGTAGGATTTTGTATATAAAAAAAGTAATTTTGTTTCTAATTCTCCACATATAAATGTGTCTCCTTAATGTAATGCTATAAAATGTGCTCCCATTTACAGTTTAGTGATCTGTTGTATTTACTTAGCTTGAAGTTCAGATTATTGTACTCAGCAGTAAATGTGTTTTATTTTTTTTTACTCTGTTAGTAGTTGAATTCATAAGAGATCACTGTATTATGTGTTATTTGCCTAATAATTATTCACAATAATGGCAAGCTGATACCAAAATTAAATTTATTTAAAGAAGCCAATGGCTTTGTAGTTTAATATCAAGAAACTTAAAGAATTTGAAAGAAAATTAGAAAGTGATTTAAATAGATTGAAATGATCTATGAAATCCTGATAGTCATTTTCAGTTAATAACATTTGGGGTGATAATTCTCAACACTGACATATGCTTCTATTCTATTAGTTTATTTACTGTATTTTCCTCCATGAACTCCATGTCATTTTATTCCATTTGGTTAATATCTTACTTCAATTAAGCAACTGACATTTGTTTAAAAAGGTCTCATTCTGTTGTATGAGAAAGCAGCTTACTCCTTGAATTGATCATACAAATCAGGCATGTTTAGAAGTACTTGGAAAGTTGCAAATCATTGATATTCTATTCATTACTATAGCACTTTCAAATTGTCAAATGAATTTATGATCCTATCAATTCAGAAGTTTCTTCAAACAATGTACATGGCAAATGACTCATTGCTCCCTACCTTATGTTATACTTGCCCATTCCCCCCAAAAAAAACTCACCAGAGGAAGTCCATCTAATGAACTGCAGGCAAAAAAAATCAAGATTTATATCCCATTTCAGACACTTATTAACTGGATGATTTTGAGAAAGTCAGCCTCAATTTCTTTATTTGCAAAATGAGTGTGTTGAATCCACTGGCTTTCCTGCTCTAAATCTAGGACCCTCTAGATCTGTTATTTCCTGACCTTGTGAGAATATTCTGGCTACCCACCTGTGGTCTTCTCATTTTGCTCTGAGTTCATTTTCTTTCTATCACATAATTTTTGAAGCTATCATTCAAGTCTATTCTTCAAGGTTCCTCATTAATTGTATGTCATAGCTTGCTAACACCCACCAATCATCTCTTTATTGTCCACTGTGTGACATCACGTCTAATTCTTTGCAGACTGTTGGATTTTATTCTTGCTAAGATATAACCATTTTGATAGAGTGTTACTATTGAAATATGGACCCCTACTTTCATAGGAAGCATGAGAGAGTAGCATACTTATGATATGTGAGAGATCTGAAGTAGTTAAAACATTGCCTAATAAAGTTTTTTTTTTTACATTTGTATTAGACTAATAGATCCATAAAGTACTCAGTGCTTCGTATTTGAATTACAAGGTTGAAGAAGTGACTTATAGAAGGAGAATTATGTATTGAAGGATACATAAAATTAGCTGGAGCCAACTAGGTGGTGTGTGGGATAGAGTGTTAGATCTGGTCTTGGGAAGAAGTGAGTTCATACAAATAAGAGAATATTTTAAATTATTATACCTGTATAATCTATATCAGATTGTTCACTGTTTTGTGGGGAAAGTAAGAGAAGAAGACAGAAAAAATTGATATTCAAAATTACAAAAGTGAATGTTGAAAACTCTTAACATGTATTTGAAAAAAATAAAATACTATTGAGAAAAATAAGTGAGTTCATATGCTAGATATGGATGGGAACAGCTAGGTGGTGCAGTGGAGAGCGCACCAGCCCTGAAGTCATGAGGACCTGAGTTCAAATTTGATATCAGACACTTAACACTTCCTAGTTGTGTGAAATTCAGCAAATTACTTAACTCAGTTGCCTCAGCAAAAAAAAAAAAAAAAAAAAAAAAAAAAAAAGCAGATATTCACTAGATGCTGGGAGAGTTACATTACATCTGCCTAATTCAGTTTTCTCATTTGTAAGATAGAGATAATAATAACTCTTACCTCTCTGGCTCTCTGTGTTCTGAGGGTAAAATAAGATAATAATGGTAAAGTACATTGCAAATCTCTGAAGTGGCAATTTCATTTAGTACCATCAGCCTAACCCACATTGTCCTTCACTTTGAAGTAATTCCCTGGACCCTATGACATCAGATGGTCATGTCAATTTGTTGGATCTTGCCACATTTGCTGAAACAACCTACAGAACTTCTTAATGAAAGGTTGTTATATTTAAAAGGAAGCAAGGAGTTCAGAAAAAAGAAATGCTGTCCATTCCCTTATATCCTTACCTGGGACAATTGGGCAAGAGACACAAAAGGTGAGAAGTAATTGGTGAGTCAAGGAATGTGCCATGGTATCTCTGGATAGTGTTAATTTTATGTTTGTCACCTTAGGGATTAGTGACTCAAGACTTCCCAACCAGTGCATGGGTTCCTAATCTACAGCCCTGCACACCAATGAAGTTGATTTGTCTTGAAACATTATGCTGAGGTGGGTTTTGGTTTATATTGCTTCCTTTTAATTATACTGTCATTATATTTTCTTTTGTTTTACTCTTGTATAATTATTTAAAGCTTCTTTCGTGAAAGTAACTGTCACAGGCTAAAACCATAAAGCAGAAAGTAAAGCATTTAATTAGGATAGAAGAGAGAAGTAAAATATCAAGGGACAATTCACCTATTTTTCTGCCAAACAGCTGCTATCACAGGCTAGAGATGTCATCTGTTGTGGCTTTTTGAGACTAACCAGGACAATAAAACCTGTGGGCCAGTCAGCAAATTTTCAACAATTTTTTTTTTCTGTTGGATTCATTGTGATACAGGGTATAATACAAAGAGGCACACAAGATGGTTGACAATATATTGCTTAGTTAATCAGCTAAAAGTATTTTTTGTGTTAACTGTGGCCAGGTACTATGCTAAGTATTGAGAATATAAAAAGTCTCCCCCCCCCAAAAAAAAGACCCAACCCTCAAGAAATTTACATTCTATTGGGAGATGAAACAAGCAAATTACAGGATATAAACAAAATATATTTAATGTAAGTGGAAAATAATCTTAGAGAGAAGGGAAGGTGCTAGTAATAGATATTGGGGAGAGGCACTGGAAAAGATACCCTGCAGATGATAAGATTTAAATTGAACCTTTAAGCAAGTCAGGGAAAGAAATAAGAAAGAACATTCCAACCATAGAGAATAACCAATAAAAAGACACTGAGTGAGGAAATAGGAAATTATGAATGAGAATTTAAAAGCAGACCAATATAGCTAGATCATAGAAAGTGCATGAGGAAATTATGTGAAATCTGGAAAGGTAAAAACAGGGCAGGTTTTGATAGAGTTTCAATGCCAAACAGAACATTTTATTTTTGATTTTGGATATAATAGGGAGACACTCTAGCTTGGTGAATAAAGATATGATCTGTTCAGACTTCTAAAAACCATGAAACTTTTAGAAACATCAGCTTGTCAACTTAGTGGAGAATGGATTTCAATTGGGAGAGACTTGGGGAAAAGAGACCAATTTATTTCAGCCATGTAGACATGAGTCAATAAGACATGAAACCATGTGGTGGCTATATGAGTGATGATGGTACCATTACTGTGGAAGAGAAGGCTACATATATCAGAGATATTGTAAGGTAGAAAAACAAAGCAAGATTTGAACAGTTTGGATATGTGAAGTAAGTGGGAATGATACCCAATTGTGAGCCTGTGTGAGGATGATATCTTTGAACATTTTGGGGAATACTGGGGAAAGGGAAAGGTATCAAGGCAATTAAGGAGTTCTTTTGGATATTTTGAATTTCAGATGCTTATGAGAGATTTTTAGATGTTTAAAGGAGAGTTAATGATGAGTGATGAGTTCAGGAGAGAGATCAGGGTTGGATAGTTTTATATACATAAATACATATATATATATATGTATATATATAAAGTATACACAGAGCATACACACCTATACACACCTATGTGTTTGTATAATTATTGCAATCATTCATGAAGCTGATTAGATCAGTATAGAGAAAAATGATACATGTATAGTTAGTAAGTATGGCATGGATGAAAATCTATAGTGGCAACAGCAGGACTAATCAGATAACAAGGAAAAGAAGAATAGAAGAGCAGTGTCAGGAAAAGCCAGAGAGAGAATAGTATCAAGATGAAGATAATTGGCAGTGTTGGAGAGAAGTCAAGAGGTAGGATTGAGAAGAGGTCATTAGATTTGGCAATTAAGATATCATTGCTAACTAGAGAGAGAAGTTTCACTTGAATACAAATTAGATTAGTTAGACTACAGAAAGTTTAGAAGTGAGTGAGAGGAAAGGAAGCAGAGACATTTGATATGGATGACCATCTCAAGTTTACCTACAAAATGGTGGCCAGTAGCAGTGATAGATGATCAAGTGAAAGTTTATTTTTAATAGGAGTAGAGATGCTTATATTTTGAGGCAAAAGAGAAGTACTCAATAGATGAGGAAAGATTGAAAATTAAATAATGGGGATCATAGAGGGTCTATCTTCTAAAAACTATGAAAAGTTAGGATCAACAGTACATGAGCAAGTGTTTGCCTTGGAAAGTACAAAGGACATCTCTTCATGTGATATGAGTGTAAGTGGAGACAGTGACAGAAAATGTCTGAATAGGGAATTCTCACTGAATATCTTTTTTTTTTTTAAAGTAAAGTATCAGATTAACTTCCCAGCTGATAGATTGGGAAGGTAGAGGTGCTCTAGGGGAGAAAATTTGTCTTAGGAAGAAATGAAAAGGCTTAAAATGAACACTGTTGTGACTGAGTTGTCTAACTGATTGGGGAGGTATAAAAGAGTAAACCGAGGAACTAGAAATTTAATCTATTTAATAGAATACCAATATGTATGTTTTAGTCCTCTAGTATGAGGGAAGAAACTGGAGAGAAGATACAGACTATGAGTCAAAGGCTAAACTCACTAAGTAAAGAAGAATTTCCTGGGAGTTCATAGATAATAGTTAGCAGGTTCTGGATTTGGGTGATAAATTTGTCACCATCACCACAATATTTCAAGTTTTGACTCCAACTGTTTTAGAGTGAGTGAATTATTGTTGCCTCTTCCTCATCCAGACTGAAGACTGAGAACTTCTACATGGTCCATAGCTCCCATTAAGTCTGTTGGAGGTTTGTGATTAAAATATGTGCCGCTTTTTAATTTGCCTTTTCTTGGGGGGGGGGCAGACTAAAGATAGCGAACTGCAGACAGCGTTCTCTGTGAGCTCCTGAGACCTTCCCTCAGACCCAGACAAACTGAGCCTCCAAACTGGTTCTGGAGGGAGGGCACCACCAAACACTTGGACTACAACGCACTTCTATCAAATATCTACTTTGAAAAAACTCTGGAGGTTAGTCTCAGGGGAATCAGCCGCTGGTCCAGATCAGATGCCAGTGCGCCCGGGGCAGAAGTCAGAGCTGCGACAGAGGGGCGGATTTTAGGCACCCAGGAAGCCCCTGGGAGATGCCTGGGCCACTTTGCTCTGCTTGAGGGCAGGTGCTTTGGCAGATCTGCCTTTGGTAAAGGGTGGGTTGAGAGCAGCTGAAAGCGTGGTCTTAGTGCGGATCTAGCTGCCCAGCCTCAGAATGGAAGTCAACTCGGCAAACTGCCCCAGGGCAAATAAAAACTGCTGCACTATTCCCTGCTGGTGACTGATACCTTAACTCAAAAGCATGAGTAAGAAACAGAAGAGAGCTCTCACCATAGACAGCTTTTACGGAGAGAAAGTAGAGAACTCCCCAGATCCTGAGATTCTGAAAACAATCCCAGATAAAGCCAAAAAAGCAGACTTAAGTTGGTCTCCCTTTCAGAAGGCTTACCTGGAAGATTGCGTAAAGAATCTCAAAAGAGAGCTAGAAGAAGAATGGGGAAATAAATTGAGATCAGTGCAACAGAGATGTCAAAAACTGGAAGACAGGACTGGTGAATTGGAAAAAGAAAACAATTCACTGAAAAACAAAATTGGTGAATTGGAAAAAATCACCAATTCACTGGAAAATAAAAATGGTGAATTGGAAAAAATCACCAATTCACTGGAAAACAAAATTGGTGAATTGGAAAAAATCAATTCACTGAAAAACAAAATTGGTGAATTGGAAAAAGACAACAATTCACTGAAAAATGAAATTGGCAAAATGGAAAAAGAATGTATTGAACCAAGAAATTCAATTGGCCAGCTACAAAAGGAGCTAAAAAAGATAAATGAAGGAAATAATACTCTAAAAAATTTGCCTTTTCACTTCTCATAATGCTCTTATTACCTAGTACCCAGGTCATGTATTTTATCTTGAAATAACAATAAATTTCAAATTTCATTCAGTATCACTGACAGAAAGCTGTGAAGCTAAAGATATTTGCCCTGAATTCCTGCCATTTCTGCCTTTTTGCCCTTTAAAATAGAGATGTCCGTATATGATTTGGAAAAAAAAAAAGAAATGATAGGAGAGAGAGAAACTACATCCTTATGTAACCACATCAATGTAAAAAAAATGAGTAAAAATGGACAAAGTGGGAATAGCAGAGAGAAAATGGGGGGAGGGGAAGAAAAAAATTTTCCTAAATCAAGTATTCTATCTCTGATATCTGTTCCTCACTTTAGACTAAGTCTGAGTCTGAATGGAAGAAGGCCCTCAGAGTTCTCAGCCTAATTCTTTAGCCCTTTATCCAGTCTTTTAGAAGAACCTCCAATGGTTTAAAACTGAAAAAAAAAAAAACAAACTCCTGTTTATACTGCCAAGGATGCAATCAGAGAAGGGATAGTTTTCTGATATTTAAATTGTGTCTCTGAATAGATTTCCCCCCAAAATGTTTCATTTTGTGCTTCTATTTTATATATAATACTTTAGTTCATCCTTGAGATTATGGATTAAAATTGTTTCTAGGAATCAAACCACCATACATGTTCTTATTTCTATAGGAAGATAAGTTCTAAGTCCAAACAAGTAATATAAAATAAAATTTTTGAGTGTAAAGTTAAGTTGGGACCATCTGTTGTGTTTTATTGTTTTTAATATTATTTGATGCTTTTTATTTAATGAAAGAATACAATTATTAATATTCATTATGCCTATGTATAAAACATTAGAGATAAAAAATAAGCAAAATAATATTTCCCTCCATAGAGCTCTATAGGGAAAGATAACACATATAAGGAAACAGTGGCCAGAGAAGAATGTCTTGGTTTGGGAGATCACAGGGAGTGAATGAATGTAGTATTTATTAATTGCTTACTATGTGCAAAGTATATGCTAAGTACTGGGCATACTAAGTGAAAAGGAATGAAATCTCTGCACTATAAGAGCACAGATTCTAAGGAGGGGATAACACACAAGAAAAGTTTCAGTTACAACTCAAATTGAAAGATTTCATTATAATGCCTCTAATTCATTTATATTTATATTTATAAAACCAAAATATCAATTTATGATATTCAACAATTTGATAATGACAGGGTCTTCAGTGGCAAGAACTTTCTTTTCTGGCTCTTCAATAGCTGCGGCTGTAAGACCAGAAGGAGGTTGAATCTCTATGGGGGTCACTTACCAAAATGATGACTGAAGTCCCTGGGATTGAAACTTAACTATTTCCAAGTGCTTGGTTTAAGATCCAGGGTATCTCCATTAAGATTTGAGGCAAGGTGGTAGTGCTTTGACTTGCTCAGCATAGGCTGTCTCCTGTCTCCTTTAGGATTCTTTCCTGCTTGGATTGAGTGACATTTGATTAATATGACTGGCCCCCTTTCCACAGAGTTGATTTTTGATTGATGGCTATGAAGACTGAGCTGGAAGAAGGTTCAGTGGTCTGGATGTGAGACTGCCACTCTCAGGCTCTTGTGTTCATCTTCTTGTTAGGTGACGGTCAGTAGTTATTTTTAGTTGTTATTAGGAAAGTATGTTTCCTTTCTGCAATGATTTCTTCCCTAAATGATGGACGTAAAGGCTGATCTGGAATTAGACAAGAATGAATTGAATCACCCTTTCCAGAAGCAATGGCAATAATGATTTAATTATTGTTCTTGTTGTTAATTAAAAAGATCTGTGAGTGTATATGATCTCTAAATTATATAATTATTTAGCTCTCTAAGAAATACCACACACTCTAAAATAGGTTGATTTTACATTCATTTGGCCTTTGTTGGATTTTAATTTGGGGAGGAATTCATTTTTTTTAAATTTTCACTTGCACATAGAGATATACACATATGTGCACATACCTATGGGTGACACACATGTTTGTATACACATGTGTGTATACATATGTGTATGTATAGGTATAGATAGGCATAGATAGATAGATAGATAGATGGATGGATAGATGGATGGATGGATAGATAGATAGATAGATAGATAGATAGATAGATAGATAGATAGATAGTTATACTCCATTACAACCAACCTAAGGTTTCTTTTTTAAAAGTTCCATATAAATCTGGAATTAATGAAATACTTGCATGTTAACTACTTTTTTATTGATTTCAACTGAGGGAAAAATACTTTAAAACAACCTTCAGCAGTTTTGTAGATTTTTCAAGTCTTTACTGCTGTGAATTTGATTTAAAGGGTGCTCAGCAGACCAGAAAAAGAAAAGGTCATTTAGGAAGTAGCCAATAGGGGACTTCCTTCCGGGGGTGGAGCCATAGTGGCGGAGATCAGACAGGAGTCTCTGTAACCTCCTCTAACCTCCCCTCAAACCAACAACATATGAAGCCTCTAGACTGATTCTGAAGCAAAAAAATCCACAATATCTGGAGAACAACACGATTCTAGAAGAAGATACTCTGGAAGAACCTCAAAACAGGTCTGTTTTAATTGGGCAGGGGGGTGGTCTGCTGAACCCAGACTGCAAAGAGAAATTCCATTCAAAATAGCTGGAAAAACATCAAGTGCTCTTGGATAGGTCGAGTGAATATAATAAAGATGGCAATACTACCTAAACTAATCTATCTATTTAGTGCTATACCAATCAAACTCCCAAGAGATTATTTAACTGACCGAGAAAAAATAGCAACAAAATTCATCTGGAAAAACAAAAGGTCAGGAATTTCAAGGGAATTAATGAAAAAAAAAATGCAAATGAGGGTGGCCTAGCTGCACCAGATCTAAAACTATATTATAAAGTAGTGGTCACCAAAACCATTTGGTACTGGATAAGAAATAGAGTAGTGGATCAGTGGAATAGGTTAAGTTCACAGGACAAAATACTCAATGACAATTGTAATCTAGTGTTTGATAAACCCAAAGACCCCAGTTTTGGGGATAAAAACTCACTATTTGACAAAAACTGCTGGGATAATTGGAAACTAGTTTGGAAGAAATTAGGTATTGACCCACACCTAACACCATATACCAAGATATGGTCAAAATGGATTCATGATCTAGGCATAACGAATGATATTATAAACAAATTAGAACAATGTAGGATGGTTTACCTCTCAGACCTGTGGAGGGGGAAGGAATTTGTGACCAAAGAAGAACTAGAGTTCATCATTAATCACAAAATAGATAAGTTTGACTATAACAAGTTAAAAATTTTTGTACAAACAAAATGAATGCAGACAAGATAAGAAGGGTAGCAGTAAACTGGGAAAATATTTTTACATCCAAAGTTCTGATAAAGGCCTCATTTCTAAAATATATAGAGAATTGACTCAAATATATAAGAATTCAAGCCATTTTCCAATTGATAAATGGTCAAAAGATATGAACAGACAATTTTCAGACGAAGAAATTGAAACTATTTCCAGTCACATGAAAAGGTGCTCCAAGTCACTATTGATCAGAGAAATGCAAATTAAGACAACTCTGAGATACCACTACACACCTGTCAGATTGGCTAAAATGACAGGAAATGATAATGATAACTGTTGGAGGGGATGTGGGAAAACTGGGACACTGATACATTGTTGGTGGAACTGTGAATGGATCCAAACATTCTGGAGAGCAATTTGGAGCTATACTCAAAAAGTTATCAAACTGTGCATACCCTTTGACCCAGCAGTGTTTCTACTGGGCCTATATCCCAAAGAGATTTTAAAGGAGGGAAAGGGACCCACATGTGCAAAAATGTTTGTGGCAGCCCTTTTTGTAGTGGCAAGAAACTGGAAATTGAAAGGATGCCCATCAATTGGAGAATGGCTGAATAAATTATGGTATATGAATGTTATGGAATATTATTGTTCTGTAAGAAATGACCAACAGGAGGATTTCAGAGAGGATTGGAGAGACTTGCATGAACTGATGCTGAGTGAAATCAGCAGAACCAGGAGAACATGATACACAGCAACAAGACTATACGATGATCAATTCTGATGGACATGGTTCTCTTCAACAATGATGTGATTCAAACCAGTTCTTCAGCAATGAAGATAGTCATATACATCCAGAGAGAGGCCTGTGGGAACTGAGTGTGAACTACAACACAGCATTTTAAAGCTTTCGGTGAATATTTCCATGCATTTTGTTTTCCTTCTTAGGTTGTTTTTTTTCTTCTTCTCTTTCTAGATCTGGTGTTTCTTGTGCAGTAAGATAACTGTATAGATATGTATACATGTATTTTATTTGTCATATAATTTATCCTATTTAGCATGTATTAGATTACCTGTCATCTAGGGGTGGGGGTGGGGGGAAGGAGGGGAAAAGCTTTGGAAAAAAAGTTTTTACAAAGGTCAATGTTGAAAAAAAAAGAACATTAAAAAAAAACAAAGAATGAAAACAACACTATGCATCATCATTGGATGCTTTTTTAAAATGGTTGGTTATTACATTAATAAGGTTTTTGTTTTTAAATCTTTCAAAGTAATTTGTATTTTACAGTGTTATTATTGTACAAATTATTTTCTTTGTTTTGCTCACTTTATTCTAAGTTCATATGGACTTTCCCAGGTTTCTCTGAAATTGTCATTTTCATCATTCTTTAAACCATGTATTATTCCATTATGTTTATTTGCCATATTTTGGTGATTACCTAATTTATAGGGATCCCCATAATTTCCATATCTTGGTCCCTTTTAAAATGATTCTATAAATATTTTATATAAAAAAAAGGAAGTAGCCAATAGGAAAGAAAATCTTTACTTATTACCTTAAAGGCAAAAAGAGAATCAGAGTACCTCTTTAAAGATATATTTTTGTGTATGTGTGTGTATGTGTGTAAACTCTTCTAAGTCTTCTATCTTTCCCCCTTAGTTAATTCAAATGTAATACTTAAGAGTTTGGGGGCTCACTATGAGAAAGGTTATATCCCAAAATAATAGCAAATCAACATTACCCTAAAAGAAATAAATTTGAAGACTTAAAATCAAAGTTCCAGTTAGATCATATAGTGTTTTCCTATATTCTTCTGACCCCAGATTGATTTTTTACTTTATTTTCCCCTAGGATCAGTTGAGTGCTCAACTTTGGATGAGTGTTTCAATTGAATTTAACAGTGGCATTTCATAAATGACAATTCTTGAATATTAGATCTTAATTATTTAACTAAGTTAGATTTTTAGGGAGAGAATTAACCAATTCTTTTTGTTTCCTTTTTGTCAGGGCTGTTTACTATATATTTTTCCTGTTTCAGTACAGACCAGTGTTTGATTTATCACTGAGGGGAAATCACTAGTCCTTAAGACTTTACCAGGTAGCCCAGCCTTTATGATCTATATAGAAAAGCAAGCATGGCAGGAGGGAACATAAAGAATTTCCTCATTGCAGTTTGTTCAGGTCTGTTTCTATTTGAGAAAGAACACTAAGTATATTTACCTCATTCATAGGACTATATATTAGGTATTAAGAACTAAAAATGGTTTTCTGGTGACTGAACTGTACCTTGGTCTGGCAATTATGCTCCAATAAAGTCAGACATAAAAAAAGGTTTTTTACACATGTACATATCTGTGTGTGTGTGTTTAATACTCATACACACATATACCCTTACATATATGGGTAGAGAGATCTATCAGTGTGTAAATATAATATGTATGCACATATGTACACATACATACACATATAAGTATGTATATAGATTTGTAAGTGCATGTATGTATATATATACCTGTAATATATATGTACATATATACACACACACATATATGGACATGTTCCTACATATATGGGTAGAGAGATATATCAGTGTGCATATAAAATATGTATGTACTACACATAATACATATTATATATGTGTGTATATAAATTTGTATGTGTATGTGTATATATATATATGTGTGTGTGTGTGTGTGTGTGTGTGTGTGTATGTGTACACACACAATGTTCCCAGCATGTTTTCAAAGCAAAGAACTAGAAATAAAGTAAATGCCCATTGACTGAATCATGACCCAAACCCTCCAAACTTTGTGATATAAGAATAAAATGGAACACTATTTTCTATTAAGAAATCAAAAATATGAGAGTCAAAGAAAGATAGGAAGACTTTTATGAACTGAGGCAGCCTGGAAGAAGCAGAACCAAGAGAACAATAAATAATAACTGCAGCAAAGTGAATGTACATCACTATCAGTTGAATGAGTGATGGAAGAATTGTTTGAGGTTCCAGAGAAAAGACTAATGAAAAATGCCTGCATCCTTTTAGCAGAGACACTACTAGGGAACGTAGTGTGTTTAGATTGTCAGAAAGAGTCCCTTTATTGGACATTTTTGTTTAACTCTTTTTACTTTAAAGAAGAGGGTTCAATTGGGGTGGGTAAGAGGAGTAAGGAGATGAGTAATATGAAAAGAAAATATAACAATAGCTGATAGAGGAAAAATATGAATGGATCAATGAACATGTCAGGTGACAATTGAATTGAGGGATTCGAGGAAGATGGTAGGGAAGAAAAGAATGAAAAGGACCGACATGCTTTTAGTATAGGTATTGTCTAGCTTTTTTGATAAACTATATTGTTAAGAAGAGATAATAAGTCCTCATTAAAAGAGTTGGCTAAAAGAATCAACTAGTGAGAAGAGAAGCATTAATTAATTTTGTGTTCCAGGTATTTGCAAAAGAGAAGTCACCTCAAATGTTCATAAGGACTATTTATGTCTAAATGGACTTTAACATAATGATATCATTTTGGTTCTTTTCAAGAAGGAAGGACAACAACCAACTAAATGCAGTGGATTTTTTTTCTAAAAAAATAAAAATAAAGATTTTAATAGTGAAATTTAATAGTGAAACAGTGCCCTGCAGGGCAGAAATAAAGAACAATTCCTAGCAGAGCACAGGTAATCTGAGGAACACAGAAAATTAAAAAGAAAACTAACATTAGCAACATCAGAAGCAGCTCCTCCACATATGTGCCCTAATTACATATGTTTTCCATATGTGTATGGCCCATGTAAGGACCCTTCCTCTCTGTTGGTTTTTTGTTGTACATTTGTGAACAGAGTACTTAAAATTTATGGGGGTGAGTATTATGTTCCCATTTTTATTATTATGCCCTCATTTTTATTATTATGCCATTTCATTAAATGATTTTCATCTGGACTCAGGAAGCCCTTTGATTCACTAGGCTGGCTAGTTTTGAGTTAGTGAAGATTCCAATCTACTGTCTATCTTGGAAGCAAGAATAATTCCTTAGGGACCATCTGGTGAGAGGATCTTGCATGTTACATTTGGTACAGATCAGTAATAACTGCCAAAATGTGGGGAAAAGGTGGAGAAAAGGATTAAAGTTGAGACAAATGCAAATTTTACATTTAAAAGGGGCTCTCTTAAAAGGTTGGAAGAGTTGAGTGATGAAGATTTCCTGTTGGCCTATAGAGTTCTTCCTGATTTTTTTCTGAAGTAGCTATTGTCTGTAAATCCTAGAATTTCTACCTAACAGGATTTTGGAATCAGACTAAAAACTACAGAGGACCTTATAAGTCACCTTCTCCTGGCCTGATATTATGGAAATATATCCTGCTTACAACACAGGATTAGTGATTTGGATAAGATTTAATGAGATTTTGGAATTATATATGGAATCTCAGGTATCTAGGGACTGGCTGCTAAGAATAATTATCAGTTTCAAAATCTGGGATTCATTAAAAGAAAACAGGTGCAATCATTTCCAGGAAAAAGCTCCCCAAGAAGAGAGAAGATGTTATCTTGTGGCTACAAAAAGCTGCAATGGGGATTCAACATAAAAACTGCTGGTTTGTCAGTGAAGCGTAAAATGGTGTCTCTCTGATCAGAGCTGATGGAAGCCCTGAGAAGATCTCATTCTGAGCACCAGAGGGCAGTGTGGCACTAGACAGAAGAGGGCATTCCCTAACCTAAAAGGGAACATCATTGTTAAGGCTGATCTAAGGAACTGGAAAAAGAGGGAGGCAAAATACGGGGATAAAAGAGAAGGTGATGAACCACACCAAAACTATTTTAAGACTCAATTAAGAGAAAAAAAAAGAAAATATGAGATTTTTCAGGCTCTCAAAGAGCAATGGTGTTGACAACCTATTTTAAGTTTTAATTGTAGTTTTTAATCTACAGTGACATGGCAATTATAAACAATGATTTTTATTTTAATTTATATCTCTGACTGTGTGGTGATAGCCTAAGAGAGCCCTAGTTGTTTTAGTCACTCAGGTTAACAACTCAAGGAACATCATCTAATATTTATTTTCACTTACCCTTCAAATCCCATAAAAACAAGCTCTTGCTAATTTTACCTTCCCAGGATTTATTGGATCTAAACCATTCTCTCTGCTCATACCATGACCAGGCCATCACCACATACCTGGACAACTGCAATAGCCTTTTTAATTGGTCTCCCTCCTTCCATTCTCCTCTCTCCATTTTATCCTCCACATAGCTGCCAAAATGATGTTCCTAAAGAAAGGACTTGGGGGCAGCTAGGTGGTACAGTGGATAGAGCACCAGCCCTAAAGTCAGGAGGACCTGAGTTCAGATGTGGTCTCAGACACTTAACACTTCCAAGCTGTGTGACCCTGGGCAAGTCACTTAATCCCAATTGCCTCAGAAAAAAGAAAGAAAGAAAGAAAGGACTTGACAATGATTCCTTGCTTAAGGAAACTCTAGTTGTTCCTCATTACTCTTAAATAAAATATAAATATTTCTATTTGCCATTTAAATCCTTTCAAAATTTGGCTTCATGTTCTCTGATCAAATTGTTTTCATATTATTCCTATTCACTTGACCTTGTATGCAGCTCTGTATTTGTGAACTCTTCATTCTCATCTTTACCTCTAGGTTCCCTTCAAGGGCCTTAAGAATCCCCTTTCCCAGTTCCCTACTTTGCTACTGCCCCATTTACTTTGTATTTATTTTGTGTATATCGTGTATGTTATTAACTGGGAAAATGTTTTAACCTTCCCAGAAGAATATCAGTTTTCTTAAAAACCGTTTTACTTTTGTCTATGGATTTCTAGTACCTCACACAGCTTCTGATGCCAATAACTGCTGCTTGCTGATTGGTTGATTAAATATGACTATCTGAAAATTAAACATTGTTTTATACACACACACACACACATATATATATATAGTGTTACAGTTACACATTTGAAACCATATAATTTGTATCAGTTATGAAAAATATTGGATTTAATCAGCTAATATTTTGCTAAATATAAAAACAGAAGAATCAAAGAGACAAGACTACTTTTTTTCCTCTTTGCTTGCTTTTCCTACTGGATTTTTCATTGACCTAATTTAATTTGCCCATTGAGCAAGCCACTGCAAAATGTCTGGATTTCTATTATTTTCATAGTTGTTATTCTTTCATACCTTCTTAAAAGTAAGACAAGATGATATATTGCATTTTAATAGGGGGGAATGTTCTGTCTTTAGTTGCCTGACATTGACAGGTTGTTTTACACAGTTTTTGAATCCCAGGACACTTATTTCTCTGACTCTTCAATTTGTGCTCTCTTATAGACCTTTCACATTTTACCTTTTATTATGCATTTATCCATCTTCTCTCCCCTATTTAGCTTTTAACTTTATGGAGGGTAAGGGACCTTATGTAAAACAGGATCTAAAGAAATGTTTGCTGGATAAATTCCACAGGATTTCAATTCTAAAATTTCAAAAGCCTTCCTTTAGCCTTTAACATTGCTTTTTCTAAACAAATTCCTAAGCATCAGGGAGGCTGTTTCTTCAGCAGAGGTTGTTTGACAGATTAATATTGGTAACCTCTTTATATTGATAGAGATAAATCTGTGTTCCTGAAAATCTTGCCAAATAAGGTAAACACATCCCCTTCCATCTTTAGCATTTTAAACGGCAATGTTTTGGAAAAAAAAAAAAAAAAAAAACTCTTACCCAACTGTTCAAGCACAAAACAGTATTGGTACCCTTGAAAAATCCTGTGTATCAGAGATCATTCTTTTTTTTGAATTTCACAAGAAATTAACTAATAAGAGTTTTGATTGGAGGAGAACGTCAGTTTCAGCAATAGACATGCTATTGGAAAATTGCATGAAGGATGATTTTTACATGTATGAAAGGCCTTTTTCATTGACTGACATCATAATTAGGGTTGCTAATGGATCCTAATATCTAGTTTTAAAATTCTCTCCTAGAAAATAAGTTTCGTGAATATGAGGGGAGTAAATATGAATAAAAGAGGTCTGCAAAAAGTCATTTTGTCATTGTGCCCTAGGCAAAAGCACTGAGGTATATAGTACAAGGCATTCTCAAATTAAAAAAAATGAATTAACTTGGAGGAGGGAGAACTCAGGAAAGAGACCTTAGAAATTGGGACACAAATTCCCATGGACAGAGACACAGACACCAAAATACTGGTTTTTATTAAACCACAGTTAGGGTGGAGGGAGAAACAAGAAGGAAGGACTGCCCAAGTACAAGCTCTCCTGGAGTATGACTGACTTTTGGATTCTCTGGAAATTTATTATTTGTCCTTGCCAATTATGCACTGAAATCCATTCTATCAATTTGCTGAAGGATTATAGGTATGATTGCAACCACTAAATTTCAGGGCCATGGACAAAAAGCCTCAGTCACCCTGACCTAGTTACAACTTTGCCTTTGGCAAAAAAATCTATAACATTAATTTTTTTTTTTTTTTACATTTGATTTCACATTTAGATTTTCTTGATTGTACCAGATTGAATGTACCAGAAATATTTCAAGCTTTTGTGTCATGGAACTTCAAAATTAAAGCACATATTGTGGATTATTTGAACCAAATCAGTCATGGCTAGGATCTCTTCTATAATATGTGGAGAAAACAACAAAAGTATTATCCAGTTTCTTAAAAACAAACAAAAGCAAAAAAACCCCAAAAAACAAAAAAACACAAACTTCTAGAGACCTTCTGAGGGTAGAGCCAAGATGGCAGAGAAAGCATTCAGCTGAACTCTCCCAATTCTTCTCAAAACAATTTTAAAATAATTCTCAAATCAAACTCTAGAGTAGAAGAGTCAACAAAGGTAAGAGTGAGATATGCAAGACCCCAAGACAAGATAGGAGATCAGAAAGACAGAGCTATGTTAAAGACTAGCACAGAGCCCATGTGGTGGGACTAGGTATTGCTGACAGAAGCAACAAAGTTTAGGAACTTTCAAGCAAAAGTCAGTAATATGACCTTATAATTGGTCAGAAAGAGATTACAGGTATCTCTGAACCAGCACTGGATGCAGGATCAGATGACATTTGATCATTCAATTGCCTATACTCACTTCTGGATTCATAGTTTAAGGACAGAAAAAAATAATTTTGATCAAAAGGAAGTAGAAACTCTGAGGGGCAGCATCACTTTTGCCTCCAAGGGTTCAGATAACTTGAGGAATAGTATTGATTGCAATCCTGAAATATCAAGGGACCTTGTTGGGTAAGGACCTAAGTGAACTCCAGAATAGCACTATCCACACCTCTTCTTAGATCACACCACCTTGGAAGCACCCCAAACTTCCAAACTCCACAACCAGCTTTGAAAAAAGTCTTAACCTTGAGACATTGTTCTGCCCTATCCCCCTCAACTTTTCATGCTGAAAACAGAGACCACTATGAACTTAAAGTTATAAACCAAGTAATATGATAGGGGAAATGAGAAAGCAACAAAAAAAAAGAATCTAACTATGAAAATCAAATATAGTAATAAGAAAGATCAAGACACAAAATCAATGAAGTGAAAGTAGCTATAAACAAAGCATCAAAGAATAATATGAACTGGATTCAAACCTAATAAGAATTGTTGGAAAAACTAAAAATGATTTTCAATATTAAACAATAGTGATAGAAAAAATAGGTAAAGAAATGAGAACAAAAGAAAAAAGTAATAATAATAGAAAGTTGTTGATACCTTGGTAAAAGAAGGATTAAAAATGCTGAAGAAAATAATAAATTTGGACAAATAAAAAAGAGGCACAAAAGTGGTACAAAAATTCATTGATTAAAAAAATTTTTAAAAAGCCTAATTGATCAAATAGAAAAAGATGTACAAAAGCTCATTCAAGAAAATAACTTTAAAAATTTAGAATTGGATAAGTGGAAATGAATTGCTGCTGGAAACAATAAAACAAAGACAAAAAATAATAGAGGGTAATATAATTTATAGGGAAAAATGATTGACATGAAAAATAAAGGAGAAACAATTTAAGAATTATTTGATTGTTTGAAATTCATGATCAAAGAAAGAATATAGATGTCATAACAAATCAAGAAAAAACTGTCTTGATATTGTAGAAATTAAAATATATATATTGATTATCACTTGAAAGAGAGCAGAGGAATATTATTGCCAAATTCAAGAGCTGTCACGTCAAAGAGAATATATTTCAAGCAGCCAGAAAGGAAAAAAAAATATCAGCTACCACATTAAAAAGTGGAGAACTTAGAATATGGTATTCTAGAAGACAAGAGAGCTGAGATTGAAACCAAGAGTAACCAATGTAGCAAAACTAAGTATAATCTTTCAAAGGGAAATAAGAGCATTCTCATTGAAATAGAGGACTTTAAAGCATTAATGATGAAAAGATCAAACCTGAACAGAAAATCTGACTTTCAAATACAAGATTTAAGAGAAGTTTAGAAAGATTAACATGAAAGAGAAATCATAAGAGATTCAATAAGGTTAAACTGTTTAAATTTCCATATAGGAAGATGATACATGTATTTTCTAAGAATTTTATCATTGTTATGTGAGTTAGAAAAAGAAATTCTACATTGACTGGAGGTATAAAAATAAATTAATTATGTTGGGATGATATAAAATATATATAGACAAGAAAGAAGCATGCCCTAGGAAAAGAAAGAATGAAGAGAAAAAATGGGGAAAATTATTTCACATCAAAGAACCATGTGGAAAGAAGTTTTGTAGTAGGAGGGAACATGATAGGGCAGGAGGCATAGCTTGATGTTTATATATATGTAAGTACATGTATATATACATATATATGTGTGTGTGTGTATATACATATACATATATATGTGTGTGTGTATATATATGTGTATAAATTAAACATTTATATACATATATATTATGCACACACATACACACACAAAATTGGTAGTAGAAATCTATCTTACCTTAATATGAAAGTAGTAGGAAAAGGTGATAACAGAAAGTAAGGTGAGAAAAAAAAAAGAGAAAAGGAAAGAACGCAGTGATCAGAATCAAGGCAGATTTTCGGCATGGGTGGTAAACCTTTTTTTCTGTCAAGGGCCATTTTGATATTTACAACATCATTCATGAGTCATACAAAATTATCAACTTACAGAACTCAAGCAGTAGAATGTTGTTGTACTTAGCTTTCAATTCATCATTGCCTATGGTTGCCTTGGCAAATGATTTAATGAGCCTCATGTAGCCAATGAACCAGACATTACCCCTCCTGTTTTAGGAAAGACAGGATAAAAAGAGAGAGACAAGTATAAACAGAAGAAAATATGATAAATGTAAATGCACATTAATAATCAAAACCATGAATGTGAATGGGATGAACTCACCTATAAAATGGAAGTGGATTACAGAATGGATTAAAAAGAAAAATCCAACAATATGTTATTTACAAGAAACTCACTTAAAATAGAGACACATAGATTTAAGATAAGAAGCTGAAGTAGAATCTATAATGCTTCAGTTAAAGTAAAACAGGCAGAGTTAGTAATCATGATCTCAGGCAAGGCAAAAGCAAAAAATAAAACTAATTAAAAGGGATAAGCAATGGAACTATATTGTGCTAAAAGAAGCAATATACGGTAAAGCAAGATTGATGCTAAATATATATGTGAGAAATAACATAGAGTGCAAATTCTTGAAGAAAATGTAAAAGAATTAAAAGAAAACTATAGTAAAACTGTATTGATGGGGCACCTCAACTTTCCCCTCTTAGAGTTAAATATTTCTAACCATAAAAAAAGAAAAAAGTCAAGGATATTAGTAGATTCTTAGAAAACTTAGATATGATAGTTCTTTAGAGAAAAAAATGAATGACAATAGAAAGGAATATATCTTTTTTTCCTCAGTTGTACATGATAATTTCACAAAAATTGATCATGTATTAGGGCATTAACACCTGTCAACCAAATGCAGAAAGGAAGAAATATGAAATGCACTCTATAACGCGAGAAAAATTCTATTTAGGAAAGGGCATTGAAATTATTTTGCCTAATTGTATGGCAGGATAATTGACAATCTAAATGAAATGGATGAATACTTAAAAAGTATATAAACTGGGGCAGCTAGGTGGAGCAGTGGTTAGAGCACCAGCCCTGAAGTCAGAAGGACCTGAGTTCAAATCTGGTCTCAGACACTTAACATTCCCTAGCTGTGTGACCCTGGGCAAGTCACTTAACCCCAATTGCCTCAGCAAAAAGCAAATATATATATATATATATATGTATATAAACTGTTCAGATTAGCAGAAAAGGAAATAGAATACTTAGATACCTTTGAACAAGCCATCACTGAGTTTCCCAAGACAAAATGAATTTATTAGTGAATTCTATCAAATGTTTAAGAAAATTTATTCCAATACCATATAAACTATCTCAAAATATTGGTAAAATGGGAATCCTGCCAAATTACTTTTATGACACAGATATAGTTTTGATACTTAAAACAGAGAGAGTAAAAATAAAGAAAACTATAGATTAATTTCCTTAATGAATATCAATGCAAATATTTTAACCATAATACTTGTGAATTGATTACAGCAATATATCACAAGGATCATACACTCTGAGCAAATGAGATTACTACCAGGCATGCAGGATTGGTTCAATATTAAGAAAAATATCAGCATAAATGTTGTATGAATAACAAAAACAAAAGTCACATTATTATGTCAATAGATGGACAAAAAATACTTTGACTAAAAACAACACCTATTCCTGTTAAATATTAGAAAGCATAGGAACTATTGGATCCTTTCTTAAAATAATAACTTGAATCTATTTGAACCCAATATCAAGCATTATCCATAAGAAGGATAAACTTGAGACCTTCCCAATAAAAACATGAGTAAATCAGGGATAATAGTTATCACTATTCAATATGATCCAATATAAATATATTCAATAAACTCAATATAAAACACATATAAAGTATAAAATTCAATATAAAAAAAAGAAATTGAAGAAAAATAAGTAGTGAGGAAATTAAAACCTAACTCTTTGCAGATGATGTGTGTATCCTTAGAGAACCCTAGAGAATCAAAGTTAATATAAAAATATTTTAAAAATTAATCAAACAAAAGTTAGCTAAAATAATGGACAACTTCAGTAAAGTTGCAGGATACCAAAAAAAATTCAAATCATCATTTTATTTATTACCAACAAAGCCCAGAAAAAAGTGATAGAAAGAGAAAGCCCATTTAAAATAACTGCAGAGAGCATAAAATAATAGGGAATCTATTTATTTGTCAAGAGAAATGTATGAAAATGGTTACATAACACTGTTCACACACATATACATTAAAAAAATTGGAAAAATATGATTTGCTCATGAGTAGTCATCACCTAAGTAAGAGGCAACTAGATCACTCAGGAGAATGTCTTGGGTGTGGACTCAGGAAGACCTGAGTTCAAAGTTGGGCTTAGACATTTGCTACCTGTGTGAACTTGGGAAAGATTTAATTTCTGTTTACCTTAATCCCCAAAAGAAGAATATGGCAAATCACTCTAGTTTCTTTGCCACGAAAAACCCATGGACAATATGGTCTACACGGTTATGAAAAATTGTGTATGAATGAATTACTGAACACCAACAAAAATAAGGGACCAGTCAACATAGTAAAAAGGAAAATTCTACTTGTTGACTTACATATCAACAAAACTATCCACAATTATTTTAAAAACCCAGGAAAAAAGCCTAATAAAATTAATCTGGAAGAACAAAGGTTAAGAATATCAAAGGAATCAAAAAAATTGAAGCAAAATGGCAGAACAATTCCAGATTTTAAACATTAACAAGCGATATTAAAAAAAAATTACAAAATATTCTGGTCCTGGCTGAAAAATAGAGTGGTGGGTTGGTGGAATAGATTAGGTTCACAATGCACAGTAGTAAATGACCATAAGAATCTAGTATTTGATCAATTGAATCATCCAAAGTTTTCAGATAAGAGCTCAGTATTTGAAAAATATTGCTTGAAAAAGTGGAAAGCAGTTTGGCAGAAACTGTATAAAGATCAATATCTCACACTGTGGAAGGTCAAAATAAATGAAAGATTTAGACATAAAGGGTGATATAAGTAAGTAATTTGGAGATTGGCTGAACAAATTTTGGTATATTATTGTGATCAGATACTATTGTGCTATAAGATATGATGAGCAATATGCTTCCAAAAAAACAAATTTATTTGAACTCATACAAAGTGAAGTGAGTAGAAGCAAGAGAACATTGTACGCAGAAATGGCAATGTTTTAAGATGATCGACTATGAATGGCTTAATAATTCTCAGGAGTACAATGATCAAAGACAAGTCCTAAGAATTCATGATGAAAAATTCTGTTTAAACTTTGCATGCAGATTGAAGCATACTGAAAAAAAAAAACAAAGAGAAAAACAACTTTAAAATTTTTTCTTCTTTTATTTTGTTTTTAATTTATTATACAGCATAGCTAGTGTAGAAATGTTTTGTATGAATTCACATGTATAAATGTTATCAAATGGAATACTTTTTAAAGGAGAGAGGAGGAAGGAGGCAGAGAATTTGTGTCTCAAAATTAAAAAAAAATGTTGTGAAAAGGTTTTATATGTAATTACAAAATATTTGATGGAATACATGAAACAATTTAAAAAATAACTGGAGATGGATGACTCACTAACTTAGTAGGAAACTCATTCCAGTTTTGTAGCATTGGGATTTTTTTTTTAAAAGAGCTTTGTCCCAGTAATAACCTGATGCAAACTCTGTGCCTCTCATCTGTCATTAATCCTTATTCTTCCCTCTGGAACCAAAGAAAACAAATATATTTACACATCCATATTACAACCTTTCAAATATTTGAACATACCTATGATTGTGTTTCCCAACCCTAAGTTTTCTCTTTCCTGGCATAAATATTAGTTGGATCATCAAGTTGCTCATTTTGTGTAGTTTTCAGTAACCTCAGTACACTGCTCTAACTGGACAAAGTGAAAGCTATTGAGTGAGATCTCTCTATTCTATTTCTTTTAAAAGAGGGTAAAATTTGAATAACATATACATATATGTATATTTTCTTTCTATAGATTTCTTTATGTATGCATGTATACATACACACACACGCACACACACACACACACACATATATATATATATATATATATATATACACACACACACACGCAACTATAATCTATATAGGATACACATATGTTATTTCCAAAGTTTCAGTGCTATTTTAAGCTATCAAAGCTTGAAGATGTACAGACTTTTAGGACACCATGAGTATATTTGTGTGTGTGTATGTATGTATGTATATATACATATATATGTGTGTGTATGTATACATATATATGATGCATATACATATATGTATGCATATACATATATATTGTGTCCACATATGAATATACATATGAAGTTTGAGATTTTTAAAATATAAGTAATTTTTCATTTTTTAAAGTTTTTTCAAAACTAAATCTTTTTTTCTGACGAAGTCCTCTATTTAAAAACAATTTGGTTAAATGGTTCAGAATTGAAGTCATGTGAAATATGAGATGAGGTTTGAATCTCAACTTTGATAGCTACTGTGATTTTGCACAACTTTCTTTGAACCTATTTCTTCATTTTTAAATGGAGAATATGATGGTGATAATACCTAGTGTATCTACCATACAATATTATTATGATTAACAACTGAGGTATCATATCTTTTAAAGTATTATGTAAATGTAAGCTATCTTAATTGCAGAAAAGATCATAGATGTGGAGGCAGAATGGATTTTAGAGATCTTCTAGTTAAGTACCTGTTTTCTTTACTGATGGAAACAAACATATAAAAATGACTTATTCAGGGTCCCACATTAAGAAACAAAACCAAGATTTAAAGGCGGATCAAGAGTTGCAGCACTCTTTCTACTGAATCATGCTTAGTATAAGATAAAAAAATATATACCCTTTTCTTTAGTACCCTTATGTTGAATGGGGACTTTGCTCCAGAAAAAAAAAAAAACAACAACAAAAAAACACTGCCAGGAAAATTGTTTGTTTTGCAATGTAGTCATTTATACAGTGAGCCACTTTCAACTGGAAAAAAAGAATCAACACAACTAGTTTGCTAACTTTAAGTTTCTACAACCTCAATCCCTTTTCATTAAAAAAGGACTGATGAAGAAAGCACTAGCATATCTGTGGTCTAGGAATTTACTTGTTGATACAATTTCCACAGGGAATCATGGGATATATAGATTCCAAACTATGTAGTGCAAGGTAACTTCAGAGGTATAAGTATCATTTCAGTGCCAAGCAATACATCCTTCCTCTAACCCCCATTCTGATGGATAGAATGACTTTAAATATAGTTTCCAGCTTCTACTCTTGTGTTTTCCTACAGACTAAGCTAAAAATATTCTTGGAAAATTGCCAGTGAATCTTCCTGACTTTTAAACTTCCAGCAGGATGACTTCTGCATTGTTCCTTTTTATTGCCATCAGATCAAATGTATTATTTGTTGAATAAGGTCAGATTATTTCAGTAACAGCTTTAAGTTTTACATCATTTGGTTGATTTTATACTTTTATCAGGAATACTATCATCAAGATTTGTGGGATGACTTCTTTTCTTTAATCTCCTCTCTTCTTCTCTCCTTTTCTGTCATCTCCTCTCCCTCCTTGTCTCTTCTCTTTTCTTCTTTCCCTCTCTTGTTCTGTCTTGTCTTATTTGATTGGGTTCATTGTAGATCCATGAGACTTTATCTAAACCACAGTCTTCCCATTTTCTTCACCACATATAACATCTTATTACACTCTTAACAGTAGTTTTTCCAAAAAAATTTCTCTTGTCAAATCCCCAGTTTCACTCTACTCCACATCTTTGTTTTTTTTTCTTCCAGAAAGTGATACTGCCTCCTATTTTATTGGAAAATTGACCATTGCACTCTAAATTCCTCTATTGGAAAACCCATCTATATTTTCACTCATCCTGAATCCTGTTTCTCCTAAATTAGAAATTAAATAGATTTTCCGGCTCTTTGTGCTTTTTTGTTATTTCTAATCTTACCAAAGATCCTAAATCATCAATTCTTAAATCATTGGATTAGAATATTTAAAAGTATAAAGAAGTTAGAAATATATTAGCCATAGAACATAGAAAACACAGACCTAGAAAAACTTAGTGACATACCCAACACAATAAAAAAATGAGCTAAGGTTAAAACAACAATAAACAATAACATCAGCAAAACAACCTTTTCTGACTGTAAATTAAACACCCTTTCTCCTCTTTTTTTCCCCTCATGTCTCACTTTTTTGCTTCTGTTTATCAATATATCCAGACCTGTCATTAAAGAATCCTTTTCTTCTCCCTCCCAACAATTAAAAAAAAATTGTTAACCCTAAAGCTATTATATCTGCTTTAGTGTTAAACTTATAAAAAGAAAAATCTTGGATGTTTTCAAATAACCAAGTATGCATTACTGCCTCCACCCTTTTTCAATAATTCCTCAACCTCTTTGAATCTAGCTGCAGAATCCTACACTTGACTGAACATGCTATTTTAAATATCATTGGTTTTCTAATTGTTAAATAAATGTTTGTTTTTTTCTGTTTCCTTCCTCATTTTTAGTGTTTTTTATATTTTTGAGTAGTATTTCCTACTAGCTAATCTTTTTTTGGCTTCCCTGATTCTGATTTCTCCTGGTTCTTCTGTTGCCTACTTATCAGTTCATTTACAATCTTTTTTTTCTATATTTACTAGTCATTTCTCCACCCACTTTTAGGATTATCTCTGTCCCCCTTATTTTATCTATTTCTTTCTCTCTCCCTCTCTCTCCTCCTACCATCAAATATCACCACTATATAGATATTACTTATCACATAGTCAAATAAACACTGTTTTCTTTCTATTCACTATATTCTATTGATAGTGTTGAGGAACTTCTTTTTATGACATTTTATTTTTCCAAATGCATAGAAGGATAGTTTTCAACATTTACCTTTGCAAAATCTTGAGTTCTCAATTTTTCTTGAGGCAGAGCCAGGATGGCATAGAGTAGACATATTTAACTGAGCTTCTTGGAGCTTTCCTCAAAACCATAGCAGATTAAGCCTCTAAACTGTTTTGGACTGACAAAACCCACAAATATTTGAAATACAACAAATTTCCAGAAGAAGATATTTTGGAAGAACTTCAGAAAAAGTCAGTTTCAATCAGATGGGGGAGAAGCTGCTGAGCCCAGACCACAGTGCAGGCAGTTAGATGGGGAGCCAGAGGGTTCTGCTATGCTCAGACTGGGAAATCTACTGTGAGCCTCTTTGACTACTCTGTCCTGGTTACATGCCAGTGTTTCAGAGATATGCTGTAAGATACCCAAAAAACAATGTAAAAGGCACATTGCGGGCCTCTACATCCCAGAACATGGAACTTGGCTATGCCTACTCTGCACAGGAAGTCATTCAGTAACACCTGCCCCAGGGCAAACTAAAGTGGATGTCTCCCCTTTCACTTAAGAGCACACCTCATCCCTCAAAAAAATGAGAAAAAAAAAAAAAAAAGCAAAAAGTACTCTGACCATAAATAGCTTTTATGGAAAGAGAGAAAAGACCTCAAACCCTGAGCTTCCTAAAGGCAAATCAGCTCCAGATGAAGTCCCAAAGGGTGATGTGAGTTGAGCCTCATTTCAAAAGCTCTCTTGGAAGAATTCAAAAAAGGATCTTAAAATAGAGTTAGAAGAAAAATGGGGAAATGAAAGGAAATCTTTGCAAGAGAATATGGAAAAGGAAAAACAAATCATCTTAAGAAAACTCCTTAAAAATAGATGAAATGGTGAAATTCCACGATGAAATGGAAAAAAACATATAACACCTTACAAAATAGATATGAAAAAAATAAATTCATTGAAAAACAGAATTTGTGAAATGGAAAAATGCAATGAACAAAATTAAATTCAATTGAACAAATACAAAAGGAGCTAAAAAAAAAGGTAACTGAAGAAAATCATTCACTAAAAATTAGAATTGAACAAATGGAAATGAATGACTCAATGAGACATCAAGAATCAGTCAAATAAAAGCCATTCTCCAATCAATAAATGGTCAAAGAATATGAACAGACAATTTTCAGAGGATGAAATTAAAACTATTTATAGTCATATGAAAAGGTGTTCCAAATCACTGTTGATCAGAGAAATGCAAATCAAGACAACCCTGAGGTACCACTTCACACCTGTCAGATTGGCTAAAATGACAGGAAAAGTTAATGATGAATGTTGGAGGGGTTGTGGGAGGGCTGGGACACTGATGCATTGTTGGTGGAGCTGTGAACGGATACAGCCATTCTGGAGAACAATTTGGAGCTATGCTCAAAAAGTTATCAAACTGTGCATACCCTTTGACCCAGCAGCATTTCTATTGGGCTTATATCCCAAAGAAATCATAAAGAAAGGAAAAGGCCCCACATGTGCAAGAATGTTTGTGGCAGCCCTTTTTGTAGTGGCTAGAAACTGGAAATTGAATAGATGCCCTTCAATTGGAGAATGGCTGAATAAATTATGGTATATGAACATTATGGAATATTATTGTTCTGTAAGAAATGACCAGCAAGATGATTTCAGAGAGGCCTGGGGAGACTTACATGAACTGATGCTGAGTGAAATGAGCAGAACCAGGAGATCATTATACACCGCAACAACAGTACTATATGACAATTAATTCTGATGGACATGGCTCTCTTCAACAATGCTATGTCTCAAACCACCTGCAATTGTTCACTGAAGAAAGCCATATACACCCAGAGAGAGGGATGCGAAATGTGGACCACAACATAACATTCTCATACTCCTTGATTGATGTTTGCTTACATTGTGTTTCCTTTATCTGATATATCGTTTGTGTAGATAAGATTTTTCTTGCACAACAATGATAAGTTTGGAAATATGTATACATATATTCGATTTGCCAATATTTTAACATAATTAACATGTAGTGGATATCCTGCCATCTAGGGAAGGGGTGGGGAAGTTGGGGGGAAAAATTTGTAACGGAAAGCTATGTAAGGGTTATTGTTGAAGAATTACCCATACATATGTTATGCAAATAAAATAAAATTAAAAAAAAAAGAATCAGTCAAATAAGCCCCCCAAATGAAAAAGAAATAGAAGAAAATGTAAAATACATCATTGGGAAAACAACTGACTTGGAAAATAGATCTAGGAGAGACACTCTAAGGATTATTGAACTTCCTGAAAAATATGGTGAAAAAAACAAAACAAAACAAAAACAACAACAACAATAACAACAACAAAAAAACCCTAGACATCATCTTTTAGGAAATCATGAAGGAAAACTACTCTGATGCCCTAGAACCAGAAGGTAAAATAAATATTGAAGAATTCATCAATAAGCTCTTGAAAGAGACTCCAAATTCAAAATTACAAGGAATATCATAGCTAAATTTCAGAATTAGCGGATCAAGGAGAAAATACTACAAACAGCCAGAAGAAAACAATTCAAATATTGAGGAGCCACAATCAGGATTATCAAGGACCTAGCAACTTCCACCTTAAGGGATCAAAGGACATGGAATCTGATATTTCAAAAGGCAAAAGAACTTGGATTGCAACCAAGAATCAACTATCCAGCTAAATTGAGCATTATCTTTCAGGAAAGAAGATGGACATTCAATGATACAGGTGAATTTAATTTATTTCTGATGAACAGTGTTAAAGAAAAAAATTAATCCCAAATACAGTACTCAAGAGAAACATAAAAAGGTAAAAAGGAAATAATTCGAGTGCTTTATCTCTGTTTTGTGTATGCTTAGGGAGTGCAGGTATAATTTGATTTTATTGTGATAATATGAAAAAAAAACTGGAGGTAGAAAGGTGATTGTACTGGATAAAGAGAAAATTGGAAGTGAAATGAGGGAAATAACATCTCATGAAGACACAAAGAAGACCTATTATAAGTAAAGGAAAGAAGAGGGGGATGGAAATTTTGTGAATCTTACTCTCATTAGATTTGGCTCAAAGAGAGAATATCAGATATTTTTGATGTCACAGAGAAATTTTTTTTTATCTTTTAAGGAAGTAGGAAGGAGAAAGGGGAAAATGGAAAGGAAAGGGAAAGGCTAATAAAAAGGAAAACAAAAGTAGTAGGGGAAAGGTATAAGAAAGGAAGGGGGCTGTTTAAGGGAGGTGGTGGTCAGAAGCAAAATACTGAGAAGGAAGGAAAGAAGGCAAGGAAAGAGAAAAGTATAATATAGGGTAAATAAAAATGGTGGAAAATAAAGAATTAGTCATTAGAACTGTGAATGTGAATGGGATTATCTCTCCCATAAAACCAAAGCAGATAGCAGACTAGATCAAAAGCCATAATCCTATTCTATGTTGTTTACAAGAAACACCTTGAAAGCAAAGTAATACATACAGAGTAAAAATAAAAGGCTAGAGCAGAATCCATTATGCTTTAGGTGAAGTAAAAAAAAAAAAAAAAAAAAAGCTTGATCTCAGATGAAGTAAGAGCAAAAATAGTTCTAGTTAAAGAGATAAGGAAGGAAACTGTGTCTTGCAAAAGGTTACCATAGATAATATAGCAATATCAATACTAAACATATATGCACCAAGTGGTATAACATCCAAATTTCTAGAGGAGAATTACGAGAGCTACAAGAAGAAATAGACAGCAAAACTATACTGGTAGGGGACCTCAAACTTGCTCTTTAAGAACTAGATAAATCGAACCACAAAATAAATAAGAAAGAAGTGAAGGTGGAAAATAGAATTTCAGTGAAGTTAGGCATGATAGATCTTTGGAGAAAATTGAATGGTGACTGAAAGGAGAATGCTTTTTTTCTTGGTGCTTCATGGAACCTATATAAAAATTGATTATATATTAGGGCATAAACATCTCAAAATCAGATGTAGAAAGGCAGAAATAATAAGTACATTTTTTTCAGATCACTATGCAATAAAAATGCATGCCAAATTTTTCTCCATCTCTCTCTCCTCCCTCCATCTTCAAGACAGCAAAAAATCCAATAAATGTTAAACATGTGCAATTCTTTTTATTTACTTATTTTTAATAAAGCTTTTTATTTTCAAAACATATGCACAGATAATTTGACAACATTGACCCTTGCATAGCCTTATGTTTCAGATTTTTCTCCTTCCCTCCACTCCCTCCCCTTGTTGGCAAGCAATCCATTATATTTTAAACATGTTAAAATATATGTTAAATCCAATGTGTATAAACATATTTGTATAATTCCCTTGTTGCACAAGAGAAATCAGATAAAAAAAGAAAGTAAATGAGTAAGGATTCAAAATGCATGCAAACAACAACAAAAAGAGTGAGAATGTTATGTTGTGATCCACATTCAGTTCCTACAGTCTGCAACTTGGGTGTAGATAGCTTTCTTCATCACTAGATTATTGGAACTAGTCTCAATCATCTCATTCTTAAGGAAGAGTCCATTAGACTTGAACATTGTTTAATATTGATGTTGTCATGTACAATAATATCTTGGTTCTGCTCATTTCACTTAGCATCAGTTAATATAAGTCTCTCCAGGCCTTTCTAAAATCATCCACCTGATCATTTCTTACAGAACAATAATATTCCATGGCATTCATATACCATAACTTATTCAGCCATTATCCAATTGATGGGCATCCACTCAGTTTTCACTTTCTTGCTACTATGAAAAGGGCTACCAGAAACATTTTTGCACATGTGGGTCCCTTTCCTTCCTTTAATATCTCTTTGGGATATAGGCACAATAGAAACACTGCTGGGTCAAAGGGTATGCCCAGTTTGATAACTTTTTGAACATAATTCCAAATTGCTCTCCAGAATGGATCCATTCACAACTCCACTAACAATGTATTTGTGTCTCAGTTTTCCCACATCCCATCCAACATTCATCCTTGTATTTTCCTGTCATCTTATCCAATCTAAAAAGTGTGTAGTGGTATCTCAGAGTTGATTTAATTTGCCATTCTTCCAAACATATTTCCATATCCATTATGCTGTGCAAGAAAAATTAGATAAAAACAGAATTTAAAAAAAAGAAATAAATAACCTTTCTAATCCATTTTTCAGAGTATCCAAATTGATCTTTCTAAGGCATATATCTTACCAGTATCATTCTTCTTCCTAAAAAACCCTATTGGTTCCTTTTGATGTGTGGAATTACCTAAAATTCCTTGATTATCATAAAAATTCGTCCAAAATCTGACTTCAATTTTGTTATCTTGCCATATTTTATACAATTGCCCCTCTTCTCTCCTCTCGGTGTTACAATAAATCTCCCCATGTACCCTCAAGGTATAAGATTGGTTGCAATAGTTTCTTTTTTATGAATCTGGAACTTTTATACTTTGTTTGTATCATCCTTCCAAAATTATTTTCAAAGGTAAAAATTAACTAGAAAACTAGTGTCTTAAAAGATAATATTCTATTAATATGGCAAATACTTATAAAATTATTGATATAGGACTTTGAGAATGTCTAGTTCAATCTTCTTATTTTACAAATTAAGAAAATATGTTAAACCACAGAGTTTATAAGAGGGCAGAGATAGGATATGAGTCCAAGTCCTCTGAGTCACCTCTTAAGAGCATTTTTTTTTCTTTTCTTTTGCACCTCTGAAATCCCTCTCCAAGATATCTTGGAGATTATTAACTAGATTTCTTAAGGCCCATGCCTTAAACCAAAACCAAACTGATTTTTATTGATTGGTCACCAATAGGTCTTAAGTGGTCATTGATTGACCTGATTATCATGAGCCCTGATTTACTCAGATTGAATGTAAATAGCAATCCTTTCTGCTTTGATCAGAAACCTTGATGGTTTTCCCCTCCAGAAATTATTAATTTAGATTTTTTTTTTGACTAGGTGAAAGAGGAGGTTCTTTGTCTTGATGACTACCTGACCTTAATCATTGAATGGGTGTGGCCTCAGTCAAATTGAGACCTTTTGAAGACCTTAGCTTAAAAAAGCCAAGGTCTCCCATTTCATCCAGGATTATCTCTAGTTGTCCTGATCTTTATCTGGCCATTAGACTCAGATAGTTCTGGAGGGGAAATTGAGGCAGGTGAAGTGGGCCAAGCCCTCTCTCATTTAAATCCAATTCACTTGCATGTCATGGTATCACCTCCTTGAGGTCATGGTTCTCTTGGAGAAGAAAGGACAAATAACAATAGCCATTTCTTTGATAATAATTGCAGTGATCTAACTCTCAGGAGTTAAAGGGAATTTTCAAGAAATCTTGACCTTTAATTTTTTTTCTCAAGATTTGAAATAACATTATTGATATGGGGCAATAACTAAGATAAAAATAAAAGCAAAATGAAAGCAAACAAGAAAAAAATTCATAATAATAATGCCCACCATTCAAACCATTTTTTGCATATAGTTTTGATTTTGGAATCAGAGGCCATAGAATCAGGCAAATCAAATAAATATTTAATCAATTATTTGACCTGTGATTATCATTAGTTCACTCCTTTTTGTGTACTGCAAATCATATTGGGTTTCTATTGTACTGTAATTCATTCATGACTCCACCATTATTAGTGGTATGATCACAGGCAAATAGTCACTTCCTCCTTCTGGATATCATTTCACCATCTGAAAAAATTGGAATAATCATACTTATAAATATTTTTGTGAATTTTGAATGAGATAAGGTATATAAAATGATTTGGAAACTTCAAAATGCAATATAAACAGGCTATAAAATTCTATGTAATGGCTATATAAATGTCAGTTACTATTATTCACACAAGAAACAGTTAAGTAACCAATTAGAGTATTGTATGATTAAGTGTCTTGATACACAATACAGACATGATATGTTTCATGCTTCCGGAAAGGGAGAGAGTTAATTATCATCATCAAAATACTTAATCAATTGATTAAATATTTTGTTGCCCAGTTCACATTAACATCCCTTCATTCTCCCCCAATACTTTAATGGCATTTTAATAATGCACAGTGCTATTTTGCCATTGATTTTAATTAAACTCTCCAGAGGATTCTTATACTTGCCCATTAGTATAGCAACTTATAATGACTGATGCATTAAGTAGAAAGATTACAAACATAGATTTCATTTCCCCCCAAATCAGAAACTGCTCAGGCTTTCAGTGCCCAAATAAAGATTGATTTATCTCTGGGCATCTATTAATCAAGGAACTGGGCGGAGGAAAGTTAAACCAATTTTTGTTCTTTGAATCATTAACTGTCTTATGACATGATATTGGAATATTTTTGTTTCTTCCCAATTTGTGGTCCTCTAAGGTTATCTTGAAGAATGACTCTTTCTCAGAAACTTTCCACTCTCAATAGAGTGAAACAAATGATAGGCTTGACTTTATTTTTCTGCCACCTGATTTCTCCTAATATCACATCACTTCAACTTATGGTAAATTCTTAAAACTTGTGATTATTTATGTTAGGTGCAGATATTAAGCAACTAAAAAAAAGTAGAAACCATTATCTGTGAAAAACATTTCTTGGTTTTAGCTCAAGTCTCTAAGATTTTTTCCCACATTTGATTTTATACTAATGAATCTTATTGATAAAGAACAAAACAATTTGTAAACCACTTTTACTTAAAGACAATTACATAACACCCAATATAAAGTCTTGAGAAGAGAGTATTTCTTCACATATCTTTCCACATCTCTACTGAAGGAACAGCTGCTATTCATAATGGTAGTTCAAAAAAGTGAAGCTCAGTGAGGTGCAATGTCTTGCCTAAGGTGACCAAGTCCTGAATGATATGTCAGAAATTTGATCCTAGCTATTCTACCTCCCATTTAAGCATTATTATTATTATTTGTTTTTGCTAAGGCAATTGGGGTTAAGTGACTTGCCTAGGAACACTAGGGAGTGTTAAAGGTCTGAGATAAGATTTTAACTCAGGTCCTCCTGACATCAGGGCTGGTGCTCTATCTACTGCACCAACTAGCTGCCCCAAGTATTCTTTTCATAAAACCATGCTAACTCCCCAAAAGTTCTTCACTCAATTCAAGTATTTAGTAAATGTCCACTATCTACCAAGAAATGTGTTAAGTGCTAGGAATACAAAGACAAAAATAAAAGAGATCTGACCTCCAGGAGCTTAAATTTTGCTAGGGGGAATAATATATATGGATTTTAAAATGTACAAAATATTTGTATATGAAGGGAACCCATAAATTCACTGGTATAGCATCATGCAACTTCTTTTAGCAATTTGGGCTAACACCTTTGTGACTTATCATCTTGGAGAGTTATATGGAGTAAGCCAGTGTTTGCCACGCAGTACAAGAAAGAAAGAAAAAAAGAAGGAAAGAAGGAGGGAATGAATGAATAAAGGAAGGCAAGAAGGAAAGAAGGAAGGAAGGTAGGAAGGAAGGAAGGAAGGAAGGAAGGAAGGAAGGAAGGAAGGAAGGAAGGAAGGAAGGAAAGAAAGAAGGAAGGAAGGAAGGAAGGAAGGGAGGGAGGAAGGAAGGAAAGAAAGACAAAAAAGAAAGAAAAAACAAACAAAAAAGTTGATTAAATGAATACTATGTTCCAAGTACCAAGGATACAAATGGAATAAGAGCATTCTTGTTTTTGAAAACACAATGTCTGTCCTCAAGAAGCTTACATTCTAAGAAGTGGAAATAATACACTTATGATAGAGGGACACTTTGGTTCAGAATGAAACAGATGGCACATGCAGGTTATGGGTGGTAGTGGTGCAGATCACCATATCTATTCCAGAAACAATGACAAAATTGCTTGGATTGTGATTCTAGAACTGAAGAGGATGCAAGGCAAGTGGTGACTTAGTGCTTCTCTAAGCCAGCTCACTCTTAAAAAAAAAAAGCCGTGATATTGATTACTAACTAATATTGTAAGAGAAAGTTGAAAAGAACTTTTGAGAGAGAGAGAGAGAGAGAGAGAGAGAGAGAGAGAGAGAGAGAGAGAAAGAGAAGGAGGGAGGGAGGGAGGAAGGGGACGGAGGGAGGAAAGAAGGGGAAAAGGGAGGAAAAGAGAGAGATGGAGATATATAGAGAGATAGGGATAGAGAGACAGAGAGAGGGTAAAGCTACATTTCTCATTGTGGGTCACCAAATCCTTCTGCTCAAGGAACAACCTTGAAGAGTATGAATGAAGCTAATGGAGATCCCAGCATGGTAACTTCTTTTAATAGTCTGGTTACCTAGGAACACAGTCAGCAGCTGGGGTTAAACTCTATTTGAATTTGAATGCCAAATATATAGAAAGCAGATAACAAAGTAATTGCAGGGTTTTTCAATGGGGTAGAGGAGAATTAATGTCAATTGGACTGTTATTTGACCTCTAAAAATCTTTTCCAGTCTTAAATCTCATTACTCCATCTAAAGTTAAAAATGCAGCACAATGGCAAAAAAATGATAAATTCAGTATTCATTTTTAACAAATTTTCCAGAACTTCAGTTACATAAAAATAAAGGCTTAGAACAGTTCTGTGAAATGGTACCAAAGGGGGAAAATGGACCAGTATATGTAAGATACAGACAAGTATACCTTAAACAATATAAAGATTTCAAATGGATAAAGTCTTTTGAATGTGCTTCAGGATCATTATGCAGAAGGAAACATTGGCTGTCTTTTGCCACAGGAGAGTAGATTCTCTATCCTTATTCATGCACAATTAGAAGTTTCTAGAGCAGAGGAGTAAGGAATCTCCCACTGAGGTTGAAAGAGGAAGCCAGAAGTACAGAGTGAAACTGATGCAGTGCCACACTAAGTCATTAATTTTATCAGTATAACAAGCAGAAATCTGGTGTGAAAAGCAATGGAATAGGGGAAAAGCAATAAAACAATGTGAACCACTTGTAAAGAAGGTCTGATGGATACAAAAGGAGTTGACAACATAGTACATTTCAAAGAGTTTAAGAATAAAGATTCACATTCCCCAGTGCTTTAAGATTTGCAAAAGGCATTCCTCATAATAATCCTGCAAGGTAAGTATATACGTCTTAGTATCCCCCTTTGACCTATAAGAAAACTAAAGTTCAAAGGAATAAAACAGTTTTCCCAAAGTTAGCAACCAATAAAGGTCACATCAAGGATACAAACCCACATTTCTTATAACTGAATCCACTGGTCTTTCAAATTACCTCATCATGTTACCTTGCTTTCTCAGACTGCAGAAGGTTTAAAAAAAAAGGAAGTTATCATCAATCATCACATAGATACTGAAACTTTGCTATGTATATAACATTATCCACAGGGATGAAATCTTCTAGTCCTTGAGAATTTTAAAAAGTTTCTTCTTTTAACTTTAAACTTAAATACAAAATTTAAAAAATTGTCTTTCAGCCATCAGAATATAACAGAGGAAATCCTATACGCTCCACATTGCTTTCAGAGCTGCCTATCTTTTCTTTGCTTCCTTGTAATTTTCTTTTGTTCTTTTCTGTGTAATTTTTTACTTTATTTTCCCCTTTTCTCCCCTCAGGTTGCAATGGAGCAGAGATATACAATGTACATGTATACATATGTACATATACATAGCTACACACATGTACATATATATATATATGACATATATATATATATATATATATGATTATACTTA
>JAJPUD010003248.1:11836-22220 GCA_023553655.1 Myrmecobius fasciatus | reverse complement strand
GTCTTTCCATATTTTTCTAAATCCACCAAACTATCATTTCCTAAACCATACAATATTCCAAAATTGTAATGCCTAGTTATTTAAAATAATCTAAAACACTATTAATTTGGATGGCATATATTGTATTTTCCCTATTTTTCTCTTTTGATTATATCTTTTGATTTTATCTCTGTCTGAGATCATGATTACTACTCCAGCTTTTTAAAAAGTAATTAATTCTTCTCCTGATGTCTATTTTATGTTTGTATGTATCTCTCATTTTATAACATTTCATGAAAGCAAGATACTGTTGAGTTTAAATTTTAATCTATTTTCTGTTTCCATTTTATTGGTGAATTTATCCAATTTACATTCTAAACTATAATTACTTGTTTATTTTTCTCCTTCCTATTTTATTCACTATTATTCTTACCATATTCATATCCCTCCTGACTTTTATACTTTATTTCTACCTACTACCTTACCCTCCTATTACTTACCCCACCCTTCCTCCAAGAATTCCTTCCTAATCATCTCCTCTCTCCCTTTCCCCTTAGCCTATTCTTTCTTTCTAAAATTATAAGACTTTCATAGCCTTTTATGCTCCCTCTTTAATCCATTCCCAATGAGAGTAGGGTTCCAGAACTACAGTCCTCCTCTCCCATCTATTTTCTCTATATCAGTTCTTCCTCTCACATATTATTGTTATGAGATAATTGCTTTTTTTACCTTTTCCTACATGGTTTTGCTTTTTTAGAATTATGTCACATTCATTTCTACCCTAGTCTTTCATTCAAAGTACCCAATTGCTAATATCAACTTTAGACAGACAGATATGAAAGTAAACAATTTGTTCTTATTGAGTCCTTTGTAATTAGTCCATGATATTTACCTTATGTCAGATTTTTTATTAAATTAAGATCTTTTTGCAAGAAAATCCTGAAAGTCTGGCAACTCATTGATTATCCCTAAGTTTTTTTCATTGAAGATTATGCTGAATTGATATTTTTGGCCACAACCTAAGTTCTTTTGCTCTTCAATATATGGTGTTCAAAGATCTGTGATCTTTCAGTGTAAAAGCTGTAAGACTTTGTTCAGTTCTAATTGTGGTTCTACCACATTTGAACTGTTTCTTTTTTCTTGTTGTTTGTTAATGTTTTCTTTTAACCTAGGGGTTTCAGAATTTGCCTATGATAGTCCTGTAGACTTTTCTCATAGGATCTCTTTCAGATAGTTAATGACAGATTTTTTCTCTATTTCTATTTTCCTCTCTTGTTCTAACACTTCAGGATAGTTTTCTTTAATTATTTCTAGTATTATTGTACCAAAATTCTTTTTGTAATTATAATTTTCAGATAGTCTGATTATTCTCATATTTTCTTCATCTGTTTCCCAAATCAGTTGTTTTTTATGAAATATTTCACATTCTCTTTTATTATAGATTTGAAAACTTCAAGAAAAGTCATTCTCACTGCATTGAAATGGGTATTCAGAACAGCTCAGACAGAATCTGGGAAAGTTAGGGAGAAGTTCTTAATAACAGCAGATCAACAACTGAGACCCTTGGTCCCGACTCAGGAACAGAGCAAACTAATAGGCCAGGCCCCAATCCTAGCTCAGAAGGCAAATTCTGGGAAACCAAGATGTTTCCTGGGAAGGGAAAATAAAGCTATACCTTGAAAATACAATCAACCTTTATGCTCATAGCCAAGGTGGAGAGATGCACAGGGAGCTTGGGACAATGTGCCTTTTATCACAGGAACAAAACTGAACCTTAAAAGTAAAAAAGTACTAAAGCAAAAGGAAAGAAAATAAGCAAGCAAGAAAAAGAAAACGACCAAAGAAAGCTACTATAGTGGCAAGGAAGACTAAAACAACACCATAGAGGAGGACAGAATGTCCAGACAGGAAATCTCAAAGAGTGATATGAATTCCTTTCAGGCCCAAAAGGGTGTTTTGTCAGGGCTCATAAAATACTTTAAAAGGCAAATTAGAGAGGTAAAAGAAAAATGAGAGGAGAAATGAGCAACATGCAAGAGACAGTCAACAGTTTGGAAAGGAGAAGGCAGTTTCTTAAAAAAATATAATTGGCCATATGCAAAAAAAGAAATCCTGAAGAAAACAACACTTTCAAAAGTACAATTAACTAAATGGAAAAAAAGATACAAAAGCTAACTGAAGAAAATCACACATTAAAAACTAGAATGAGGCAAGAATCATTAGTTTCTATGAGATATGAAGAATCAGTCAAACAAACTAAAAAGAATGAAAAAGTGGAAGAAAATGCAAAATACCTCATTGGAAAAACGGCCAACCTAGAAAATAGATACAGGAAGAGACAGTCTGAAAATTATTGGTCTACATTCCCAATTAGATCAGGAGTGAAACAAGGCTGCCCACTGTCACCATTATTATTTAATATTGTCTTAGAAATGTTAGCTTTGGCAGTAAGAGAAGAAAAAGAGATTAAAGGAATTAGAGTAGGTAATGAGGAAACCAAATTATCACTCTTTGCAGATGACATGATGATATACGTAGAGAACCCTAAAGACTCAATTAAAAAACTACTAGAAACAATTCACAACTTTAGCAAAGTTGCAGGATACAAAATAAATCCACATAAATCATCAGCATTTTTATATATTACCAATAAAGTTCAGCAGCAAGAGATACAAAAAGAAATTCCATTCAAAATAACTGTTCATAGTTTAAAATATTTGGGAATTTATCTGCCAAGGGATAGTCAGGAACTATATGAACTAAACTACAAAACACTTTCCACACAAATCAAATCAGACCTAGTCAATTGGAAAAAACTTAAAATGCTCATGGGTAGGCCGAGCGAATATAATAAAAATGACAATATTACCCAAACTAATTTACTTATTTAGTGCCATACCAATCAAACTCCCAAGAAATTATCTTACAGATCTAGAAAAAATAGTAGCAAAGTTCCTTTGGAAAAACAAAAGGCCAAGAATTTCAAGGGGATTAATGAAAAAAAAGGCTGACGATGGTGGACTTGCTGTACCAGATCTAAAACTATATTATAAAGCAGCGGTCATCAAAACCATTTGGTACTGGCTAAGAAATAGAGTAGTCGATCAGTGGAATAGGATAGAATCACAAGACAAACTAGGCAATAACTATAGCAATTTGGTTTTTGATAAACCCAAAGACCCCAGTTTTTGGGATAAGTATTCACTATTTGACAAAAACTGCTGGGAAAACTGGAAACTAGTGGGGAAGAAATTAGGGCTTGACCCACATCTAACACCGCACACCAAGATAAGATCTAAATGGGTTCATGATCTGGATATAAAGAATGATACTATAAGTAAATTAGAGGAATGTAATATAGTTTACCTCTCAGACCTATGGAGATGGAATAAATTTATGTCCAAATAAGAACTGGAACTCTTAATTGAAAACCAGATAGATAACTTTGACTATATTAAGTTAAAAAGTTTTTGTACAAACAAAATCAATGCAGACAAGATTAGGAGGGAAGCAATAAATTGGGAAATCATCTTTACATTTAAGGGTTCTGATAAAGGTCTCATCTCTAAAATATATAGAGAATTGTCTCATATTTATAAAAATTCAAGCCATTTTCCAATCAATAAATGGTCAAAGGATATGAACAGACAATTTTCAGAGGATGAAATTAAAACTATTTATAGTCATATGAAAAGGTGCTCCAAATCACTATTGATCAGAGAAATGCAAATCAAGACAACCCTGAGGTACCACTTCACACCTGTCAAATTGGCTAAAATGACAGGAAAAGTTAATGATGAATGTTGGAGGGGATGTGGGAGGGCAGCGACACTGATGCATTGTTGGTGGAGCTGTGAATGGATACAGCCATTCTGGAGAACAATTTGGAGCTATGCTCAAAAAGTTATCAAACTGTGCATACCCTTTGACCCAGCAGCATTTCTATTGGGCTTATATCCCAAAGAAATCATAAAGGAAGGCAAAGGCCCCACATGTGCAAGAATGTTTGTGGCAGCCCTTTTTGTAGTGGCTAGAAACTGGAAATTGAATAGATGCCCTTCAATTGGAGAATGGCTGAATAAATTATGGTATGTGAATGTTATGGAATATTATTGTTCTGTAAGAAATGACCAGCAAGATGATTTCAGAGAGGCCTGGAGAGACTTACATGAACTGATGCTGAGTGAAATGAGCAGAACCAGGAGATCATTATACACGGCAACAACAGTACTATATGACGATCAATTCTGATGGACATGGCTCTCTTCAACAATGAAATGTTTCAAACCACCTCCAATTGTTCACTGAAGAAAGCCATATACACCCAGAGAGAGGGATGTGAAATGTGGACCACAACATAACATTCTCATACTCCTTGATTGATGTTTGCTTACATTGTGTTTCCTTTATCTGATATATCGTTTGTGTAGATAAGATTTTTCTTGCACACCAATGATAAGTTTGGAAATATGTATACATATATTCGATTTGCCAATATTTTAACATAATTAACATGTAGTGGATATCCTGCCATCTAGGGGAGGGGTGGGGAGTTGGGGGGAAAAATTTGTAACGGAAAGCTATGTAAGGGTTATTGTTGAAGAATTACCCACACATATGTTATGCAAATAAAATTAAAAAAAAGAGAAAATTATTGGTCTACCTGAAGGCCATAACAAAAAAAAGCCTGCATAGCATTCTTAAAGAGATCAAAGAAAACTGCTCCAATATTCTAAGAACAGAGGGGGAAATACTCATTGAAAGAATTCAATAATCACTTTTGGAAATAGGTCCCATAAGGAAAACCCAAGGAAGATTGTTGTAACACTCCCAAACTACAATCTCAAGTTAAAAATCCTGCAAGCTGCCAGACAAAAACAATTCAAATATCAAGGAACAACAATCAGGATTAGCGAGGATCTGGCATCTTCTACAATAAAGGAACAGAGGGCCTGGAATACCATATTCTGAAAGGCAAATGATCTAGAGTTACAACCAAGAATTAACTACTGAATGAGACTCAGCTTCATCTTTCAGGGGAGGCTATGGATCTTCAATGAAGTCAGAGACTTTCAATCATTTCTATGAAAAAAGCCAGAACTAAACAGAAAATTTAATCTTCAGAGACAGAACTCAAGAGAAGCATAGAAAGGTAAACAGGAGAAAATATCTTACTTAAAGATTAAACTGTTTATATCCCTAGATGGAAAAATGGTATCTGTAACTCCTTAGAACTCTATCTGTTGCTGGGACAGACAGAGAAGAGAATCACGTGGAGAGAGCGTTGCTTGTGAATGATGTCTGATGTGATGATATTGAAGAAAAAGACATTAAGAGGTGGGAAAAGGATTATATTGGGAGAAAAGGAAATGGGAGGAATAATAGGACAAGATAGATCACATGAAGAAGCATAGAAGAGCTACAATTGAGGGAAAAAAGGGAGATTGATGAACATTATCTGAAGCTTGATCTCATCAGTTTTAGCTCAGAGGGGTAACTAAATAATTTAGTTGGGTATAGAAATTTATCTAATTCCATAAAGAAGTGGGACAATAAGGAGGAAAGAAAAGTGAGGGGCTGGATATAAGGGAGGACAGAAATGCTAGAAGAAAAAATAAGCGAAGGGAGAGATGATAGAAGATAAGGGAGTGGGTAAAAAAAACTTAAAGACAGGGTGGGAAGAGAAAACAAAAGTATAAACAGGAAAAAGAATGGAATAGAGGAAAATATAGACAATATATTTATTATTTTTATTTATTTTAATAATAATAAATATATTTATTATATATTATATAATATATTATATTTATGTAATATATAAATGTAAATATATTTATAATAAATATAGGCAATCATAACTGTGAATATGAATGGGCTGAACTCTCCCATAAAACAGAAGCAAATAGCAGAGTGAAATAAAAATAAAATGCTATGATGTGCAATTTACAAAAAAAAAAAAAAAACATATTTGACACAGAAAGACATACAGAGTAAAGGTAAAAGACTTGAACAGAATTTCTTATGCTTTAACTGAAGTAAAAAAAGCAGGGATAGAAATTCTGGTCTCAATTAAAGCATAAAATCAAAATATATCTAATTAAAAGAGATAATGAAGGAGAGTATATCTTGTTAAAAGGTCCAGTAAACAATGAAGTAGTAATGACATTAAACGTATAGGCACCAAGTAGTAGAACATATAAATTCCTAGAGAAGATATTAAGCCAGTTGTAGGAAGAAATAAACAACAAAATATTAGAGGAGGACCTCAAACTACCCCTCTCAGAATCAAACAAATTTAACCATAAAATAAATAAGAAAGAAACTAGGGAGGTTAATAAGATCCTAGGAAACCTAGATATGATAGACCTATGGAGAACATTGAGTAGAGAGAAAAAGGAATATACCCTTTTTTTTTTGGCAGTACATGATACCTTCAAAAAAACTGACCATGTAATAGAGAAAAAAGTCACAATTAAATGCAGAAAGGCAGAAATAGTAAATTCTTCCTTTTCAGACCACAATGCAATAAAAATTATATTCAATAAAGGGCCATGGATAGATAGACTAAGAACCAAATGGCAATTAAACAATCTAATTTTAAAAAATCATTGGGTCAAACATCAACTCACAGAACAATCCATAATTCCATTTAAGAGAGTGAAAATAATAAGACAATGGGCCAAAACCTATGGCATACAACCAAAGCAATTCCTAGAAGAAATTTTATATTTCTAAATAACTACATGAAGAAAATAAAGAGAGGAAATCAATTAATTGGGGATGTGACCAAGAAAATTAGAAAAAGAACAAAGTAAAATCCCCAAATTCTATACCAAATTAGAATTCTCAAACACAAAGGAGAGATTAATAAATTGAAACTAAGAAAACTATTGAACTAATCAATAAAAATGTTCATTGGTTTTATGAAAACATCAACCAAATAGATAAATTTTTGGCTAATTTGATTAGAAAATTTGAAAGAAAAAGATCAAATCACCAGCATTAAAAATGAAAAGAGTGAACTTGCCATCAAATGAAATAAAAATTAAGCAATAATCAGGAGCTATTTTGCTCAACTATATTTCAACAAATCTGACAAGCTAACTGAAATGGATGAACATTTATGAAAGTATTCATAGCCCATATTAATAGAATAGGAAATAAAATCACTTAAATAGACCAATTTTGAAAAAAAAAAGAGAGAGATTGAACAAACCATCAATGAACTCCCTAAAAAAAATCTACAGGGTCAGGTGGACTTACAAGTGAATTCTATCAAACATTTAATGAAAAGTTAATTCTAAAACTATATGCTATTTGGAAAAATAGATAAAGGAGTCCTGCCAAATTCCTTCTATGACACAAATATAGTGCTGATATCTAAATCAGGAAGCACCAAGGGGACAGCTAGGTGGCATAGTGGACAGAGCACCAGCCCTGAAGTCAAGAAGACCTGAATTCAAATCTGGCTTCAGACACTTAACACTTCCTAGCTGTGTGACCCTGGTTAAGTCACTTAACCCCAATTGCCTCAGGAAAAAAAAAAAAGGAAGTGCCAAAATAGAGAAAGAAAATTAGAGACCAATCTCCTTGATAAATACTGATGCAAAACAAACAAACAAACAAACAAACAAACAAAAATTTAAATAAAACATTAGTAAAGATCTTACAGAAGTTCATCAGCAGGGTAATACACCATGACCAAGTGGGATTTATACCAAGGATGCGGGAATGGTTCAATTCAGGAAAAATATTACTGCAATTGACTATATCAATAACAAAACTAACAGAAATCACATGATAATCTCAATAGATACAGAAAAAAAAAACTTTTAACAAAATAAAACACCCATTAAAAACACTGAAGATTATAGGGATAAAGGAAGCTTTCCTCAAAATAATAAGCAGTATTTAACTAAAACCAACAGCAGGCATTATTTGTAATGGAGAGAAGTTGGATGCATTCCCAATGAGATCAGGGGTGAAACAATGATGTTTATTGTCAACACTATTATTGAACATTGTACTAGAAATGCTCATTTATCAATAATGCAAGAAAAAGAAATTGCAGAAATTAGAATAGCCAATGAAGAAATAAAAACTATCACTTTTTGCAGATGATAGGATGATATACTTAGAGAATACTAGAAAATCATCTAATATCCTGGAAAAACTGGAAAAAAATGACAACTTTAGCAAAGTTGCAGGACATAAAACAAATCCACACAAATCATTAGCATTTCTATATATTACTGGCAAATCCCATCATCAAAAGATATGAAGAAATTCCATTTCAAATATCTATAGATAAAATAAAATATTTGAGTGCCCACCTGTTGAAACAAACCCAGGAGCCATATGAACACAATTACAAAACATTTCTCACACAAATCAAGTCAGATCTAAACAACTTGAAAAGTATCAATTGGTCATGAGTAGACGAAGCTCATATAATAAAAATGAAAATTCTTTTGAAATTTGTGCAGTGGAATACAAATAAAAGTGCTAAAATTATTTTCTAGAACTAGGAAAAATAATAACAAAATTCATCTGGAAGAACAGGAAGTCAAGAATATTAAGGAAATTAATGAAAAAAAATTACAAAGGATGGTGGCTTGGTATTACCAAACTTTAACCTGTATTATAAAGCAGCAGTAATCAAAATCTTTTGCTACTGGTTAAAAAATAAGAGTCTTGAATTTGTGAAATAGTTTAGATATACATAACACCATAATCAAAACCTATAGTAATATAGTGTTTGATGAAACCCAAACTCCAGCTTCTGGGGTGGGAACTCGCTATTTGACAAAAATTGCTAGGAAAAGTGGAAAGTAATATGGCAGAAACTTGGCACGGATTTACAGCTCACACTCCATACCAAAATTAGGTAAAAATGCTTATATTGTATAGGCATAAAGGATGATAACATAAGCAAATTAGTAGAGCAAAGGATAATTTGTCTATTATGTCTTTGGAGAAGGGAGGAATTTGTGACCAAAGAAGAACAAGAGAACAATTTGAAAGTCCAAATGAACAATTTTTATTACATTAAATAAAAATGTTTTGCACAAACAAAACAAACAGAAACAAGATCAAAAGGGAAGTATAATCTGGGAAAAATTTCACAACCAATGTTTCTGATAAATGTCTCATTTGTGAAATATATAAAGAACTATGTCATATTTATAGGAATACAAGTCATTCCCCAATTGATAAATGGTCAAAAGATATGAACAGAAATTTTTCAGCTGATGAAATTAAAGCCATCTATAGTCATATGAAAAAATGTTCTAAATTTGTATTGATTAGAGGAATGCAGATTAAAACAACTCTGAGGTACCACTTTACACCTCTCAGATTGAGTAAAATGACAGGAAAAGATAATGTTAAATGTTGGAGTACGTGTGGTAAAACTGGGACACTAATGTGTTTTTGTTGGAATTGTGAAATTATCAACCATTCTGGAGAGCAATTTGAAACTATGGCCAAAGATCAATCAAACTGTGTGTACCTTTCATGCAGCATTGCCACTAAGGAGTCTGTATCCCAAGGAAATCATAAAGGATGTAAATTGACCCACATGTACAAAAATGTTTTTAGTAACTCTTTTTGTGGTAGCAAAGAATTGGAAAATGAGTAAATGCTCATCAGTTGGGGAATGGCTGAATAAATTGTGGTATATGAAGGTAATGGAAAATTATTGTTCAATAAAAATGATGAACAAGCAAGATTTTAGAAAGGCCTAGAAAGATCTATACAAACTGATGCTGAGTGAAACAAACAAAATCAGGAATGCATTGTATACAATAACAGCGAGAATTTGTGATGATCAATTATAAAAGACTTGGTTCTTCTCAGTGGTTCAATGATCCAAACCAATCCCAATAGACTTTGGAAAGAAAATGCCATCTGCATCCAGAAAAAAGATCTAAAGAGACTGAATGTAAATCAAAATATGCTATGGCTACTTCTTTTTCTGTTTTGTTTTTCTATACCACGGTTTTCCCCTTTTGTTCTGATTTTATCTCTAACAACACGATTCAAAAAACAATGTGTATTAAAAATCAATCAATAAATTAATTAAATAAAAAAAGATTTGTAAATTCCTTTTCCAGTTATTTAATTTTCTTTTTGTAATTTTGAGGGGTTTTTTTGCTTTATTTTAATTTTTAAATTTTTCTCAATTTTTATTAGAGTCTTTTTGGAGTTCTATGAATTCTTTTTGGACAGATGATAATTTGACATTACTCTCTAGGGTAAGAGAGAACTTTTTGCTTCAGCATCCTCCTTGGAAGACAATCCCCTTGGCTAAAATGACAGGAAAAGTTAATGATGAATGTTGGAGGGGATGTGGGAAGGCTGGGACACTGATGCATTGTTGGTGGAGCTGTGAACGGATCCAGCC
>JAJPUD010003248.1:0-11436 GCA_023553655.1 Myrmecobius fasciatus | reverse complement strand
TGGAGAGACTTGCATGAACTGATGCTGAATGAAACAAGCAGAACCAGGAGATCATTCATTATACACGGCAACAACAAGACTATATGATGATCAGTTCTGATGGACATGGCTCTCTTCAACAATGAGATATTTCAAACCAGTTCCAATTGTTCAGTGAAGAAAGCCATATACACTCAGAGAGAGGGATGTGAAATGTGGACCACACATTTTCATACTCTTGATTGATGTTTGCTTACATTGTGTTTCCTTTATCTGACATATCTTTTGTGTAGATAAGATTTTTCTTGCACAACAATGATAAGTTTGGAAATATGTATACATATATTCGATTTGTCAAGTATTTTAACATAATTAACATGTAGTGGATATCCTGCCATCTAGGGGAGGGTGAGGAGTTGGGGGGAAAAATTTGTAACAGAAAACTATGTAAGGGTTAATGTTGAAAAATTACCCGTACATATGTTTTGCAAATAAAAAAGTTAAAAAAAAAGACAATCCCCAATTTTTCTATTCCCAGAGTAACTTTCTATGATTAGGTCTTTTTTCTCTTTGCCTGATCATTCCTCCTCTTAATTTATGGGCTAATTATTCATTATCTTTTTGATTTGTATACATATTTTATATACCTGTATATCCAGGCTTATATAAAATTTTTTCGGGTGTAAAAGGGATCACAAGTGGAAAAAATTTAAGAAGTTCTGACTCAGTGCAACTGTCTCATTTGAAAATTGATAAATTAAGACCCATATAGGGTAAGTGATTTTGTCCAAGGTCAGAATCAGGATTCTCTTATTCTAGAGCTGGGGCCCTTTTCACTATATTTCACTGCTTCTTTCTCAAGAAAAATGGAGATGAAGAAATGGATATCTAAATTACAGTGTTGGTAACAACAGATTCAATAATGTAATATAGTTTTTAAAAATTGAAATCATCCCTCTTCCACTTGTTTTTAGTTTCCTTCTTTCACTTGTCGGAATTTTCATGTTAGATTTCTGAGAGCAGTTATTGTGAAAAAGAGAACAACCTGTTAGACTCATTCACACTGGGGAGCTAGTAAGTATTCAAAATTACAAAAATTTTGACCCTCGAATGATTACTTACATTTTAAGAGTTAATGGAAGGAAATAATAGTTGAGTTTCAGATACTTTTCATATCTGGATGAAGATATAGAAAGGTGACCTCAGGAACTCAAATAAAACCACATAGATTTCTTTTTTTTCCTATTAAGGAAAACAGCCCTGATTACAATTAAGTCTGTTTTTACCAAATTATTCCCTGTTCCTTGAACCAGTCAAACCAAGTTTGGAAGACCACATGGGGACAATGTCATAGTAAGAAATCATACTCCAATTAGGTGCTGGAAAAGATGAGCTCTGATGTTCTTCCAACTCTCAGATTTTACGATCTTATGCTTCTATGACCAGGTCCTTGCCTTAAGCTTTTCATATATTGGCATAATCTATTTTGCTTTTTCTCTTAATTGTTAGGCCGTCTAGATGATTAGAAGAAAGAGTCATATAATAATGTTTGCTTTACACATTTAAATGATTAAAAAGTAATAAAATGGAGGAAGTATTGAACCAATTAATATTTAAGTCTACATTTGAAAAAAAAAATTGAGATCAACTACTTTGCCATTCATGGGTATCTGTTTTTTTTTTCTAATTTAAGTAAATTTAACTGGGCTACTATTTAGTCAATGCTAACTGGTAAAGACTTATATAGTCTCCTGAAAGAGATAAAGTTGGAATGCTAGTTTTTAGCAAGCCATTTTAAACAACTTAAATCACTCAAATGATCGGTAATTTTGTCAACATGGGAAAACTTTCAATCAAAGGGGATCATAACCTCTCTTCATTGCCTGGTCTATACTCAAAGCCTTTGGTGATAACTGTTAGAAACTGTGCTCTGGTAGTATGGGCTTTCAGAACTGTGGTTGTTATTAAAACCAAAATAAAATATTAGAGAAGAACTTAAATGGAATGATTTCATTAATTGCAAGCAAAAAAGAAAATATTTTAAATTTATGTTGCCATGTCAACTCTGAGATAAGCATTGCATTTGTAGAAGGGAGTGTATAATTTTTAGGAGTATGTTTCCTTTTTAGATAAGCCAATATTCCCATTTTAATTACCATTAATTAACATTAAGTCACTTCTCCATATAAGGCATTGGACTAGGTCAATAGGATACAAAGAATAAAAAGACTCCACAAAATACTTTTCTCAAAACACTTGCAATCTGACTATGTACTGTTTAAAAATCTAGTATCTATCTTTTTATATACACATATATGTGCAAAATGATAGATAATAAAAAGTAGTGTAATGGGGATTGTAAAAATTTATTGCCTTCTCTTGCATTGTCATGAGTGTTTTCCCCTTTCCTAGATGTCACAGAGAGAAACAGTGGGTGATTTTGTCAATACTTCACAGCTGGAAAAAGAAGAATGACTGTAAGGCCAGAATACAATTTTTTTTTTGGTGGGGAATGAAAGGAAAAGGTCATTTGATCTATAGAGCCATGGGAAATGCATTTATTCCATGGCAGAAGAAGTCAAATGTAGGGTTGTGTAGTTTTTCTATTACATCATGTTGGAATTGAAGATCCACTTTGAATATGAGACAAATTATGTCTTCATTAGCATTTGACAAGGTTCTTGGAATCCTGCTTATCAAATCAATAAACAGGAATAGTAAATTAATTGTATTGGCCAATTTAAAAAGCAACATTTTTTTTAATCAATTGAGGAGATTCACTGGTTTTAAGTTTAAGAGATTAGTTGAAAGGGAATATTATTAACAGAAAAAGTGGTCAGTGAGAATCAGTTTTATGGCTTGGATGGATAGTTCTGTTTTAGTTAGAATTGAAGGACATCAAGGCTGAAGATGAAAGAGATACAGTGTAACTTTTTCTATTATTTTGTATTTCATCCTATAAAATAGAATAACAATAAATTTTTGAGTAATATTAAAAAAGATCCTAGTTTCAACTTTCTTCAATGGTAATTAATTAATAGACTCTGATGTAGTGTCTACTATGAGATATAATAGAAAAATAAAATACTTTTCTACTGCCTCTCAAAAAACTTTTGCATATTTTGAAATAATTTAAAAAGTAGGGATATAAATAAAAAGTCTTGTGATTGCATCAGTAATAGGATACTACTTTATTGATGCAGGCCAGCAAATATTCTATAATTTGTAGCCTTATAGAGTTGTGTGGGGTCACAGAAAAGTCAAATGATTTGACCATGTTTTCAGAGCTAGGATATGTCAAAGGCAGTATTTAAACCTATGTCTCCCTGATCACATATTTTCTCTTTACTCTGTATGCAATTCTATTTCTTAAATTATTTTCCATAAAACATTTGAAAGTTTATAACAAGCAAACATAATCACACTGAGCTTTCAAAACACTCTTATAACACTCCACAGATGCTATTATCTCCATTTTATAAAAGAATTAATACTCAGAGAGCTCTAGATAGTTGATTTTAAAGACAGGCTTTGAACCAATGTCTTCCTAATAAACCTAGCACTTTATATGTCATGTATATTTATTAAAGGCGGGAGTATGGGTATGGGAGTATTGGCCTAAAATTCAGCTGGAAAATCACAAGCTGGAATTAGATTAAAATGTAATTGATCCTAGAGAATCAACTAAAAAAAGTATTAGAAATAACCCAAAACTTTAGCAAAGCTGCAGGAAACAAAATAAATCCACATAAATTATCAGCATTTTCATACATCATTAACAAAATCCTATAGCAAGAGATATGAAAAGGAATTCCATTTAAAATAACTTTTATGGGGCAGGTAGGTGTCGCAGTAGATAGAGCACCACTCTGAAGTCAGGAGGACCTGAGTTCAAATCTGATCTCAGACCCTTAACATGTCCTAGCTGTGTGACCCTGGGCAAGTCACTTAACCCCAATTGCCTCAGCAAAAATAAATAAATAAATAAAAATAAATAAATAAATAAATAAATAAATAAATAAATAGATAAATAAATAAATAAATAAGTAAAATAACTGTCAATAGTATAAAATATTTGGGAATCTATCTGCCAAGGGAAAATCAGGAACTTTATGAGCAAAACTACAAAACACTCTCCACACAAATAAAGTCAAATCTAAGCAAGTGGAAAAATATCAAGTGCTCTTGGATAGACTGAACAAATATAATAAACCTGACAATACTACCTAACTAATCTATTTATTTAGTGCTATACCAACCAAACTCCCAAAAAGCTATTTTACTGACCTATAAAAAAATAGCAACAAAATTAATTTGGAGAACAACAAGTTAAGAATTTCAAGGAAATTCATGATAAAACAACAACAACAACAACAACAACAACAGCAACAACAACAACAAGTGAAGGTAGTCTAACTCTACCAGATCTAAAACTATATTATACAGCAATGGTCATCAAAACCATTTAGTACTGGTTAAGAAACAGAGTAGTTGATCAGTGGAATAGCAAACCAGTCTTTGACAAACCCAAAGACCCCAGCTTTTGGATAAGAACTCACTATTTGACAAAAACTGCTGGGAAAATTGGAAACTAGTATGGCAGAAACTAGGCATTGGCCCACACCTAACACTATATGCCAAGATGAGGTTGAAATGGGTTCATGATCTAGACATTAAGATATTATAAACAAATTACAACTTAGGATAGTTTATCTCACAGAGGAAGGAATTTGTGACCAAAGAATAACTAGAGATGATTATTGATCACAAAATAGATAATTTTGACTATATTAAGTTAAAATGTTTTTGTAGAAACAAAACTAATGTGGACAAGTTTAGAATGGAAGCAATAAACTGGGAAAATATTTTTACATTCAAATTTCTCATAAAGGCCTCATTTCTAAATTATATAGAGAACTGACTCAAATTTATAACAAATCAAGCCATTCTCCAATTGATAAATGGTCAAAGGATATAAACAGACAATTTTCAGATGAAGAAATTGAAACTATTTTAGTCATATGAAAAGGTGCTCTAAATCACTATTGATCAGAGAAATGCAAATTAAGACAACTCTGAGATATCATTACATACCTGTCAGGTTGGCTAAGGTGACAGGAAAAGATAATGACAAATGTTGGAGGGAATGTGGGAAAGCTGGGACACTGATACATTGTTGTTGGAACTGTGAATGGATCCAACCATTCTGGAGAGCAATTTGGAACTATGCTCAAAAAGTTATCAAACTGTGCATACCCTTTGACCCAGCAGTGTTTCTATTGGGCTTATATCCCAAATAGATCTTCAAAAAGGGAAAGGGACGCACATGTGCAAAAATGTTTGTGGTAGCCTTTTTTGTAGTGGCAAGAAACTGGAAACTCACTCAATGTCTGTCAATTGGAGAATGGATGAATAAATTATGGTATATGAATGTTATGGAATATTGTTGTTCTGTAAGAAACGACCAGCAGGATGATTTCAGGGATGCCTGGAGAGACTTACATGAAGTGATGCTAAGTGAAATGAGCAGAACCAGGAGATCATTATACACGGCAACAAGAAAACTATGCCCTGATCAATTCTGATGTACATGGCCTCTTCAACAATGAGATGATTCAAACTATTTCCAATTTTTCTGTGATGAAGAGAGCCATCTACAGCTAGAGAGAGAACCATGGAAACTGAGTATGGACCACAACATAGCATTCTCACTCTCTAAATTGTTGTTTGCTTACATTTTCTTTTCTTTCTCAGTTTTTTTTTTCCTTCTTGGTCCGATTTTTCTTGTGCAGCAAGATAACCATATAAATATGTATACATATTTTGGATTTAACATTTATTTTAGCATATTTAACATTTTTGGACTACTTGCCATACAGGGGAGGGTGTGGGGGGAAGGAGGGGATAATTGGAAATGGAAGGCTTTGCAAGGGTCAATGCTGAAAAATAACCCATGCATATGTTTTGTAAATAAAAAAGCTTTAATAAAAAATACATTAAAATAAATAAATATTTCAATACAGGACAAAAGTAATTGAAAAAAATTTAACAAAATAAATTAAAACATAATTCAAAACATAATATTAACTTGTGACATTTGGCCACCATGCATACTTTTCTATTTGATTTTAACACTAATATAGATGATCTTTCAGGTCTAATTCCTGTCTCTGCACATTTTGATTCTGTAAATGACTAAATTAGCCAATGTTGGGAAACACTAGGTCAGTTATAGAAACTTTTAATTTAGAGCCATTATTTGATAGATGGAGAAACTGCGACCTATAGAGCAGTTTCCTAAAGAAGATTGAACGAAAGTAACGAGAAACTAAAGAAAATATAAATAGCTTATGAGTTATCCATCAAAATTAACTCACCATCAATGAATAAATGAACTGAAAGAAGGTTTTTATCTTTAAGAAATTGTCCTTTTTTCTTTCTGATCATAATCAAAATAAATGTTTTTGCAATTATTTGTTAAAGGTATTGTTGCTACCTAAAAATCATTCTTTGCTTAGGTATCCTCCAAAGTGTAGTTTTCCCCTCACCCACCCATTTAGTTAATCAGTATCTGGTTGAGTGGGTCCTAGTTGGCTGACATTTGTTGATTAGTGAGACTTTATCACCTCATTAGTTTTCTAGTCAAATGCATTTTTGCCAGGATATAGACTAGTCAATGTCACTCCCTGTCAGGATGAGAGCATGTGTACAAGTTATGTTCTACTTGCTATGCTTAGAAAAGCACTTTGCTAATGGTATTTTGGGCCTAAGGGGGAAGAACAAAAACAAATGCTTTCAGATGTTAAGATGGCTCAAAGACAATAGAGAATTATTAACCCTGTGCTATGTGTTTAGGCATATAGTGCTATTGCAAAACATTGTAAGAAAACTTTGCAACAATTTGATATTAGTTACTCATAAAGTAATTATAAATATTTAAATTTTTGTAACAGAAATTGTGAGATGATCACTTATGTGTCACTTATGTGACATCCAGCTTTAACATGCCATTTAGGCTTCTATTTATACTTTGGAATTCTGGAAATTGACGTGGAAATAATTAAAGGACCCCAATATTTGATGTATGAGCAAAGATTAAAGGAATTAAATATGGATAACCTAGGTAAGTGGTGTAAAAAAAGAACGGATATTAGAGTATATTCATATTCAGATATTTTCAAAGTACAAAAGGTAAAGGAAAGAGTAAGAATTATTTAGCATATTTTAAGAAGCTATGTGACTGAATATTTCAATACTTCAAAAATCTATAATTTCATAAGCATTGGTATATAGTTATAACTGCCAATCCTCCTATAAGTAAATAGATGGTCACCACAGCTATCATAGTAAAAAACAAAACAAAAGAAAATACAATCATCCTGAAGTCTAATGAGTGATATACTTTTAGGTCTTCAGGCAACACATATTAAAGTCCATTAACTATTTAGTTCATACTAAAATCTGCAGGAACTAGGACTTAAATAGCATTTTTTTTTGAAAATCCCGATGAAAGATCTCCATACCATAAGAATGAATTGTATATTTTTGGTGGAGGATGATGAGGACTAAGGAATGAAAAGTATACAGATTAAATGAGTAATATTGATAAAATGTTATCAGGGAATATAATTTCTGTATTTTATTCCTAGCCTATTTAAAATTCTTTATACAATATTTCAGGAAGACCAGGAGCTTTTGGGCTGCAAAATGGATTTATAGAGGAATATTCCATTTTTATTCAAAATACATAACATAAAGAGCTTATTCTGGTCTTGGAGTTAGGGGAAAAAAACAAGAAGACAAAAAACAAACCTAGGATTGTATTATACTTTAAATGTTGACTTGCAAAAATTCATTAGGCATTTATAATTTTTATTTTTTGTGTTTATATAAAATGGGGATCATGACATGGGAAAATTACATACATTTATTTATCCTTATGCCATGCAAGATTTATAACATGATACATTATTCATGGAATATATACTGTTGCTCCTTCCACATCATGGGGTTAGGTGCATGGCCCTCTCTTCAGGCTAGAATTCTGAATTTTTTTAACAGTGTTTATAAACCTTATTGGGAAAATTGGGATATTTTTGGCCACAGGCTATATTAAATAACACTATAGATATATTTAATGAATTTCTGCGTTTCTAAACTTTCTCTGTTTCATTTGCTGGAATTTACCTGTTGCCTGTGGTTTTTGCAAACCCTCCCAAAAATTCTCATTAAATTTTTATGCCAACCTGTGATGGATTGAAATTGTGATAGAAAAAATCCCAATGTGAAAAGGTTAAGTATAATTTATACATATGCTCTTACAAATACACACATATATGCATACCGACATTGATATATATATACATGTACATTTAGCATGTATGTGCATATCTATGTACACATGATATATACATACATATATATGTGTGTGTGTGTGTGTGTGTATTTATGGTATGGATATCTTATGGTATTTTTATGGTATGGAGATCTTTCATCTGAATTTTCAGAAATTATGCTACACACAAACACATAATCATATATATGTGTGTGTATATACACATATGCACATGCATAGATGATACACAGATACATATATATATATATATGTATATATATATATATATACATATATATATATATCAGCATGTATATTGAGGTACAGATGTACAAACATGTGCATATATCAACATATATACATTATATACATATGTGTATGATTCAGCATATGTTTGTGTACATATCTGTGTATATATATATGTATATATATATATATATTTATCTACTGGAAAATTTAAAGCATTTATTTTTACTTTCATAATCATTATTTTTATATTTTCTTCATTCATTCTATTGGAAGGTAGTATAAGGACAGAGTCAAGATGGCAAAGAGTAGATAGGATTTTGCCTGAACTCCTCCTGGCTTTCCTCAACATCAATACTAAATGAAGCCTCTGAATGGATCTTGGAGTGACAAAACACACAAATACTCAGAGTGTAATAATTGTCCAACATAAGTTTCATTGGAAAGACTTCAGAAAAGGTTTATCTCAATTGGGTAGGGGGAAATGTGGACCAATGCAGTTGTGGAACGGGGAGGCCCAGGGTAGAGAAGCCCTGTGTAAGAAATCTAGTGGAAGGCTTTTAGTCAAAATACAGCAGCATTGACTACCCTGTCTTGGTGCCAGTGGATCAGCAGACTTGCAGTGAGATGTCCAATATAACTACAGAATGCAAATAGTGAGCCTTTGAACCCCAGCACAACAGCTGGAAAACTGGCAGCACCACCACCAGCATCCTGTAGAAGATTCTTGGGACAAGCTTCCCTGTGTAGCAGCAGATCTCAAACTTTAAAAATAAGCAAAAATGCAAAAAAGAGTTCTGACCATAGAGAGGTACTCTGGAAAGAGGGGAGAACAGAATATAAACCTAAAAGTGGACACCAGAAACAAAATGCCTCCAAGTTAAGTCTCAAAGGGGGATGTAAACTGGTCTTAAGTTCAAAAGGCTTTGTTTGGAAGAGTTCAAAAATGAATCCTAAAAGAGAATTGGAAGAAAAATGGGGGAAAGAAATAAGAGCTTTGCAGAAGAGTTTGGAAAAGAAACACAGAAATTGACTGAAGAAAAAAAATCCTCTTAAAAATGGATTTGGAGAAATAGAAAAAAGAAAACAACTTGAAAAATAGAATTGGCAAAATGGAGACAGAGAACAACTCCTTAAAAGTAGAATTGGTGAAATGGGAAAAAAAAAACAAAAAAAAAAACAAAAAAAAAAAACACTGAACAAAACAACTCCTTTCAAAGTACAATTGGCCAAATGCAAAAAGAGGTAAAAAAGCTAACAGAAAAAAGTAATTCACTAAAAATCACAATTGGACAAATGGAAGTGAAGGACTCAAAGAGACATCAAGAATTAGTCAAACAAAACCCCCCAAAAAAGAAAAAATAGAAGAAAATGTAAAATATTTCATTAGAAAAACAACCTACCTGGAGGAAAAAAAAAGATTCAGGAGAGACAATCTAAAAATTATTGGGCTACAATGTCAGAAATTTTACTTTTATCCTTTTTTAATCATTAATTCTCCACCCAATTGTCTAAGTAATTTTACTTAAGCACAAATATGTTATTCCTCTACTCAACTGCTATAATATACTTCCTCTTTACTGCTACTTCATAGAATATCTGTCTTGTTTAAAGATATAGTTCAAATATGGCCTCCCACAACAAGTCTTTTAAATGCTCATTCTCTAACTTAGAGCCCTTTTTTTCTAACTACCTTATTTCTGTTTTTGAATTTGTTCTGTATGCCTCCTTAAATATACATATTATCTATTAGATAGAATATTAATTTCATATGAGTAAGAATTGGGGGTGTGGATGTATGTCTATGTGTATGTGTTTGTGTGTTTATTTGTGTGTGTGTGTTTATATCCCCAGCACCCGGCACATAGTAGGTACTTAACAAATACTTATGGACCAACTGAACTATTAATATAGATCTTTATTCTATACCTTCCAATAGTTAGTCCTTAACCATATAAAAATACTTCTCTTGAAATCTACTGGAATCCCCCAAACCAATTAAGCCTTCAACTGAACTAGATTTATTTTGGACCTATATGTGGTCCAAAAGAACAATCTTTAATTTCAGGAAAGTCTTTCAAAGTCTCTGTGATCTTGTTAATAGTTCAGTATTAATACACCTTTAGTATCATATATTACTATGATACAGAACACAGGCATTTACAAAGTCAATTTTAATATCACTCTTAAGAAGGGGAAGTGATATATGCTAGCAACTAATGTAGATAGTTGGATTCTGAACAGGAAGAATGGCTGAACCCACATATTAGTGATTAATCCTACTCAATCAATATTGATTAGAGGAAGTTATCTAGTAGAGTTCCATGGTTCATGGTCCTCTGCTATGTAACATTTTAATCAATATCTTTTAGAAAGGAATACATGGTACATTTATCAATTTTGCACTCTATCCAAGGCTTATAGAGCTAGCTAATAAACTGGATGACTGTCAAAATCTAAAAAAGATCTGAAAGAGCTAGGAAATTAGGCTAAATCTAATGAGATGAAATTCAATAGTCTTACACTTGGATTAAAAAAGATCAACTTCATAAGTACAAGACAAAGAAAGTTTGCTAAATAACAATTTACCTAAAAACAAAGAAAAGAAAAACTAGGCATTTAGAGTAAGCTCAATATTAGTCAATAGAGTGACATGGCAGCCCAAAACAAAACAAAACAACAAAAACCCCAAATCTCTCATAATCCAATTTGATACTGCACTGAGGGATAATGTATCCAGAAGAAATGAAATGTTCATTTTATTATACTTTGTACTAGTTAAGACTGTAGCCAGAATAGAATGTTCATCTTTAGATGCCAAATTTAAGGGGGACATTGATAAACTGCAGAATATCTGGAGCAAGGCTTCTTTTTTT